>JAOWBP010000001.1:118924624-118941185 GCA_028571105.1 Tragopan temminckii | reverse complement strand
AACTTACTGAGGGTACACTCAATCCCCTCATCTAGGTCATCAATAAAGATATTAAACAAGATGGGCCCCAGTACCAATCCCTGGAGGACACCACTCGTAATGGGTCGCCAGCTGGACTTAACTTTATTAACCACTACCTGTTGGGCACAGCCCTCTAGCCAGTTCCTTACCCAAAGAAGGGTATACCTGTCCAGTATACCTATCCTATGAACGAGACCATTCACATAAAAATAGATGATTACACAGAATTCTTATTTCCATGGCAGAGGACTGAAAGGAAAAAAAGATAAAACAGCACTGCAGTTTCTTTCATCACTTAAATGGAGCTGAAACTCTAGATTTTAAAGATACCTGAAGTGTTTCTGCATTATGATTTATTTTTAATTTTAGGCTACTGGCTTTTTTTGGTGGGTTTGTTTGTTTTATGTTTTGTTGTTTTGTTGTGTTTTTTTTTGTTTGTTTGTTTGTTCTATTATTATTATTTTTTGATTTGTTTATGCACACATATGCAACCTAAAACAAGATAACAAAAAGTAAATAGTAACAACCAAAACGACTTCAATAGGAATAATATGAATTTCCAAAAAGACTTTCAAAGACGTTTGATTTATGCTAGGGCATCTACTCTGCTGTTTTCTGATGGATTCTTTGACAAATATTTATATCTCAGTGTACTTATATGTTCATATACATTATCAAAATTCAATGTCATATGCACAGAAAAATATGCACTAGTATAGTAAAAGAATAATAATGAAAGTAGAAATAAAGTCCATGGATAGATCTCTATTTGTAATGCTGTACCTGCTTTGTAAAATACAACATATTTATTTCATTCAAATTATTTATTTAATCTAACTACAGATTGCAGTGTTATGAATTAAGGAATTTTGTTTTGTTTACTTTTTTTTTTACAATTCTACTTCTGCTGTCAAATCTGATCACTGCATATAATAATTAATGAACAATTTACATAAGTGTACAAGTCTTATTTTGAATAATAAATTGTTCATTTATTTTTTCATATGGGAAGGAAATGGATGATATATGTGGTCATATATAATTATCGTTGAAATAGCACTGCTACTGAAAAGATTCTATATTGTTGCAGTTTTGTTCCATTGACAAGAATAACAAATGCAGTGATGACTATTGCATATAGGATAGCTCATCAATGCCTCAAGTTGTGATGCTTTCTTTAATCCCATTGGAAGTTGGGATATTTAATTTATTTGATATGAAACTTTAAGATTTGTGAAAGGTGCATGGCAATCTAGTTTCCATTAAGTTATTGTAGATCATACTTCTCTGAAATGTACAGATAGCTGTATTTTTCATTAAATGAGACTAAGACTTTTTATTACAAAGAACATATAGTTTCCATAGTCTATATTACAATTCTCAGCAGAAAATCAGATCAAAAAGCCAGATCACCAGAAAACGCTGAATTTAATGATTGTTTATAAGAAGTCTTTTAACTCTATTTGTGCAACAAGAGACGATACAAGGCTGAGTGGCTGTGCAGACATATTGCAGACTAAATGCAGACAATATATTTGCTGCAACCCTGCATTCCTGTAGTGTTTCCTTCTGTGCACTTTAGAGTAAAGTGGAAACACAAACAGGGAAGTGACTTGCTTTGTGATAAATGAATGTGTCTGAAAACACGAGACAGTGAGAACAGCCAAAATAACTGATTCTGGCCTGTTGAGCACATGAAAGAAATAGGGAGAGAATTTCTTTATAATGACAACTTAATCAAAGCTCCAGTCCTGATAGCCATAGCAACCAATGATCAAAATGAAGACATCATGCTGTCATTCAGACTTGGAATGAGATAGTTATTCAAAGGAAAGAGAAATGCTACTGTTTACAATGTAGCTTTAGGTTTAGTAAGCTTAAAATAAAGATGTAGATCTCCTCTGCTAGTACTCCTTGATGCTGATCTCTAATATCATAAAAATCTTTCTGCTCCTTCATGTTAGCTTTGATGAAGAGCTAGATTTGGTAAAAGAATGTTAGTAGATGCAGTAGTGATTATCAGTGCAGTTGGAGGATCTCATAAACCACAACAGGAAGTCTGATCCATATTCTCTTTATTTTTTCAGGTTTAATATTATATAATATTCACCTCCCTTTCTCTCTACAAATATTTATGAGTATGGGAATGCCATTTACAGACCTAGACAGGCTTGTGACCAGCAGAATCTCATGAGGCTCAAAAAGGCCAAATGCATGATCTTTCACCTGGATCTAGGCAAGCCCCACTATCAGTACAAGCTGGGATAGAAAAGCATTGAGCAGAGCCCTACTAAAAAGACCTGGAGTTACTGGTGGATGGCAAGCTGGACATGAGCCAGCAATGTGCACTCGCAGACCAGAAAGCCAGTTGTATCCTGGCCTGCATCCAAAGCAGTACAGCCAGCAGATCTAGGGAGGTGATCCTGCCCCTCTACTCCGTGCTGTTGAGACCTCATCTGGAGTACTACATCCATATGTGGAGTCCTCAGTTCAGGAATGGCATGGACCTATCGGAGTGCATCCAGAGGAGGGCCACAAAAATGACTGAAGGGATACAACATCTCCCCTATGAGGATAGACTGAGAGAGCTGAAGGTGTTCATCCAGGAGAAGATAAGGCTTCAGTGAGACCTGAGAGTGGACACCCATGTATGTATGTATGTATGTAAAGGAGGATTATGAAAAAGAAGAGGACAGACTCTTTAGCAGGGTCTGTGGTGACAGGACAAAGGGAAATGGCTTCCAACTTGAAGAGGGTAGATTTAGTTTGCGTATAAGGAAAATGTAATTTATTGTGAGGACAGTGAGGCACTGGAAGAGGTTGCCCAGCAGACTTGGCCTAGATGACCATTAAGGTCCCTTCCAATCTAAGAATTCTATGTTTCTATGATTCGATTTTCAGATTCCTTTATCAAAATGGAAAGCATGGATGCATATTCTTCACTGCTCAGAGGCCTGTGTTTAGCCGGTGTACCAATATGTATGTAGTTATGTGCCTTCACTTGAGTCAGCACTGCCCAACACTGCCTTCCCTGTGCCCTGGTTTCAGTTGATGCAGCATTAATAGTGCACTGATGGTTTGGCTGCTGCTGAGCAATGGGCACGTGCCCAGGGCAGTCCCAAAGGAAAGAACCAAAACCTTTAAGTCATGTGTATGGGGTGAGTGGGCTTCACTGCAAGTCACAATGGGCCATATGCAGCCCACAGGCCATGGGTTGAACATGTCTGATATATCCACTTGTCAACAAAATAGACATTAATTACTCGCAAAAGGAAAACTCAACATTTCTTCTCCCTCTTTGTGTGAAAAAAAATATTGGTAGATACACTGTATCCTTATCCATGACCTTTGAGAAAGATGATCAGGACTCCCTGAGAAAATATGGAAACACTATGGAGTAGGTGGATGGTAAGAGATGAGCATTCAAAGCAGCTTACATTTCATCACATTATATTGAGATATCAAGGTAACAGTGATGTCCACAATGATAAGTTTCAACTTACGTCACAGAAAAAAACATAGACTTTTACTCAGTGATCAAATTATTTTACTGAAACCCTAATGAACACCAGCGCTGTGTTTGTGGAAGTTTTTTTTTACATGTAGCAGACTCTATGTTAGCAAATTGGAGATCTTCTGGAAACTCCTGTGTTGGCTTGTCTTTCTTAAAGGACAGAAGTCACTGTCATTCTCAATGCTTGCAACTTTGATTGACAGAAGGATTCCATGAAAAAAACAGTTTGAATCAGTAAGAAAAAAAAGTGAACTGGGGCTAAAAAACTCATTATGACTACAATCTAAATCATTGTACAGTGAGATGGATATATAAAGAAACACTACAAGGCTTTTGAGGGAATTAAGAAATTGAAAGGCCATAGTTGTCAGTGAACCATCACACAGACTAGATTTGAAAGTACATGTAGCAGGAGTAGCTACTATTCTTTCTGAAATGCACTAGTGCCAACCTGGTCTTCTGTGTACAGTAATACTCTTAGAGAACTGGTGTGCATTAACAAAATTAGTTTGTTTTGCAGATATATACCAACCAATCACGACATCCGAAGTTCTGCAAAAGGGTCAGGATCTAATTAGATTGGTGCCAGTAGCTTCCTGAAGCTTATGATGCCTAACACTGAGAGCATTCATTACGGTTGCAGAGCAAATTGCTTTGGATTTAACAACAGTCTGTCAACCGCTGGGCTACTGCTGTAACTTTTCAGAAATTAGAGAAGTTCTCCATTTTGGGATTATTAGTACTACAGATATACCCAAAATCAGACCTAATTTTCAAACAGCACCTTAAGAATATCCCTGAGATTGACAATCTATCTATAGCTTATGTCAGAAAATACACACAAATAGCTGAAGACATCTCTGGATTCTTATCTGGTCAAGGGAAGATGCCAGACACTGAAATTGAGGAATACTGGGGAGATGCATAATGTCAGAGCTTTACTGCTTGGAAAGGGTAGGATTTAATTTTCTTTTGATGTTGTGACCAGAATATTTCTTACCCTCTTGATCACTGATTTATGAAGCCAGATGTAGATAAGACGGGAGTTTGTGGAATATTAACAGGGACAGAATAGCATAGATAGAAACTTAGCTGACTGAATGAAAATGATTTATTTCAGGATGTCTGTATGTCTGTGTGTGTGTGTATGGAGGCAATTTTCCTGGGAATTCTAATGTGTTTGAATAAATACAAGCATGCATTACTTGAATGGATGATTCCTGTTTAAATTATTTGTAGTTGTTTGAGAAAAAACAATGAAAATCATCCTTGAAAGGAAAATGTTTGTCCCAGAAATACTCAAAGTAAAAGTGACAGGCCCAAGAAATTATCATTGTGAATATACAATTGTGCAAAATATCAGGGCTTAATTTTTTTGGTGAAATAATTTTCTGGATTGCCTGTATGAAGTGTTTCTGTGGCAGTTTGCCTTTCTGAAATTTATGGATTGTGTATGGGAAGGTGAAAACCACAGATTTGTCTGTAAAAAAATGTTTTGATTTAAATATGCTTTCCTGTACTTGCTACTTTAGAATAATATAGTGTCAACTTAGTAGTCTATATAAACTGCTTCATCTGTTATTGAACTTCAGTTCAATCTTTCTGAAAATACTTCTTATTCAATTGTAATTTCTCTAGTAGAAATAATAGATTCAAGAGAGAGTTCTATCAAAGTAAGGCATAGTCGGAACAGTGCATCATACCCAAATAAACAATAAGGTAATCCAAGAGAAGTGAAACTCTGAAAGACCTAAATCATAGAATCTTAGAATGCTTTGAGTTGGAAGGGACAATAAAGATCATCTAGTTCCAACCCCCTGCTATGAGCAGAGTTGCTAACCACTAGATCAGGCTGCCTAGGGCCCTATCAAATCCTGTCTTAAACACTTCCAGGGATGAGGCATTCACAACTTCACTGCTCACCCTCAACACTCTCTGAGAAAAAGGTTTTCTCCCAATATCTAATCTGAATCTCTTCTCTTTTAACATTTTAACACTCTTCCTTATTCTGTCCCTATCTGTCTGTGTTAAAAGTCAGTCTTCTTCCTAATTACAATCTCCCTTTAAGTACTGGAAGGCTGCAGTGAGGTCTCTTCAGAGCCTTCTCCTCTCCAAGCTGAACAAGCCCAGTTCCCTCAACCTTACTTCATAGGAGAAGTGCTCAGCCCTTTAATTATAAGGAAAAAATTAAGGGAGGGAAGTATTTGTAGTATTTCTTCTCTAACTTTTTTCTTTCCCTTTTCTTGGATTCCCTTTTTCACCTCTGTCTCTATTTGGTACAGTACCAACTAAGAGTGAAATAAATTTGCTTATCTTTACACCTGGCCACTGATGATTCCACAAAACAACACTGAAGTTTGGAATGATACAACTGGAGAATTCACCTGAACTTAGCAAGTAAAATAAAATCCAGTCCAGTAATTCCACAGGCACCTATGCATCATCAACAGTCTAAAAAAGAAACATAATAAGAGTTTAGAATAATTGCCTTTTTCTAGCACATTATGTGATTATTCTACCATTCATGCCTCCTGTTGGAGCAGTTGTGCTTGTAAACTGGCTTCTAGTTTCAACACAGTCAGCACGTTGTCCCTGTTTAAGCATTTGAGAACTCAGATTAAGGAAAGCGCAATAGATCACTGGGACTCACATCCCCCAAGTTTAACATATTTTTTCTGTAAAAATCCATCCAAAAAATGGAAGTGACCTACCTCTTGTCAAGATGAAATAGCAAGGGCCACTCACTCTTACACAACTGAAGCGCCTCATTGGCCTTTGAAATTCTTATCTGAACTTTAATCTGTTACTGATATTTGTGAATATATAGAGAGAAATAATTTTGGAACAAAACCTGGATTCAATGCAAGGTATTACCATCTCTGTGATCTACTGTATACTGCTTAGTATAGCGTTTTTTTAACGCTATAGTGCCGAGGGGTAATCAGTGAACATTATCACATTATCCCTACATAATTCCCACATTAATTTACCACTGATCAAATAAAAAGAAAGCAAAATCCTTCTTTGCTTCAGCTAACCTCTTTCTTTACGCAAAACACACAACAAAGCTGCTGACCAACACTCTCTGTATTTGAGAAGATACAGGAATTTTTTGCTTAAGAGATGCTCCAAAGTGACTTTCACACCAGTGAATGAGACTGACTATGGGCCAAGAGTCTGCAGTTCTCATCTGTATCACTAGTATGTTAAATCACCCTTTGACAGCCATCAAGTCTCCTGTCATTCTCCCAGTTTCTACATAGAGTTTGGGATTTGGGTGCTCATTCTAACAAGCAGGTTGAAACTGGTATCCTGTTTTAGAAATCAAGTGGTTTGATAGCATACTACTGACCAGGCAGAATCAATTGGTTTCAGTGCCAGAAATTCTTTAACAGAAAATCCTCCTAGGATACACAATAAAGAAAGGGTGTCCTGGCCTTCAGAATCACTGTAGTTTCAGGCACTTTAACCATAGCCACATCCTGAGATGGCACAAAAGTAGCCTTCTCCTTTCTTTTTCCCTGTATGTAAAATCCTTTCCCTACAATTCACAGGAAAGAGAGGCACTGAGACCACTGACACATTTCACTTCCCACTCCTTGTGAAAACAACTTCTAAGACTAAAAGAGAACCCCTTCTCTAGGAATCTCTTCTTTATTTAGCATGAAAATGCAGAAATTCCATGCTCTGACTGTTCTTCTAGAACTATAATCTGGACAAAATCATGCTTCAGTGGTGAGTTTGATTATCTGTAATAAAACCATGATTCTTCTCAATATTTATCAAATTGGGATAATGTTTTTTCTGACCATGATCCTCTGAAGGTCTTAGATAAACTGGCAACAATTTAGTGGCTGCAAGCATTTCACATCCTGAAAAGCAAATGAAAGGCACAAACAAAAAGAAACATTTCAAAACAAAAATAAACACACAAAAGAAACAAGCAGAAAAAAAATCACCCAAAATGAATACAGTCTATTTGAGAGGACTAAAACAAACTGGGCAGTTCCAGAGACAGTTAAAATTGAACAGAAGCTCAGACTTGGCCTTTGATTGGTTCTTCCTTTGCCTTTTGAGATGAATAGGCAATGTTTAAAAATAAACAGCTAATGTATGCTTAGACATGAGCACCATTATGTGCATCACTGTCGATGCAGATACCTCATGACATTTTAGACATGGTTATTAATTTCTTTCAAGCAGATACTACTTTGACAATAGGACTCACTTTGTATGTATTATCACTAATTAATACATTGTTTGAACTTATGAAAGTACTTAAAAAAATCAACTTATTTCTGAAATGAGTATGTTGTTTATGAGAAGATAAAATCTCGATGCAAATTAAGACTCTATTAGTTGGGAAAAAAAAAGTTCTATGAAAAAAAGAAGTTATAATCTTGACATATTTATGTTGTTGTTGGTTTTTTTTGTTTGTTTGTTTTTTCCCCAGTATTTTATGTACTAAGGGAAAACACAACTTAGTAGATGTTTCAATGTTTCACAAGATATGTTCCTTAAAGAGAAAAACAACAGCACACTAAATACTAGAAAACTACCATTAAAAAAGTTATAAAAGGGATTCTAAGATAAACTGTATAAACATCAAATACCCTGTACATGATTTTGTATAAGTACCTTGTCTCCTGATATTTTTTTGTTCAAGTACTTTTGTAATTTTGGATACCATAGAATCCTATGATTAGGATAAAAATTACTGATTTTGTAATTTCTGAATTAATCATTTAAAGAATAAATTAAACGCAAAAATCCATTTATCTTCCAAGAAACTGAATCTATCATGCACTGCAAAAAAAAATTGACGACTATGGAGAAAATATTAAGATTATGAAAACTTTTTCAAAAAACTCTTATTCTCTTGTTGATACCTGAATATGTGGCCCATAAACACTGCTTGCAAATTTAGAAAGCGACAGTGTGTGTCGCATTTTTTTTATAAGTACTATTGAGTGAATGTTAAAATGTTAAGCATTTAATTTTAACATTTTTAACTTTCATAATTCTAATTCCCATTTTAATAAAGAAAATAATAATTAATCTGAAATATCTATTTTATTCTGTATATAAATTAGTTTTGTGTGTGTGTGTTATATCTTCGGATCTAATTTTTAGCTAGTTATAAATATATGTTGTATCCATTTACATGGATACACTCTGACAATTTTTTCATGATTTTTCTTCTGCTTCAACACTTAATTAATAATTATGGTTTCTCATGACTAAATATAATTCTGGGAACTTCCATCTTCCATCTGCTAAAAAATCAATTTCATTTTTTTTCTTCCTTGGGTCACATTACTGCAGGCCCTTCTCAAACAGCTTTTGTAACAGATTCACTATATTTCTTTCTCTCTCAAAAGAAGCCACAATTCAGTGAGAGATGAATCTTGCTTTGTGCAGGATGTGTTCTTACTCTCTATATTCTTTTCCTGTGAATAAAGCAAAACTGTCATCTCTTCCTCTCTTATGCAACATTCTTGCCCTTCCTGTTTTACTAATCAAACCATAAAAGAAATAGTTCTGTTCGGTATATCAACAGGGTCTGTAACATCAGAGAAACTGATACATTACTGAATTATGATTCTCTTTGCAGTACATCACATATGAAAATAACCTATTTGCACCTCTTTCTTCCTCCTTGGGTACTTTTCTAATTTGTCGTGTATATATATTATGCTTAAATTAAAAAAGTAGATGCAGAACAATAAAAAATGAATACAAACACAAGAGAGCAGCAAAATGTTACAATTTGTCCTACATTCTTGGACACAGGAACAGTGCAAGTTCTATCTGATCACTCCCTTCTTCATGCAACCATAGTTCTTATTTTACAGCTTCTACATGTTTTATAAAACAGGTGCTTGATAGAATGTTAAATATTATATTGGGAATGTACTTAGCAGCTAAGACTCACACTACAGAGACTTGTCTTTAGAAAACAGTAATTACAGTTGATTCCAATTGCTAACTGTTTTCTATATGCTTCCTTAAAAAAAAAAAAAAAAAAAAAAAAAAAAGCTGCAAATCTTAACACAAATTAAAATTCAAGAGAATTACTAAACACACCTCAACCTTTTATTTCTTTTAACTCTTCAAGGGAAAGAAACAACATCATATGAATAAATTAATCAATGGATTTTATAAAAGGACAAAATACTGTATCAACATCATAAAAATGTACAGGACTTACCATTGTTTTTATTTGATTTTGGGTGGGATTTTTTGTTTGTTTCGATTTTGTATGATAGTAGTTGTAGCAGACAATAGTCAGGAGTATTATCTACATCTTACCTTGTTGTCCCATTCTTAGTTTCACCTCTTCACATCCTTTCTTTCAGAGGAATTGCATAAACAAATTTAAAAAACAGAAAGACCAGTAGCCCATGAATTTAAAAAGATGCATCACTTAAAAAACAAACAAGCAAACAAAACATGGCTTAATTTTGCAAAGTTTATTTATTTTTAAATCTCAGTGTATTTAATGAAGGAAAAAAGCAAGATTTCCTGAAAAATTACCTTTCATAAGAAGCTATCGTGTGGCATAAAATTCCTCTAACGGAAGTTGTGCCTGTGTGGAAAGTGTGGATGATAGGACTCTTTAATATGAAGTTAAATAAAATTTGAAAAATATTAATCTATAACATGCGTTCAAGTTTTCCCATACTGCAAATAACAATGTAGTGCTATAATTCTTTGGCATGGACTATTTAAAAGAAAAAAAAAATCAGTCTGGCTACTTGCTATGCATTTTATTTCTGAAAATCTGCACTATGATCATTAAAAACATGTTAGAAGGAGAAGATTCTATTCGGTGAAGACTGATGTATAATTTCCTCTGAGTAACAGATATAATGGATGTAGGGTATTTTTCTAATGTGTATGAAATCCAATGAATGAACTTCTGAAACCATTTAGCTGTATGCATGCCAGTTTCTTTTAAATATTGATTGTCTTGTAAAACACTTTTTTTAAAAAAAATAGTATAACTAATTTCATAGTGCTGCAATTTACTGGTGATTTATTACCTAAATAGGTTTACATAGGTTTATATTGACATTTTTATGTATACTTTTTTATATTGTTATCTATGTAGCATGATATTTAAAACTTTAATGATAATTTTGGCTTTAAGTACATTAAAAACTTTTCATTTATTTTATCCTTTATTGTTTTTATTCTATCCATTTGATTTGCTAGAACATGAGAAGTAACAATTTCAGAGATGTGAAGACTTCTGAATATGTCTTTACTTACAAAGAAAAGTGACAGTAGAATTAAGTAGCAAATAAACCATATAAGTACAGATAACCATTTTAGATATGTGAAGAAAATTCAGGTGGATTGTTTTAATAAAAACATTTTGTTGAAGCAAATCAGTTTCTTATATATGATAGCTTTTCACCAAGAGATTTAGACCTATGCAATTTATTTCCTTGTACTGTGAAAAAGTATTGGCTTTAACTGTGTTATAATTACCTTCTTAGTGACTGTTATGTTGCTAAAATTCCAACATTTTAGTTGTTGCTGAGCTGTGCTTAGACTAAGTCAAGAACATATCTGCCTCTCAAACTGCCCTGCACAAGAAGCTAGGCAGAGATCGAACCAGAACAAATGACCCAAGCTGACTGAAGGCATACCCTGTATCACATAGCATCATTCTCAGTAATAAAACTGTTGGAGTTGACTGGGGGCAGGCATTGCTCAGAGTTTGGTTGGGCATTAATCAGCAGGTGATGAGCAATTGCATCGTGCATCACGTGTTATCTGTGTACGTACATATATATATTTCTATCTTTTTTTTTTTTCCTTTTTTTTTTCCTTTTTTTTTTTTTTTTCTGATTTATTGTCTTTATCTCAACTCGTGAGTTTTACCTGTATCTAATTCTCTCCTCTATCTCACTGTGTGGGGAGTGAGTGAATGGCTGTGTGGTGCTTAGCTGCCTGCTGGGTTAAACCACACCGTATAATGAGTACTAATTTGAACTTGTAAATATGAATATGCCTAGTTATTCCAAATAAATGAGACCTATAAGGATAATCATGGGAAGCATCATATATGTCTAAATTACCACAGTAAAGAATGGCAAGAGGACATCCAAACACAATTCTCTTTGTGCCATCTGCACTGTGAAAATATGGAGTGTTCAGAAAATATTTGGAATATCTGGGCTGATGTTGATTTTTATGAAGAAAAAAAATCAACAACATAAAGTACTGATAGATCTTAGTACTTTCATAACAAACCACAGTGTTTTAAGGACAACATTTATTACTATGTATTTTGGAAACACAGGATTACATTTTTTTCTTCTGCTTTTTGTTTCACTCCAAACATTGGATGTTTTTGTATCAGTGTAAATGAAAATAATTATGCTGACAATAATAATCTCCAGTGGGTATATGATATATCATTATCTACATATTATTTTTTTTTCTCAGTTTATGTATTAAATATAAAATAGTCAAGGAAAAACATTGGTTGTATTATTTTACTTTATATTGTACTTACGTAAAAAAAAGAGTACTGAGTGAGCAATCACCTGGACTCACACTGTCTCGCTTATGGATTTAAATTGATACACTAGATTAAGATGATTTATAATCCTAGGGCAGTCTCAGAAGGCAGTTCAGAGCCATAGAGATTTAAGGGAGATTATGAGTAACCTCACCTCACAGAATGTTTATATCTAGATCACCAGTTGGTAGCTTCACTTAAATGCCAACATCTGGCCATACACTAGAATGAGGCCATAAATCAGGTTTTCAGGTTTGGAATCCAAAACAAAAAATAAAAAATAAAAAAAAAACATTCATAGGTTTGGACATAAAGAAATAATTAACATTAACTCTTCTTGCCAACAACAACAAAATTCTGATTTTTTTGAAGTGACAAGTGACGTAAAAACATAGCAGAAAAATGTCTCAAGAGTACATTCCTGCCTAATCTTAAAGTATGTGGATTAGCTGATCTTTAGAGAATGACATTTGTCAAGTGATGAAGTATAAATGACTTACCACGGGATAGGACAATTGCAAATGTAAAACCAAGTACATAAACTATGTCATCCTAGCATGCAAGATACATATGACAGTGATTTGCTATTTTGTACTGAGTTTACTCCATTTAAATTAAAAATATATTTTAATATATATGTATTAGAACTTCAGTAGATTAACTCTTAATTTAAGAGGCCAATTTTAATGGGTGGAAACTGGAAATTCTATGCTATGTTTAGAACTTCTGTTTCCAACATTCTACATTTTCCAAAACCTGGTTTTATGTTAATTTCTATGTTGACCTGGAAACATTTACACTAGACATTATGAAACATCACATGAAAATATAATAATCCACATAGTCTGGATTACTCCTTACCAGTAGCTCCAGGGCCTCTAATTAGGAGTTCTGTCTCCCTACATCCCTCCGCAAACTATTGGAAAAAACAATAGATTACTTGGAATTTGAATACTTCCATGCACAGGGACATGTAGATAAATAACTAAAATTAGATCTAATGAATGTGAACCCACAGTTAAGAGTTATGCTAAGAGTAAGACTTTTGTACCTTTCATCCAAGATTACTCAGTGCATTCTTGTTTGTGAAAAAAAGAGGAAGAGTAACTTCCATGTATCTAGATTTCCACCCAATTCTAGGAGAACTACCTCAGCTTTGAAATGATTTATATATAGTAAATATCCTTTGATATTTGTTAATTGTAGTCATTGAGCATCAGCAAAGCAGAGAGCAGGATATTAAATGTGACTTGTTTTCTCTAAATGTACTATTATTCAACTGTCAGTATGCTTTTCTCAGAATGGTTTTAGCAGTGAATCAATCTGTGCTTAGTTCTTTTGTCTCACAAAATACAGATTATTTCTACTTTTAAAAGATTCACTCCGTAAGCTTAAATTCCTACATTAGATATCTTCTAGATTAAAAACTTAAAAATATATGTCTACTGCTTTTAATTTGCCTAACTATCAGTGTAACTGCTCTTTGTCTTGTTTTCTTTTATTTGGAAGAGAATTTTATTTTGCAAATTCTATTGAAATGTCTACATATACATAAATGTGATTTACGTATCATCAATCTTCATTTATTGTTTTAAGAACAGACATAACATTTAGAAACATTTTGTTTTGTTTTGGCACTGCTGACCAAATATTAACACTTTTGACAGCCTATTTTTGATGCCTTCAAAATATAAAGGATTAATTTTATAACTTATATAAAATATATAACTGTTGTTTACTGATTTGGATGTTTGCATCAAAAACATAATGTTGGAGTTCATCAGTCTATTTTTCCTTTAAATTGGAGTTAGAGCAATAAGAAGAATTACAAGATGAAAATCAAAATACTAAGGTCAATTCTTTTTTTGGGGGGAAGGGATGGAAAAAACTAACTCCTACCTATTCACCAGATCAATACCATTTTTTAGCAGGAAAAAAAGTTAAGATTTAGAGCCTGACTAGCAGCCACCTAAAGACAAAAAGATCTCTGTCTGCCCAGACAATTTTTATGGGTCAGTATTTCATTGGCCTTTGCAGGAGGACGACATCAAGTTAGTGATTCTTTGAAGAAAGCAAGTTTTGTTTTTTTTTGTTGTTCTTTTTTTTTCTTAAACAAGGGACACCAGTGTCTTTTGTAGCCTTCTTATGCTCATTTATGTTTCTGACACTGGGAGAATCTTCATGAGTAGATTGTGCTTCGAAGTTCTGAGGGGAAGCCTTGGAGAAGCACATCTTCATTTTGCTTCAGATCTTTGTATGTTTAACAGGTGTCTGAAAAAAAAAAGGTTGATTTAGATCTCTTTTATTGTTATTTAGGATTGCTATTGAACATTTATAAAAAGATCTTTCATTTCTTTTTACTGTTGGGAACCTTAAAACAAGTTATTCAGCCGAACAGTGACTTTTAACGTGACATCTAAATGAATTTCATGAACTTTAGAATAAGAAGAGTGTAAAGAAACTGCAAATCCATAGCTGCATTACCTGTTGCACCATTGAATATCACTCTGATGTACTACCATTTCATACTTCTTTTGCCTCTGTAAATGATGCAGCAGAATGAAGAGCAACAGTAAATCTGACATCAATTTCTTCCTGGTTTTGCTAGTTCTTGCAAGACTTTAGGAGAAAAAGTGCAGCTTCTTTATGAAATGGTTTAAATCCTATCACATTCCAGATTGCTATGCAAACTTGTGGAGATACTACTGTAAATTTTGAAAATACTGAAAACAGAAACCATAATTCAGGGGTAATTTAGTCCATTGTAGATATCTGAGAAAGGTTCATTATTACCAGTATCTTACACTTTATATTAACACAGTTTTAATTCCTCCTTCAAACACAGAAGCAAACGGAGGGAGGGAGGGAGGAAGGAAGGAAGGAAGGAAGGAAGGAAGGAAGGAAGGAAGGAAGGAAGGAAGGAAGGAAGGAAGGAAGGAAGGAAAGCCCTTCTGGATTATGAATGCACAATTTTATGCATTTTTTCCCATAACATAAGATTACTGAGTGTCAAATGATCCACTAAACAAAGAAGATAAGCAAGCCACTTAGATATAGTTAATAGAGTGCAAACTAAAGCTGGAGCAAAATTGCATTCTACAACCCTAGTCACACTACATAGGCAGCAATACTCCATGACCCTTAATTAACATTATAAAATACCTTCACATGTTTTGGATATTATAATTGCAAGATTTTACATAGACTAAAGTGATTAAAATTTACTGTGCATTGTTGTGCCTTGCAGATATAGGTTAATAAGATCTAGCAGGAAAAACTTTATGAGCTCAATTATAGAACAAAAGCTACCTTTTATGTTCAAGATGAGTGTTCTCTGTAGGCCTTTAAACTTTATTTAAAGGCTAATTTCTGCTCTACAGCTTTTTCTTAGCTTGTATAGTAAGCTGATATTTGTGCATTATATAATAATTTAAGATTTACAGGCTTTTTTAAAAAATAAAAACAGTTTTATGGTTAGGATAAGGGAGATACATTTAAGCCATATTAGGTTAAAATACAAGTTTTTTTAAAAATGAGATTTTAATGTATAATTTACTCACTGTAAATACTATGCAAGTATATATGTAGAGGGAAATAACAACTTCTTATATTAACGTTAATCATTTTCCTCAAAACTATGCTGCTAGTAAAGATCTAGTACAATAAGGAGATTATCAATTGTCTGTATTGTGTTTACATGGCAAAGTTTTGGCTTCAGAGGGGCTTAAGGGGTGACTGCTGTGAGAACATCCAAGCAACTGACGCATGTCAGAGCAGACCCAGCTCCAGCTGCTCCAAAAGAGACCCACTGCATCCCGAGGTGAGCCGTAAGCAACAGTAGGCATGCTCTGGGAAAGCAGGTTTAAGGAAGAGAATATTGGTATGCAGTAGCAGCTGGGAAAGAGGAGTAAGAACTGTCCCTGCAGCCTCCAAGGTCACTGAAGGAGGTGCTCCAGGTTGAAGCAGCCCATGGAGGAGCAAGCCATCCTCCTGCAACCCACAGGCACCACACAGAGCAGATCTTCATGTGCAGCCACAGAGGAGCCCGTGGGGCAGCAATGGATGAGACTTGAAGGCACAGCCTGTGGAGGGACTCTTCAGAAGAAGCCTGGATGAATGGTTTCAAGTAGTTAATCCCATACAGCTGCTCCTGAAGTCTTCTCAGGTGAGATAGAGGATAGAAGTTGTAAAATTGAGAAAATTTGCTCTGCAGACAAGGGGGCTGGGAGGGGACAGGAAAGGTGATCAAAACTGACCAAAGGGATATTCCATATCCCATGTGACACCATGTAAATATAATGGAAGGGAGTTAGCCAGGGAGGGGCTGCTGCTCTGGGACTGGAGGAGCATCAGTCGGTTGGTGGTGAGCAATTGCTTTTCGCGTTTTTTTTTTCGAGTGTGTGTACATGCATATGCATATATATGTATAAAATCACAGTTATTTTCTCTCACTTTTTTTTTTTTTTTTTTTTTTTTTTTTTAAAAAAACC
>JAOWBP010000001.1:118888554-118922038 GCA_028571105.1 Tragopan temminckii | reverse complement strand
AGGGGGGTTGGACTCGATGATCTCTGAGGTCCCTTCCAACCCCTACAATTCTGTGATTCTGTGATTCTGTGATTCTTGGCTAAGATCCTCTTACCCCCCAGAGACAGACTGCTTCCATATGCAGCCATCATGCCAGGTGCCGAGTAAATTGCCCCACAGTCAAAAAATCCAAAATTGCTGTGTTTAAATTAAAATTCCTATTTTAGTTGAAGACCTATTCTTTAAATCATACTGTATATATCATGTGGAATTATTATTCACCACTAACAGCCTCCTTTAGGCAAGGCACTCAGCTCTGGGTTGGATGCACTCCATGCCAAATCAGGTAATCGCCTTGGTGGGTGGAGGGTAGCCCCTGTCAGGGAGCAGCTGCTGGGTGCCATTGCCAGTCATGTAGCAGTGGTGCTCTGACAGGGCATGACTTGTCAGAAGAGTGGCTGTTTGTGCAAGAAGTTTATGCAGGATGTTTGAGCAGGGAGGTGAGCAGCACATGCTGCTCTTCTCATCCCAGGTCACTAGGGAAAAACTCTCTTTTAGTACCAACATGGTGACCACCCAGCGTTTCAGACAGGCAGAAGCAAAAACACAGACAGGGGCTTACAAACTCTGCACCCAGATGGACCTTCTGAGGAGTGAGAAGACTGCCTGGACTTTTGGCTTTGAGAAGCTCTGAAATCTAGAATCCACTCGTGAGTCTGAGGTAGGTGAGGGGTGTTATGGTGCACAGTCTTCTCAAGCAGCTGACCGGGCTGAGAGAGAAGTTCACCAGGCTGAGATGCATTCATCAGTCAGAGAAGGAAACTGACACCTGATTTCACGCAGTTGTACGGGTAGACAAACACTTCTGTCTTGGAGCCCAGCCAGGATTCCAATCAGACAGAGGATAAACACGAGCAGAGTGGAAGGGGCTGAACCTTTGTCTCTACTTAGAACAAAAGGAGAAGCCTCCTTCTTGCTGCTGAAGTCCCACCAGCTAATAGATTTCAGGCTCTGGTATGGGAGAAAGAACATATGGATAGCAGCTTGGAACTGGAAAGAGGCAATGACACTAAGAAAGGCCAGCCAAGGAGTCAAAACATAATCAGTGCCTGATTCAAAGGGTCTTAGTAATTGAAGACCCTTTGCTGAGAGGCCCTGAGACACCCACCTGCCACCTGGATAAACTATCTAGAGAGGATGCTGCCTGCTGAGAGCTTGCACTAGGGATATCAAGAAGGCAATATACAGTATGAAAAAAACAGATGACTATTATCCTCTTCTGGTCTTTCAAGCCAGGTTGCACAAGGTTGCGACCAGGAAATTAAAAAATATCAAAAAGGATTTCACTTTCATTGGGAAGGGGTTGAGGACATGGGTGGTGTTCTCCTCAAGTTCTCCCAGTGGGATATTGGGATCTGAGCAGAAGGAGGAGTAAATGAATGACTGGTTGCGTGGGTGATGTCATGGCCAAGGTGTTATGGCTTCTATGATCCAGGTTCTATGATTCTACGACCTTTGACAACACACGGGAATGGTGATGTGCGATGAGATTCAACAGACCTAGAGGAGCAAGAATATACTAGGGATTAAGCTGGACTCACTGTAAGGGCTTTAAACTAGAGCTGCTGGGGGAAAGGGATATACTCTTGAGTGACAGAGAAGAGCCAGGGAATGCTGTCACTTTAGGAAGTAGCAGAGGCAAACCTCAGATGTGCCCCAGGTGTTTGTGGGAGGGCTCCACTAGGAAAGCAGTGTGTCTGAAAGCCCTGATGAAGTGCCTCTATACCAATGCACACAGCATGGGAAATAAGCAGGAGGAGTTTGAAACTGGTACACTCAGTAAACCTTGATCTTACTGCCATTATGAAAACATGGCGGGCTGATTCACATAAATGGAGCACCACCATTGAGGGCTATAAACTTTTTAGAAGGAATAGGCAAGGTGGGAAGGTTGAGGGAGTTGTCCTCTATGTTAAGAAATAGACTGAGGAGCTCTCTCCAAGAAACAGTCACGAACAAGTGGAGAGCCTGTGGGTTAAAATTAGGGATGGGAACAATAAAGGACAGCTGGCACTGGGGGTCTAATACAGGCCACTTGATCAAGAGGAGCCTGTAGATGAGGCCTTCCTGCTTCAGCTACAAGAAATTTCACACTCACAGGCTTCCATCCTGATAGGGAATTTTAACCACCTGGATATCCACTGGCAAGACAGCACAGCAAGCTATAAGTGATCCAAGAGATTTCTGGAGTCCATTGATGGTAACATTTTGGTTCAAGTATTGAACAGACCAAACAGAGATAAAGAGTTGCTGGACCTGGCATTCACAAATGCAGAGGAGATCATTAAAGATATTAAGATTAGATGCAGCCTGGACTGTAGTGAGCATGCTCTGGCTCAGTTTGTGATCTCAAGGAATGTGAGCTTGGTAAAGAGTAGAGTCAGGATCTTGAACTTTAAGAGAATGAGCTTCAGATAGTTTAAAGAACTCTTGTATGAGATCTCCTGAGAAGGAGTCCTTAGAGACAAAGGAGTGGAACAAACACGTCTGCTCTTTAAGAAAGCTTTTCTGAGAGTGTAAGAGCAGAATAAGAAAGTAGGCAGGAGAGGCAGGAAACCAGAATGGCTTGTCAAGGAACCGCTGGTCAACCTGAAGGAAAAGAAGGGCAAGTACAGACAGTGGAAGCAAGGGCATGTCACCTGGGAGGAATATAGAGATGCTGTCCAGACTTGTAGAAGTGTGATTAGGAAAGCCAGGTTACAGATGGAAGTGAACTTAGTGAGGGATGTTAAAAAAAAAAAAAGCAAGAAGGGATTCTACAGGTACCTAGGTCAGAAGAGACAGGCCAAAGAGAGTATACTTCCTATGCTAAGTGAGGAAGAACTGGCTACAACAGGTACACAGAAAGCTGAGATACTCAATGAGTTATTTGCCTTAGTCTTCGCTGGCAGCCAGGATTCTCAAATACCTGAACCTGAACCTCTAGGTGGGAACTGGGGAAGCATACTCCCCCCTGCTGTAAGGGCAGAGCAAGTCAGAGACCGACTTGTGAGACTGAATGTGCACAAGTCTGTTGGACTGGATGATATACATCCCAGGGTCCTAAGGGAGCTGGCTGACCTGGTTGCTGAGCTGCTCACCATCATATTTGAAAAGTCAGGCTGTCAGGTGAAGTCTCCAGACATTGAAAAAAGGGGAACATCACCCTGATTTAAAAGAAAGGGATGAAGGAGGACCTTGGGAACTACAGGCTGGTGTGCCTCATTTCTGTGCTTGGGAAAATCATGGAATAGATCCTCCTGGAAGACATGCTAAGGCACATGATGGATGAGTGGGTGATCTGAGACAGTCAGCATGCTTTCACCAAGGGAAGATCATGCCTGACCAATCTAGTGGCCTTCTCTGATGAAGTGACAGCAATGGTAGACAAAGGGAAGACAACTAACCTGCATCCAGGTCTGAGGCCCCCAACACAGGAAAGATCTGGAGCTTTTGGAGAGTGTCCAGAGGAGTGTCACAAAGATGATCCAAGATCTGGAGCCCTTCTTCTACGAAGATAGACTGAAAGAACTAGCCTTGTTGTGCCTACACAAAATAAATAAATAAATAAATAAATAAATAAATAAATAAATAAATAAAAGAAGGCCGCAGGCCTTGTTGCAGCCTTCCAGTGTTTAATGAGATTTTACAAATACGAGAGAAATCAACTTTTTACTAGGGTAGATAGTGATAGGACAAGCGTGAATGGTTTTAAACTAAATGAAAGGAGATTTACATTAGATATCAGGGGAAGGTTCCTCAGTGCTCAAAAAAGGTACTTCTATATTCTTTTGCATGTTATGTCTTTATGATTTATTCTCATTTAAAGAAGGTAGCAACACTGTGAAATGCCCTTCTAATCTACTACAATAAGAGGTAGGTAATAGTTCAGAAATAGAGTAATAGATGCATTATAGAAGTAAGGGGGATCCACTGAAAGGTTTAGATGCAGAACAGAAAGAGTTCAAAAATGCCACATTACGTGCCACAGACCCTAGCTTTCTGATACAGTAAGGAAAGAATTGAAGGGCCCTCATCCAATGCAGAACAGATCATACTGTAGTAATTTTCATCTGAGTTATACTGTATGTGTAATGTAATAAATTACAAAAATACAGAATTGAAACTTCTGTATAAACACTTTGAAATTTGAAAGTTTAAAAAAATAAAGAAATTAAAAAAAAACCCGTACCCTAAGTTCCTCTTAAAGCAGCTCTACAAGATAATTAAGCGAGGAAGTACTGAGCAATACAGAACCTATTACTATTCATTAACCTTGTAGTGAATAGTCAGGATGATTTACCTTTTCAGAACAGTTAATACTACTAGCCCAATTACAACTGCATGATTTGCAGTCCATTTGAACACCACTGCAGTCTTATTTCTGTCATTCAAAAAGAACAAACAGTGTAAAACTATAATTCATTAATGTGAAAAATGATTGCTTTTGCCAATCAACATGCTCTAAAAGTTTAGTGACTCCTATCATAACAAGTTTATAATACTTATGAACTATCTTTCATCCCATTACACAATAGAAAACTACAGCAAAAACTGCACAGACAACCTGGTGTTAATTTTCAAGTTGCAAATGCTTTGAGTATTAATGCATTTATTAATCACATGACAGATGGAGTTCTGCCATTTCTTTTAT
Source organism: Tragopan temminckii (assembly GCA_028571105.1). Classification (NCBI taxonomy): domain Eukaryota; kingdom Metazoa; phylum Chordata; class Aves; order Galliformes; family Phasianidae; genus Tragopan; species Tragopan temminckii. The sequence goes on along the minus strand of JAOWBP010000001.1, from coordinate 118,917,366 downwards.
AGTACTGGGGTGACATAATAATGTAAAAATGTATCCTAGTGCTCTATGTTTTCTCAGGCAAAAGAAAAATTTTGCACAACACAGTATGTAATACATTACTCTAACATGAGTATTTCTGTGCGACATTTCTTTATGAACTGCTTTTCTCCCTGGCTGAATTCAAACACAGTGATGATGATTTTATAATTCATCCTTCTTTTTTATTTATTATTCCTTGGCCTTAGTCATGCTTTACCCCTTTACATTTGTCCTGTTTGTCATACAGTTTATTTGCCTATGCGGTGACTATCCGAACAATTTAACTGTGGAAGCAGCCAAAGGAGGGATCCTTGCAGTGGAAGAATGCACCAGGTCAGTGGTGAGAAAGAATAAATATGCAGCAGCAAAAACATTACTGAAGATGGGGAAGTAAAAATACAGCCTTTATTCAGGAAGAATATTTCCCACACGTATTGTTTGGGGGTTATTTGGTTGGTTTTATTTGAATGTTTGTTTCTTTTTCCTAATCATAAACTTCAAAAATTGTGTACTGCATCTTCTTTTATCAACAACGTTGGGTAAATTAAACCTTTCTGTAAGAGCAAAATCAATTTTTCGATTTTTATTTTTATTTTTATTTTTTTAAAGCACAAAAGGTAAAACAAAGTTCTCAAGTAATCATGTTATATGAGAGTTATCTAACAGTAGTCACAGCAGATACACAATATCTGGGAAGTAGCATACACTTTACGTGTTCTCTTAAGGTCTCTTCCACATACTTGAGGGATGCCTGCAGAAAAATAGGCTATAGAAATATGGTAGGGAAGAATCATCATTTTACTGACTGGCTTTAGCCATTCCAATCATGTTTCTTTTTCTGGATGTAATTCCCTGTTCTTCTGAGCAAAAGAGTCCTACCAGGATAGAAGGGCTGCAAAGCATGATTGTGGAATTCTGTCAGAAAGAATAGAATGCTCCCGTATCTGATGGCCTCACTTAACTTCTCTTAAGCTCTTTCTAGAAAATGGTTTTCAAAGTAGTTGAGTATTGCTATCTACAATCATTGAAAAGTTGCAACTGGAAAATCAGTACCAATCTGGTTTCTTATAAATACTATGAACTTTTCATCTATTCCTCTAGTCATCTGCCACTTTGATTATCTTTAGTGCAATTCTGTCTCTCTCCTAATTAAATAGCTGCACTAATGGCCCGCAACACATCCTACATACTGCAAGAACATCTTAGTCATGGCACAAAACAGTGTTGTGAAGAACTGTAGCTTCTGGATCCGAAACACTTAATCTTGTATAAAAATTCACATACTGAGTTACTTGTGATTTGAATTCACAAGTTTATTCTGTGAACATTATCTATGCCCAATTTTAAATTACCTAGCTTTCCCTTAAAGTTTTTGTTTTTAGTATTGGTTAAATTTTACAAAGATAATTCAAGATAAATAATATTGTTTTTCCACTTGATCATAACTGTATCTCAGGTAAGTTCTTTTTTTTTTTTTTTTCCTGACATTAAGTTTAAAAGGAAAAGATTAATGACAGTAGTTACAAAAATGTACAGATTATTATACTACTGAAAAATAGAAGAAATAATATATAAAATGGTAGCTTTAAGTACTCCCTTGCTAAAAGCACAGGACAGTTTTAGTTCCCAAAGAGTAAGACAAAATGTAAGTCTTATACAATCATATTCTTCATCAAACTCATCAATTCAGATATAAGGAAGAATTCCCTTAATAAACAAGTCTATCTCACACAGAAATTAACATATAAGGGATATAATATTCTGTATAATATAATATTCTGGATAAGAGAGAAGAAATGGGAGAAGGATTTAAAACAAAGCTATATACATTTATACATTTATCAGTAAAATAAACTATATTCAATATGTACTGGAGTGACCTACTGTCACATGTGAATCCTAATATACAGTCACTTTAACCCAAATGGAGTCCTATAATTTAGTAAAAGAGTTTCATAAGAAATTTAATGCTCAACATTATTAAATAGCTCCCTGAAGATGTTTAATACATAATAAATACGTCAAAAGACATTTTTATTATTTCCTGGCACTTTGTCAGCTTAGAAATAACAATAAACCAATAAAAGCAAATTTCAGTGAGAAAACCTGAACTGCAAGAAGTGTTAAGAAAGATGTCCAAATTTTTACATTAAGACATCATTTCATGTAACAAATACAAGAAAAAAATATATAAATGAGTGTAAGACTTTAAGTAATGTTTTGTTATGTCAAATAATGTAATATTTTTCTTTTTTATTTAATTAGGACAAAGCCTTTTCCTTAATTCATTCCTAATTCATTCCCTTACCACACACACATGTTGAAGAATAAGAAGATGAATCTGTGATCACATGCAGTGTATGGAACCTACTCTGCCAATCCAATCACCAGAAAACAGCAACTACATTTTATAAAATAATTCTGGTGGTAATGATAATAGCAATGTAGATAATGTAACAATACAGATTATGGCAGTTAGTGTATGCCAAGTATGAATTGGTCACAGTTTTGTAGTTTTAAAATCCAATTTACAAAAACACAAGGGAGAAGTCTGACTAGACCTTTCTGGATCAGCACGGGGACATAAAAATTAATTTTCAACATGTGGATAACAGAATTAATGCTAACCTCTTGGCATATTTTGTATCTACTATATCTGTAAATAATCTAAGTGGTTGCTTCTAATATACCATGTCTGATACATCAATCCCTACAAAATATGCAAGTCCTGTAGTTTTATAGTCCCCTAATCTTTCATAGTTTTGCATCATTTAGGTTTGCTGCCTCTCATGATGTAGATTACTACTATGTTGGGCTGCCAGGAAGCTGCACAACAATTGGCACTGAAAATCACTGATGGACCAACAGTATCTAGAAATCCCTTTTGGACAGTAGCCTGCATCTCCATAGTTGTTTTCCTCAAGCCATCACTGAGACAAAACGGGTGAGTCTTGGGAACATGTGAAACAGTCAGGTAGCCTTTCCAAGTTCAACACAGGCAGCTGTGCAGACACAGGATGGAAGAAGGAATACGATAGATAGATAGTTGAAATACTGCAGTTTGTTCACATTTTTTCACAGACTACTTACTTAAATCTCAGGAAATCTTCATCATGATAGGTCCAATATTCATGTGCTATGAGAAAATAGAAAAGAGGAAGTAATTCTTCATCACAAGAATCCTGTTATTATATTTAAAATAATATCTTCTAATCTCTTCACACATTATATTGTAATTTGTTCCAATGCAATATTCTCACTAGCAATAACAAAAGAAAAAGGCTTAATGAAATTATTACTTCTTTAATGGTTCAACTGATCATCTGTGTGTCTAATAAGAATGGGCAATTTTTTTTATTTTTTTTTAAAGTGGCATATACCTCTACATGAGTAGTCATTCATTTTATATGGAAGATGTGGAAATAGAAATACTATGGGATAATATAAGAATTACATATAATTTTTAACTGCACATAAGAAAATCGGTAATTCTATTATAATTGTAGTTTTTCTTTCCTGCTTACTAGTTCCTATATTCTAGAGATATATATATATATAACTTCCCAACTTCCATTAGGTTAAGTAGAGCCAGAACTGATCCTGATTCTGTAATGGTGGATAGTGCATTTAAAGATCATTTGTATGACAATTGCTTACATATTGGGAATGACTGAAAGCCCACTAAATAAAAAGGATTACTATTGCTGGTCTTATTGGCTCTTGGATCTGATACAAGACATAATCTAACATATTTCTGTTCTATAAAGGGTCAAAATACATATCTCATTCTGGCCCCACTAATTTTATGTGAAACATCTTGAGTTTATTTTTTCTAAAATATGAAATTATGGCTTGCCTAAACAAGAAATATTTCCTTTTTTTAGGAAAACATATTAAAACCAGTATTTTTTAATTGTCTGCCCTACATTTGGACATCCTTTGTTAAGCAGGCTGAGTGACCAGTGTCAACAGGCAGCACTTCAAAATCTATTTCTTTCTGACTCAGAAGAGTTTCTTCCACCCCTGGGGACACTATTTGTGTCTGGCAAGAACATTTCAATCTGACAGTTCCTGACTTTCATCAGGGAGGGGATAAAGGCAGAACTAATGGATGTGAATGAGTTTAAAAGCTAGAGAACTTATCAATCACAGAAAACAACTGCTTTTTAGGAAGCAAATAGAAGTACTTTGACAAACAAGAAAAAAAGCCAATATGTATTTTTTTTCAGACACCGATAACTACTATCAGCTTTTCTTGATATTCTGAGCTCATAGCACTCTTGTCAGCACTGATTATTACATGAAATTCTTCATGCACTGCATGAAATGCATCATATACAGCATTACAGACATTTTGAGGTCCCAGCTTAGTTTTCAACAGCTATAAAAAGTTGTGGGCTTTTTATTTGTTTATTTATTTATTTATTTATTATTATTTCCAATCAATATGAGGTTATTTCAATAACAGCTGAATAAAATTGAAAGAAACTCTTGGAACTGAATTAAAAAATCCAATTATACTTGCACAGTTTTTGTACAGCTAATCTATTATTGTTCAGCTGGGTAAGAGTCCATGAACATATTTGAAAGCTTGCACATTTGGCATCATAAGGAATATGACATCATATTGCTTTGCTTAAGCAATACATTGCCTATTCCGCAGAACTTACAGGAATGAAGTAAAAGGAGAACACTGAACTACTACCACAAGATTTATTACCCAAATCGTTTATTTTTTCATTTGGCAGAACAGGTATTATATACAAATATTAACAGAGGTGAAAGTTGTGATGGTTTGGAGAACAAGATGGATTATTTTTCACCTTCCTGACTATGTATAAAATATTGAAAACTTTCTCAAACCAGACTTCAGATTTCCTTATAAAATTAGGGGAAAAGAAAGGTTTAAAATGAAAAGCCTAAAAAGTAAGAATCAATAAGTGTCAATTATTTGCAACTACAATTAGCTTAATTTCCAAACTAAATAACTTTGAACTATAAAACTTCACATTTTCAATAAAAATGTCAAAGTAAAGCATTCTGATAATTCTCAAAGCTTATTTCTGTAATGTTCAGAATTGACAGAAATAATGAAATGTAGTACTGGCAAATCAGCATTGTCAGTGACAAACATGTGATGAAAACATCTCAGACTCTCTAATATTCATTGATTTATTATCTCTGCATGCTATAAAATTGAGCTGGCAAGATCCTTTATCTGTTTTTGCAAGGCTTGACTGTTTACAACAGGAAGTACTTTCTGAAACCTAAGAGAAAAATGACTTCTCGCGGGCTTGAAATTTCATTTTCCTTTAAAATCCCTTAACATGGCTAAATTCACTACTGGGATTTTATTTAAAGTGGTCAGGATTACATAGCAAATTAGTTAATTGCCAACTGTTTGCCAGTCTATTATGTTTATCAGCACTTACTACACACACACACACAAATATTTGTCTCACATTAAAAAAAGAGTTACTTTATTCCACTTGAGGCAACAAATACAGCTTTATTTATATGCCTGTACTCCCTTTAAAACATTGTTTTGTGGGCCCTCCATTTCCTCACCAGCATAAAGTTCACCACAGAGGGTGCAGGTTTCCACAGCAGCTCACTCCCATTGCTTTTTACCAGCAGCTTTCTTTGCTCCTAGCTGAATGCAGTTCTCATCAGCTCAGCTGTTTCCTTTTCTACATACATAGTCCTCATGGCTGTCTTCAGTACTGTAGAAACAAGATTAGCACACTCTTTTACCAACATTGTATCTAATTACAACATACAGTCAACTCAAGAGAAAGGTTATCTAGGCAAATTAATATTCAGGTGAACTCTGAGGTGCATGGCTGATCCTGCCTAGGTAATCGGTGAAGAAAAGGAGGTTTTTCATCACCAGAAATAAGAGAACTCCTGGATATTGTAGCTGAAAGTGATTGGTTTTTGACAGTATGCATGACAAGGAGTAGGCAGATATCAAAGTTACAGTCTTGCTACCCTATGCAACAGCTAGAAGTATAATGAGCCTGTACACCGTTTACTCAGACCTGGCTTGAATAGAGTGTGTTTTTGTCTTATCATCATGTTGTCAACTTCTAATCTCTCTTAAAAATCTTCCTAGGAGTGAGGAGGGAAGAGTCAGGAAGACAAAGCCAGACCCAAATTCACAGCATGTCTTCAGTGGCCTTCCTCTTGTGTGATTTATTCTTTAAGCTTGAGTTGACTACTTCTGAATATTTTTCTTACCAGCAGTTCCGTGGTTCTGAATCCAATACCTACACATGTACAGAGTAACAAGATATACTCTATGTACTGTTACTGTATTCTGCTTCTTGTTTTTATTCTCTATGGTGCTACCTACCCTGTCCTGAAAGCTGTGTTACAAATGAACAAAAGGTAAATAAGTCAGAAGACAAAAAAAGTCTGAAAAATTGCTGTTTGTTTATTTCTTAAGTTAATAAATAAATAGATAGATAGATAACCAGCATATATATATATATTTCTTCCGTCAATGGAAATGTTTCCTGAAAAATTATTTTTCCCACCTTCTTTCCTAAAAATCCTGTAATAATTTAAGGGTGAAAGTCATGTGTTTCTTGTTGTTGTTGCTGTTATTTTTACTTTCCCCCTCACAGTTTTCTAAACAACAATTTCTATCTACCTCAGAATAACCCTGGAAGTGGGGGGGGGGATTGTTTGTTTGTTTTGTTTTCTTTCCCCCACCACCTTTAACTAAGACTCCCAAGAGATGGATCATTTCTACTCCTGCTGAATGGATTAGTTAGAGGAACAATAGTCTCACTGAGATCAGTGGGACTTCGTGCTGGGGAGAAAAGATGGGGAGAGAGACAGATGCACACACATACATACATGAATGCAAGTGCACCACAGTTTTTATATAAATAAGAACAGTACCATGCATTTTCAAAGTATACTCAGAAATCACTGAGCACATTGTCTAGACAGGTCAAAATGTCAATTTTCTTATCAATTAAGCCGGGTTTTGCAGTGAAAGTCTTACTGTTCCTGTTATCTACGGGCTATTGGTCAGTAAGTGATACCAGCTGATCACCAGAATTCACACCTGGCAAATGTTACTGTCAGGATTTTCCGTGTACCCTCAGGCTTACTACTGACCTTTACTGTTTAACCCATTAATCTAAATGTATCTGACAGCACTAGAAACATTACAAGCCGGTGTTCTGATTAAGGAAAATATTAGTCACTTTCACTTATTTGAGAGATTTAATTGAAGCATACAGTAATTAATATCCATTAAAACAATCCAGACTAACCTTTGCTTTTAGGCCTGGGTCTTATAATCTTTTCTGCCATTAGGTAAATTCCAGGATTTAAGATTTCCCTAAACAAGACTCCCTGGTTGGAAGACAGTTAGGAAGTTGCGGACAAATTTTACCCCTCTAATTTTAAGGTCATGTTTATCCATCTTCTGTGCCCCTCAAAAAATGCTGTTTGAAGAGCATAAAATGAGAATTGTTTGAAATGCTAAGTGAATAAGTAAGGTCCTAAACTGTGTCTGGTAGAAAATATGTGGCCTACAGGCAGTTTTCGTTAAGAATATGTTCATGCTGTATCTCTTCACAGGAAGTAAACTTCTATTTCTCACTTCTTCCTCTAAAAAGCTAATACATTGCAAAGTATGTTGAATTTGAATAGAAGTTGCATTCAGTGTGCCTTGTGGGTCCCTTCCAACTCAAGATACCATATAATTTATGACTTTACGAATGGAAAGTCTTGATTGTCCGTATTGAACCATCTTGAAATAAGGTAAATGAAAATGTTAAGTTTTGCAAAATTAATGAGAGCTCTCTTTAAAACAATAGGATCAACAGCAAATTCATCACACTATTTCAAATTACATGCTGCAAATAATGTACCATCAAAATATACAAGTATATTTATTCCAAAGAAAATGTTTCTTTCTATATAATCTACTATTTTATATGCAACTGTTCAAAGGATCTTGTTTTAGGAATTTTTAAATGTGAGGAAATTGAATTCTATACTTTGGGGTATTTGCAAACAGCATTTTTCTCCTTTATAGAATGTTAACACAAAAGTCAGAGAGCAAAGTTCCCTGTGAACCAGTTAAGCTGTTCTGTATTTCAGGCAAATACTTTTGCTGTAATAGAGATTATTTTCCCCTGATGATTCTACCTCAGTCTGTATGACAATAATATGGCATTCCTAAAACTAAAATAGGATATTCCACACTCTGCTTCCAACCCCTCGCTCACACCTCACCCCTCCCCCTCCTCAAAAAAAAAAAAAAAAAAAAAAAAAAAACCTTGTTTTTAATAACACAGTCCATCTAAAATAGCAATAGCATTTTCTATTACTACTTGGGGCTCTGCATTAAAGACTTAATTCTCATTCTCATGGATAGGTCAAATGCAGTGCAATGTATAATATAATTTAGGATTTAGGAAGTAGAGTGGTGATTACTGGATGAAAACCCCTTTTAAGGAGAGGAAACCTCTTTTCCTCTTTCACATTTTTTGTTACTGAAACCAGTGAAATTCAATGTCAAAAAAAAGTATATATATTAATATTACACCAAGCTGGTTAACATACAATACAAATTTTCCTTTACTGACAAGTGGATTTTACTTGTTTCCCTGAAAAACGTGAATGTGTGTATACATATATGAATAGATATATTCTGATTCTACTGAAATGAAAAATACTTATTTCCTGTGAATTTTATAATCATTTATATTCTTCATCTTCTGCCCTCTGTTGAAGACAATTGTGTAGCAGCTAACCTTTCAAGTTTTATCCAGAAAAAAACTACTGAGAGATGAATCTTTTCGCAGTCACGGAGATTTTGAATATGTTATTAAACTCTTCACTATCAACAAATACTGAATCTGCTGAGTTTTTGCTGTTGCTATTGCGGTTTTGTTTTTGCAACTGTAACAAACTTGAGTTTCAATATTTAGTACTTCAGTAATTGCTAACTTAGCATGCTGTGGATTGGAGTGAAGAGGGATGTGGGGGAAATCTACCTAGCTGCAAAATATTTGACATTTTTTTTTCTAATTATTATGTCCTTGTTTTCTACAGATGCTAATGTGATGATGTGGAAAAGAAGTATAGAAATGTCAGGAAGAGCTATTCCAATTTGCAGATATGTTTTGGCACAGTTAAATGAGAGGATCGTGATGCATAGAAATCACTATACAGAATGTGAATTGCTTGTACTGAATTACAGTGTTAAATGCTAACAAGAACATGTAGCATTGCAAAACAATTCACAAATTCTTGGATATGTGATAACTATGTTGCTACTGGAAAAATATGCCAGACTAACATTACTAACTTAAATAACTTAAGAGAAAAGGTATGTGATGGCAAACTCGATAATCTTTTTTTCTCCTAGTGTTTTGAGCTCTTAACACTGAATTTTTACCTTAAGTGGTAAAGTTTCCATCTCTCTCCAGATGATGCTTCCAGTCATTCTCCAGACTGGAAGGCTCTCACAGTGTTTCTGGTAGTTGTTTAATGTGCACGTACTCTCTTCTTATCTATCACAACCAGACTGTCTACAGAAACAATGAATGTGGACCCTTAGAAGTGGATTTACAGAGCAGAACAGTTAGTGTTCTGCTAACAGGACTTGATGACCACAGCTTGTGCAATATAAATTGTTTTTACTTCAGTGTAGTCCCCATCTGGCCCCATGGGTCCAAAAGCTCAAATGCATCTGGGGTGAACTACCTGAGCTCCCCAGCACATATACCTCTGTTTCAAAGGAAGCAAATGCAGTTTCTGCACCTTGAGACCATTCTGTGACGCGATTCCACATGAGGTGGGGCAAACAACAAAGTTACTTTAAAAATGTGTTCTTGACATGTTTATGGCACTTAAATCTGCTAGAGAATGTGGATATGCAGCATTTGTATTGAAAACTGCTACTTTTTTTTTTTCAGAAATAAATTCTGTAATTTACATAAGTATACGAATACTTTCTAACTGAAACAATAATTCCATGGGAGAAAGCAATGTTTTGTAAATAGTGTTTGCTGGTGGTAGGTGTTTGTTTAAATTTGGTCCAAAAAAAACTATTTCCAGTTTATGACAAACATTTTATTACAGACCTAAGCTTCAAAGCTGTTTCACAAAGCCAGTTTCTATTAATAATAAAGCACCTCCAGTAAAAGTGGCTATTGATAGTCATTATTCAGTAACTACAGTATAAAATAGTTCCGGCTACTGCACTGAAAATGTCTCAGCTTCAGTATTTTACATGCAGAAGAAATTTATCACTTCATTCTTCTTTCCAGAAAGACTAATTAATATTAAATCTTTTGAATTTCTGTGGATAAAACTAGCATCTGAGAACCTAGTATAGTATCAGCGTGCTTTAAAATAAGTCTACGATAGAGATTAGTATCTTTTGTGTAATACTGTATGCATTGCATTTTTGTAACATTTATTATACAAATTGAAGTGAATAACAATATGCAGTTTTACATCCTATGAATATTTTTTAGAATTCTCCAACAGTATTTAATATGCTAACCAACATCACTGAAAGGCATACAGATGTGGAAAGAATCTATCTAGGGACTTTAATTATCACCTTGTCAAATTCAAATTATTATCTTGCAAGTTAATTTCCATAAAGTATCCCCTTTGCTGTTGGATGATTTAACATGTGTCTGCTTTTTCTTATCTTATTTGTATCTGTCTGGAGGCTCTAAACCTTTCAAAGTAGGCTAGCTCTTTGTCAGATCATGATGTTTACCATAACTGATTTTGTCAAATATATTTTTACAAACACTCAGTTTTGCCAAAGATGGGTCTGTAAAATGAGAAGAGAAACTGGCAAACACCACCGATAATGTTACATAAATCAGACTAAGACTTCAACCATTTCTAAACAACTTCAGCTTACAGTGAAGAATCAAAGAGCCTGGGAAATTATTTACCTGACAAAAAAATCTGGAGAGATTCATTCTTGGATGGTAAATCATTTGAAGTTTCAAGATGCCCAGAGTAATTCCAGCTTGTGAATTGTGTGGATATGATTTTCTGTGCTTGTATGTGTCATGATAGGGGGGAAAACATCCTATGAATATTTAACAATGTGTTTATTTTACTTGTTCAAAACAGTGTAGCCATCATGCAAATAGAGCAAGACAGAAGAAAAATGTCTCATTGGATAAGGCTTACCCTCTGCACAATGGCAAGGTTTAGATTTAAAACAAATAGATAAAAACTTATCAATAGCTAACAGGAAAAAAAAAGACTGATATGTTTTCAAAAAGATGAAATAATATCAGATGTGTGAAACAAACAAACAAAAAAAAGTGGTAGAGGAGGACAATCATAAAGTCATAGGATCATTCATTGTTGGAAGGAACATTTAAGATCACCTAGTTCCAACCCTCTGCTATAGGCAGGGACACCTCCCACTAGATCATGTTGCTCAAAGACCCATCTAGTCTGGCCTTGAATGCTTCCAGGGAGGGGGTATTTACAACCTCTCTGGGCAGCCTGTTCCAGGGTCTAACCACCCTTGCAGTAAAGAATTTCTTCCTAGTATCTAGTCTAAATTTACCTTTTTCCTGTTTAAGGCCATTTTCCCTTGCCTTTAAAAAATAATCCCTCCCCAGCTTTCCTGTAGGTCCTCTTCAGAGGACCTGGAGAGACTGGATGTCATGCAATCATCCTTGCCAACGTTGCAAGTATTCATTATATACAAATAGTTTCCCTGACATGTGATATAACATAATGGATATAGAGTTGCATGTTTTACATATAGGTCAAACACAGATCATTATCCTCATAATGTATACTGTATGGAAGAAGGTCTGGGAGCCAACAATATAATTCAGATGCTGCAATCGTACTGAGATGATTATGTCATTACATCATGACACCTGGCAGACAAATAAATGTCCAAGCAAAAATGATTTTGGGGCTTTGATCACAAGGTGAACACCTATTTATAATCAGAGTGTTCATGAACAAGAGGAGGAATAATTAAAATACTGTTGTGGTTTAACCCAGCAGGCAGCTAAGCACCACACAGCCAATTCACTCACTCCCCCTCAGTGAGACAGGGCAAAGAATCCCAGAAAGAAAATATATATATATAAAACTCATAGGTTTAGATAAAGACAGTTTAAGAGCATAGGAAAGGAGGTGAAATAGCTATAATAATAATAATAGAATGCACAAAATGGGTGATGTAAAATGCAACTGTTCACCACAAACCTACCCATGCCCAGTATCAGCAGGCTTGAGCATCAGCAGGCTCCCTACTCAACTCCCCCATTTTTATTGTTCAACATTATACCATATGGTATGGGTATCCTTTTGTCCAGTTTGGGTGCTTATTGTGTCTCTTTCCAGACACTTTTGTTCCTCTACCCACCTCAAAGGCAGGAAAGCATGAGAAAATAAAAAGTCCTTGATTTAGTATAAGCACTGCTCAGCAGCAGATGCAACACTGGTGTGCAATCAACATTATTTTCATCCTAAATCCCAAACACAGCAACACTCCACCTACTCGGATGAAAATTAACTTTATTCCAGTGAAAACTGGGACAAAATCCTGAAAATCCATTCACCTAATTCTTTAATGGGAAAAAAAAAGAAAAAAAAAAAAAATTGAAAGTAAAATTGTTTAAAGCACAGAACGCAGTGCCAGAAATAAATGTGTATTCAGACAGCATTTTTTTTTTTTGTCATTGTAGCAATTCAAACAATGCCTAATCACAACAGTTTGTTTGAGATACAAACCAATTTTAAATATTTTATCCACAAAATTAATTTTTCCAATGAAGATAATATGTCAAATGATACAATGACTACACTACATGGACTCTCATTTGGGACATCTATTTTATTTGTTGAACAGATAGTATTTCTTCATATCTGTTGCATCCTCACTGAGGTTGAAAGAAAGTTTCTCTATCTAAAAGGAGACAGGATGTTGTGGCATTGGATATACTCAACATGATACTAGGAAAAACAAAAGAATATTAAATAATAAAGGAGATTAAAAAAATATATACATATAAAGCATGAACTCCTTTCTTTTAGTACTAAAAAAAATATTTATTAGAAACTACAATGTTTTTTACAACAGATTTAAGAAGATAAATGTTAAATAAATTAAACAACTGTGAATGCTTATATAAGTGCAAACAGAATAGTTTTGATGAATGGTATTTTTATGGAATACACTGGAAATACAGAAGTACAATACTTAATCTATTCTTCAAGTACCTGTAAGGAAAAATTTTGACCCCTATTTCCTTCTCTTCTCAGTGTGATAAGTGAACCATTGATTTCTGCCAACTGAAAAGCGTTCAAGCATACAAAACAAGTAGCAGACCTACCCATACAGTAATTCCTGTTAATTCTCTCCCCAGGGTTTATTCTGCAAAGGTAACATTGATTTTTACATGTTTAGGTGGATTTTCCAAAATGATACTTTTCTAATAACCTTTTCTATCCGAAACACTTAGGTAAGAAAAAGCAAACACAAACAAACAAGAAACTCACAATTTTTGTGTTTCCCAGAAACTTCCTAGTTAGATAAAGAGAATAGAAAATTAAAAAATAAAAATAATAAATTGGGAGATGTGGGGGGTGAAGCATGAGAACTATGAAACTGTCATAATTATTTTAGAAAGAAATGTTGAAGTTCAGACCTCAGCTCTGGTGCTAAATGTGGTTAGCACCACCCAAAAGTCTCATCATCTTCAATTTACAGCGCCTAGAATTAATAAAATTATGGATTACACGTTCATAACTTCTACTGCTTTCAGTGGGAATGTGCAGCAGATCAAATGACCTGACCATTTCAGCATCATCTCTTCTTCTTCTATTTTTCTCTCTCTGCCATGCTACCAGCTATAATATTACAAAGCTGGTTTTGGCTTCTGCTCAGGTTAAGAAGAGAAAATGTGTCCTCTGATGACTGCCTATTGCTAGTTTGTTCAATTTTGGAAACTCTGTCAAGAGAATTAAGTAAATACATTCATGATAGTCCTCTGGTTTCTGTGTGAATCTGGATAGCTACAATAATTAACTTTACTTCTGTCTGTTATAGAATTTTTGGAATATATATCTTTCATTAACAAGAGATTTTTACTAGTCATTTTCTGAAGAACTGGCAGAAACCTTCCCTCAATTAGAATAAAATAAATATCCTATATCTGTTTGAATATTTATGTATTTTTTGTCTATCATTTCTAGCTTTGGCCATTGCAAAACTAAAAAGTATTTTACTCTTATTTATTTTATGGTAAGGTCTTGGTAGGAAGTGGAAGGAGAAGGGAATAATTTATCATACAGAAATTATTTTTATGTACGTAATATAACTTACTTTATAAAAAAATATTTAATTTTGCTCAAATCTTTCTTACTGTGTTATTTTTCCTCCTCTAGAAGAAAGTTATGGGTGGTGTTCCATAAAAACAATTTCGGTAGATCCTGATTAATCAATATATTGATTTCTCACCTTCTTCTATATACACTTGGTTAATTCTGGTGATTTTCAATTCTAAGCCATGTCTTCGATCTTGCTATGTAAAAAATAAATATAGAATAAGAGAAATTTGATTATTTTCAAACATTAAGGTTGCTTATTTATTTTAATAATTATTTTTGTAATTCATAATTGCATTTTACTTCACTTATTTTTTCATTATGAAAAGCTTGCATTATTATTATCTCAAAATTAACAAAAATAAAATATAGCAGAATTTCTGTTGTTCCACATTTGTTATAAATGGAATACAAGACCAATCATCTTTCATTTTAAATACGTAGCAATTAAAAGCCAGCAACAAATAGTTGTCAACTCTTGAGACTTAGTGATACCAAAGGTTTTTTCTTGCTGTTATTTCTCCCTTTGTCTCAGAATTGATGATACTTTAAACTTCAAGTATTCAAATCAGTGAGAAAGTAATTCTTTTAGATAGCCATTACTCTGTGACCAATGTCAAATATTTTTAATTATCAGGTAGGGTAAGTTTAAGAAAGCCTGCTGGACAAAGATGTTTGATGTCAAAGACTTTGTTTCCTTTGCCACTTCTGTAAGGTAGAGTAAAAATTAGTAAAATAAACAGCAAATGAAAAAATAAACATATAAAAACCCTTTCCTCTAAGGCACAGGTCTAACTCCATTTAGTGGAATCAGTAAACAAGAAAGGACATTAATTAAAAAAAAGCTGACATCAAAAAATAAATGTGTTGTCATCAATGTTTATAATCCCATGCTATATGCTAATATATATATATATTTTATTTCTAAAGAGTAGTTCAGTTAGATTAAAATTATATATAACAGGGGAAAAAAAAATAAAAATACCACTTGAGAGTTAAAGTTAAGGCAGTTCTGCATGCGTATATGACTGAAGTGAAACACGCTAACATCCCTATTATAGAAACACAGAAGACAAAGAAGAAGCTCACATATTCTTGGCTCCTTGTACCCATTGCATGCTTACCAATGTAAATTAAATAACATGGTTGAAAAAAATACTTTTAACCCTGTCTTACTATATTTTCTCCTATTGCATTTTTGTCACAGAAGTTACACCTAATCAGACATCAAGAGCCTATATACAGTTACTGTGAGAAATTTTATTTTATATAGTGGCCAACATTTTGCTTCCCCAATATGATATAAGGTACTAATTTCTAGGTTAAGAAGTTTATGGCAGTGCTATAAGCTAAGTCAGTGTCCAAAAGACAGGTTAGCTTCTCTAACTCTTTTCTGGGTCAGAGCACCTGCCTCCCTACAGTAGCAGGTCAGCCTGGTTGTCGGGGGCTTTCCAGGTGCAGAAGCCATGCAGTGAGGTGGATGTGCGGGACATATTGGCCTGGCTTAATAATGTTTGCTGCCTCAGCTGAGAGCACACCAGAGCACAACCAGCAGTGCAACTTGAACTTGCTCTCTCCCTCTCTCCTGCCTCTGGATATGAAACAAAAGAAAAACCAAAGAAAATCCAGGAGAAAAAAGGGGGAGTGAGGAATAGGACTGCAGGAAAGCTCTGTTTTGCTTCTCGTTCATTCCTCATGTATTCAGTCACTCCAATGCAGTAACTAGCTCAGCCCCAGGCTCCTCTTACAAGCACAAAAGAAAAGCAATCCCATTCAGAAGGAGACCATGAGTTATTGATCTCATGCTGAATGTTACGTTCGGTTCAGTAGCACTGTCAGATCCCTCACACGGAAAGTCTATGTTTCCCACCAATTCTGTTGAATGATACTCAGCTTTTTAAAAATGAGGTGTTGGGGGCTAGGGATCAAGGACAAAGATATCTCAGCTTTCATCCTGGAATGCAAGATGCATTCTGGGTCATGATGAGAGATAGGCCTGCCAAGCATTAATTGTACAAATTCTGTGGATTTTGTTTGCCAGAGGGGCAGGCAGTTCATGGTTGTTTCACTTTCTAATTCACTCATTAGAAAATGAGCCATAAAGCCATCATTTGTTAATGTACATTAGATTTATTTTACCCATTAAAATTAATGAACAGAGTTTTTTGCTAACACACTTTATAGTTCATTTATTTAACTTAATATCCTCATTTGCAGAAATATGCAGCGATTTGTTTTTAATCACTGAAGATATTAAATTCAAAATTTAAATTTAAAATATATTTCTTAGAATCTGCTTCACTGTTAAAAGTAACCATGACTTCCTTTACATGTACTGATAATTTTACAGAGCATTATTGGATGTATAGGCAACCTCTACACTATCAGCACTTGAAAGAAAGCGACCGAGATTTATTCATTGTTAGTACAACTCAAATCCAAAACATGCACTCTTTAATAAACCCACACTAAGTTCTTGTTTAAGAACTCAATGAATGAAATGTTCAGCATTACATCTTTATGATAACTATAAATGTCAGAATTACAATAGCGGTATGGTGCTAGTTTCTCATAAATTGCTCAGTAAGAGCCTTTTTTGTTTATTTGTTTCACAAATGTTATCAATTTAATATAAACTCTCTGTTGAAAGAAGATGTCTGTTCCTAAGGGAAGGACTACTCAAGCCTAAAGAAAAAGAGCTGGATGAATGGAGACGTTTCTGAAATGATTGAAATATTAGAATTAATTCACAGAAAAGCAAAGGAGGGAAAAAGAAAAAAAAAAGAAAAAAGTAAAAAACAACTCTCACACAATGAAAGGATGAATGCATCCATTTTTAGTGGAGGCTCAGAGTTTAGGTCATTATGGGAACACCTTTGCAATCTTCCTGTCTTTACCTCAATGCAAATACATTTTGCCTGAGTAGTAACTACTGCTCATAGTCAGTCACACTCTCCTGAAATGAAATATCACAAATAGGACAGGTGATAATTCTAACAACTCAACTTTAAAATTTTAAAGTAGAATGATTTACTGTTAGCTTATTATAAATATAGTCCTTTATTACTTTCAAAGTGCCCCAAATCTTATCTAAATCTTAGTTTTCTTCATTAAAAATTGTTAAATATGTTATGCTAACATATTCCGTGTTTGTATGTATAGTTTAGTATTCACTCCTTTCACTGATCTTTTGGTTCCCTTTTTTTTTTTTTTTTTTTTTTTTTTTTTTTTTTTTTTTTACTTGATTGATCCTCTGAATTATATTATTTTTGTCCATAGTTGGATAACTAATAATTCTTAAATTAGACAATGAATTCTGAAAATGTTTTTCCTGAGTAAAATTAATGAGAATGGGTAAAGACATTCAGACCAAATAAAAACATCATGGAATTTTATACACTGACAAATAGGAAAAACAAGAAGAAAGCAATAAAACACCAAACAGAGCAATCAAATACTTTGAATTCAGTCATGAAAATCGTAACGAATGCTTCAAATAATTCACTTGATTTTTTTCTTTCTCAGCTGGAGAATTCACTATCAGTTCTATCTGATGAATCTGAGATAGAGTGAAATGACAGCTGTTCTTTCTTTGTCATGGAAATTCAGTTTAGTGTACTAAACGTGGGCTTATTAACTCTTAACCATAGCTATATGGCATGAATATATTTCCTTGGATCCAATTACTCTAAGAGAAAACAATGAAAATTGTAATGCTATCTCTTTCTTCTCAGGCCAATTAATTTTCTTCAACTCCTATATTTTGTTTAAATGAAGATTAATCATAATTTAGGAAAAAGATTATCCTTTTTCTTCTTACTATGTCAAAAAACTCTTTTCTGGAGCAATGGAGGTAAAATTCAAACTAGCAAAACTTTAGGTTTTATTTTGGCAAAATTTCACTCTGAAAGACCTGGGAAATTCAGTTTGTCTAATACAAGAATGTAAATTACATGTGAAGTCAATGCCAATTAGTTGAAGCCACCTTAGGTTTGTGTAGAAGTTTGCTTCTGTTGATGCAAAGGAAATGAGCAAAAGATGTTAAAAGCTGATATACCACCTAGTGCACCTAACATTTCCAGTTAACTCAATCTTTCTTGTCTACTGAGCATCGCTGGCTGTATACACAGTAACTGATGAGCCATGAGACTTCCAGATAGACAAAGGAGCCTTACAATAACTCTGAGATAGTATTGTCACTATAGGTTGTAAAGTTAGAAAAGTGTTTCTGAAATTATACTTCTAACACATATAAACAGGTAGAAGCTAAAATTCAACCTAAAACACAATGTAGTCTAAAAATGAATCTAAATTGAGTAGGAAAAATTCTTGTGTTCATAAATCAAGCAAGCCAAAACTATAAAGAGTAAAATTAAAACATGTGAATTGTCTAGTTAATATCAGTGATTATAGTCAGTGGGATAAAATGAATTCTGGTAGATAATCTTATGTTTTTAGATGATTTTGCTTTTCTCCTTTTCTGTTCTGAGGCAGAACTATGATTTACTGAACAAAAAGCCAGAGCTTTGATTAACCACTGATTTTTTTTTCTTTTATTTTTCTTCTTATTTTTTAAAACATCTGTTTGCTTCTCCCCTATTCATGGCCACAGTAGCTTTCTTAAAGTTGCTTGATCTG
Source organism: Tragopan temminckii (assembly GCA_028571105.1). Lineage (NCBI taxonomy): Eukaryota > Metazoa > Chordata > Aves > Galliformes > Phasianidae > Tragopan > Tragopan temminckii. The sequence goes on along the minus strand of JAOWBP010000001.1, from coordinate 118,898,346 downwards.
TATTTGACTTTTTATTTGTATAAGGGTGGTTTTGTTTGAGTTGCCTGCCAGTTACTGCCCTCTAACTTCATATAATGACCTCTTGATTTGCAGCTAGTTACTATCTCTGTTGCTTGCTGGTATCATAGAATCATAGAGTCATAGAATCATAGAATCCTAAGATTGGAAAGGACCTGCAAGATCATCTAGTCCAACCATTCTCCCATTACCATTGCTACCACAAGCTACTAAACCATATCTTGCAGCTTCTCATCCAAATGCCTCTTGAGCACTGCCAGGGACGGCGATTCCTCCACCTCCCTGGACAGACCATCCCAGTGCCTGACCACCCTCCGAGAGAAAAAGTTTTCTCTTATGTCTAATTTAGACCTCCTCTGGTACAACTTGTGGACATTTCCTTGGGTTCTTGGGTTTGTTGCCTGGGAGAAGAGGCCAAACCCCTCCTCATCACAACCTCCCTTCAGGAAGTTGTAGAGCGCAATTGTGTAGTTGTGTAGTGTAGTTGTATCAATTTGTTTCTACTTCCTTCAGCTATGTTCTTGATCTCTTACCTTAACCTCATTGGAAAATAAAAAACAATGCTCTTAAATTTCAAGGGATGAGCTTCAGTTGATAGTAAGAGGTGTCAAATGAAACCTGCTACTACTGCATATCAGCAAGCTATATGAATATTTTGATTTTCATATGCAAGAAATGGAATTTTAACAGTGATCACTGATTACCTTAAGATTACCTAAAAAAAGGAAATTTTCTTCTTCCTTTAAAATAAATATCAGGGGAAAAAAAGGTAAAAACTTATGGAAATATTTTGGAAAGAGGACAGAATATTAAAATAATAATAATAATAATAACGTTTATATCGTAAGGTTCAGAGTAAACTGCAGTTAAAAATTAATGATCACATTTAAATTAAGAAAAAAATGAATTAATTATTGTAAGACACAGATTTTAGTGATATAATTGTAATTATTTAAATGAAACTATTTATTGTCTCCCATAAGTTTCTCTTATGATTTTTTAGCATTTTATTTTTATGAAGTCAGAAGAAAACTAAATGTTTGTTTTTTGAATATTCTTGTCACAGACATAATAGTTACATTTATTCATATAAGTAACTAGACTGACACACTGTCTTTTATTTGACAAATCGTTGTTAAGCAACATTTGAATACTAAGTAATTGCTATGCATTTTTTAAAGAAAATATAGTATGTTTGAAAAAGAAAATGGTTATTTTCTGAAAAAGTACCATAAATAAATAAATAGTCAAATTAATTACTTACTGTGAATACTTGCTCAGTTCTAATAACATTCTTTCTGTATTAGGGGAAATTGATCTAATATTTAACCTTTTTCATTTATTAATATAGATTTAACAAAAGAATCCAACCAGGACACTCATGCAGAGTCATCTGCTCAAGAATAAAATAAAGTCTAGGTAAAATCTTGCCATAATCTTATGTCATATTGTATGGAAAAGCTGAGAAACTGTGGCCGGAACTTTTAAATGAAAATGTATGTTCAGAAGGAATTGTATTGTACCTCAGGTGCCAATTTCCTTTGTTTCCATATAAAGAGAAAGGCTGATTAGTAACCCTGTCCCGCTTTTTAGCCATTGCATAAAATAACTTTCCTTTAGTTCCCATGCCAATACACTGAGAATGCCAGCTGAGAAATGTACTTCTGTGTGATGACATATTAAAGTGTTTCCAAAATCTATACTATTTCCAAAGCTGCTTCTTTGTGCATGAGTTTAGTAAATATACAGAGTTAAAAGAAATCTGACAAATTAATCATGTCCCTTATGAGTTATTTACCATTCTTTTAAACAGTTAGTAATCTAACATCATGTGCTTCATTCAAACAGTTCTAAGTGTTGAATGATTTTCAGGTCAATAGTTTTGCATCTTTCACAGGTTCTTTCTGAAACATGCCTAATCACCTCTGTTACTTCATCATACTTACTGAGTTATCAAAAATATCTGCCACTGTTGGTTGTTTCTTTTTTTATGTCCCCAAACATACCACAGAACAATTTATCTGAGCCTGATATTTTATCATCCTTTAATCATTCTAATTTTGTAAACACTTTATATAATCTAGGGCTCATAAAACTCATGTTGTATTTCACTTTCACAGAAAATTTATTCCAGACTTCAGGTTATGGCCTACAGCTGCACTCATAAATATCAAGGCAAAGAATTCATTCATGCTAAATTACCTTTCAGAGATGTGCAGAGTTATTCATACCACTCAGAAGAACACCAAAATTCATATTTCTGTCAGGTTTCACAAAAATAGAATATACAAGTTTACCAGTTCAAACTCCTTGTAATATATTTTGAAGGTGTGGAAAACAGTCAAACTCCAAATGGAGCTGCTGCTGAGAATGTGCTGAAACAGCTCTATTGGTGACTGTCAAACTTTAAAACTCTATTGAGATAGCTCATTTAAACAGAAGTGTAAGTAGAAGTACTATAAACAGATTGAAGGAATTGTAGGAAAGTTGAAGGATGAAATACGATACCCCCATGGTATTTATTCTTCATTTCCTTTTTCCAGTCTATTAGAAAGAATGCTTTCCGCTCTTCACTGGAATCTCCCCTACCAAGACACTCTGACCCAGAGATGTGTGGATATTGAACAGTGTTCTGCCCATATTAACCCTTCATTAGTTTGAGACACCTTAAGGAAAAGTGAAGAAACCTTCATCAGTAATCGTGGATTTTGTTTGGTTTTGCTTTTTTTCCTGCAACACTCTTCACAGATTTTATCCTTAAAAAGCAATCTGTGACTCATAGAATCATAGAATCACAAGGATGGAAAGGACCTGCAAGATCATCTAGTCCAACCGTCCTTCCATTACCATTGCTACCACAAGCTACTAAACCATATCTCGCAGCTCCTCATCCAGACTCCTCTTGAGCACTGCCAGGAATGGCAATTCCACCACCTCCCTGGGCATTCCAGCGCCTGACCACCCTCTGAGAGAAAAAGTTTTTTCTTATGTCTAATTTAGACCTCCTCTGGTACAACTTGTGGCCATTTCGTTGGGTCCTGTTTGTTGCCTGGGAGAAGAGGCCAAACCCTTCCTCATCACAACCTCCCTTCAGGAAGTTATAGAGTGCAATGAGAATTCAGAACTGTTGAAAAAACTTCCAGACAGATGTTGCACTTAGATAAATGTGAAACCCCATAATTTACTCTATATTCAAATTTACAATTAAAAATTATTTAAAAAATAATAAATTGTCATCTTTAAAAGCATCTAGCTGTGATAGCCACTGATAGTCTGAAAACTGATTGAGATTAGTTGTGTTGGACAAGGTGACATTGTTAAGATTATTAGTAATGTTTCACTGCACCAAAGTGCATGTAGGATGCATATTTCCACTTCCAGAAAAATCTAGCCCTGCATTTTTTGGTTTTCAGTATCTGCCTAGGAGTAATAAAAATTCCACTTTATCCAACAAGATGTGAATTTCTCTCTATTAATAAAATTTGAGCTGTAATTCCTGCTGACTACTCTAGAGACTAGACCCCAAATAGTAATTTAATCTCTAGTCGCAGTCTATCTACAAGGTAAATGTGCAGGCAGATAGTGTAAACTTTTTTATTTTAAAGAAGAAAACAATTTTTTTTTTTAATTAATAAATCAAGAATACCTAAGATACCATATTTGTTTTTTTAACAGCTACAAGTAATAAAGTATCTCCAAGTATTTGCCATTTTTGTTCAGGTAAAATTGGCTTTTGAAATAAATCTCAGATGTCTGAACTAATGTAATATCTGCTACCTTGGAATTCTGGAGGGCAGACATTGAACTGTTCAGGACACTGGCAGGGAGAACTGAGACTCAGTCCTGAAGGATAAAGGGGTCCAGGAAGGATGGAGACTTCTCAAGATGTCTTAAAGGCACAGTAGCAAGCTGTGCCTTTTCTCTGTACAGTATTCCTCTGTACAGTAAGATGAGTCAGCAGGCAAGAAGACACTTTGCCTAAGGCTCCAGGAGAAAAAAAGAATCTTCCTCCTGTGGAAGAAGGAAAGGGCAACTCAAAGAGAGTACAATGAAGTTGTTAGGACATGCAGGGATAAAATTAGAAAAGCAAAAGCCCTGCTTGAACACAACTTGGCCACTGACTTTTAAAGACCTACTACTCTACCTGGACTGCCACAAGTCCATGGAGCCAGATAGGATCCACCTGAGGGTGTTGAGCAAGCTGGCAGAAGAGACAGCCAAGCTGCTTTCCATCACCTATGAGCATTCCTGGTTAACCAGAGATGTCCCAGAGGAGAACTGGAGGCTTGCCCATGTGGCTCCCATCTACAAGAAGGGTCAGAAGTAGGATCTGGGAGCTACAGTCTGTCAGCCTGACCTCAGTGCCAGGAAAGGTTATGAAGCAGATCATCTCAAGGAAGATCACATGGCATGTGCAGGACAACCAGGGAGATCAGGACTAGACAGCATGCCTTCATGAAAGGCAGGTCCTGCTTGATCAACCAGATCTCCTTCTACGATCAGGTGACCTGCTTGGTGGATGAGGGAAAGGCTGTTGAAGTAGTCAACCTAGGCTTCAGCAAAGTCTTCGATACTGTCTCCCACAGAATTCTCCTAGAGAAGCTGGCGGTCTGTGGCTTGGACAGATACACTCTCTACTGGTTAAAGAACTGTTTGGATGGCCAGGCCCAGAGAGTGGTGGTGAATGGAGTTAAATCCAGTTAGTGACCAGTCATGAGTGGTGCTCCCCAGGGATTGGTATCAAGACCTTTCCTGCTTTGAATCTTTACTGATGATTGAGTGCACCCTCAGTAAGTTTGCAGATGACATCAATCTGGGGGGAAGTGTTGATCTACCTGGGGGTAGGAAGGCCCTTACAGAGCAATCTGGAAGGCTGGATAGTTGGCCTGAGGCCAATGGGATGAAGTTCACAAGACCAAGTTTAGGGACCTGCATTTTGGCCACAACCATCCCGGGCAATGCTACAGGCTTGGGGCAGAGTGGCTGGAAGACTAGAAGAAACAGACCTGAGGCTGTCTGTTGATGCTCAGCTAAACAAGAGCCAGCAGTATGCCCAGATGGCCAAGAAGGCCAATGACACTCTGGCTTGTATAAGAAATAATGTTGCCAGCAGGAGCAGGGAAGTGATCACTCCTCTATACTCAGTCCCGGTGAGGCCGCACCTGAAGTACTGTGTCCAGCTCTGGACTCCCTACTATAAGAAAGATATCGAGGCACTTGGGGCATGTTCAGAGAAGGGCAGTGAGGCTGGTGAGGAGTCTGGAGCACAAACTTTATGAGGAGTGACTGAGGGAGCTGGGATTGAAGAGGAAGCTCAGGGAAGACCTCATTGCTCTCTAAAACTACCTGAAGGAAGGACATGTTGGGGTGGGGGTTGGCCTCTTCTCCGATCCAACTAGCAATAGGACTAGAGGGAATGGCTTCGAACTACACCAATGGGGATTTGGGTTGGATGTTAGGAAATAATTCTTCTCCCAGAGAATGGTCAGGCTCTAGAACAAGCTGCCCATAGAGGTGGTAGAGTCACCATCCCTGGAGGTGTTCAAGAAACATTTAGATGCTGTACTGAGGAACATGGATTAGTGGGAAATACTGGTGATAAGTGGAGAGTTGGACTAGATGATCTTGGTGGTCTTTTCCTACCTTGGTGATTCTATGATTCTATGATCATCTACTTTTTGATTGTAATGTTTATTCTTAAAGATAAATTCTAACAAGCCATGTCTACTCGCTACAACAAGCAGTCTTTGGAATGAAGTATTTATTAATGTTGGATTTAATATATTGTGCAAAAAATACATAAAGCCTAAAACGGAAAATTCCCAAAATATGTACCCAGAAGAGTAACTTATTGTTCAAATACTCAGAAAATACATATTCATTGTTAGAATCTTGAACACAGAGGTATCATTACTTCCCTGTATGTTATTGACTACTGGAGTGGAGAAGAGGTGGAGTGGAAATAGAAATGTCACATAGCAATATTTCATTTGAGGATCAGTATCTACATATAGAGACAAATGAATTTTACAGTCTAATATAGATCAGCTTCCACAGTGTCCAGAATGAAAAAGAATTTGTAAGGTGCATGGAAGGGTCGTTAACTACCATGGTAGGTAATAAGACAAACAAATGTTAGTAAAAATTCGATTGTTTTATGCAGTTACTAACTATCTGAAATATTACACATAAAACATAGGATTTCCAAATACAGTTGCTGAACTAGAAAGATAAGGATATAATTTTCCAATTTCCAATTCTCATGAGTCATGCTGTCTAGAAGCATAACGAATATATATATAAAGCATACTCAAATATATGTATAATCTGTTACTTTATGTGCAACATTGCTTCTACAAACTTATCACCTAGGTGAAAGTCTCACTAGAACCATTCCTTATTATTTTATACAAATCCAGGCTAAACACCACAAATTCACATGTCTAATACATTGAAGATTTAAAAAAACACCTGCAATTCTACATGATTGCAGAATCAGGACTTATTCTTTGTTCGGAAGGAAAAAAAAAAAGGAAAAAAAAAAACAAAACTATAAATCAAAGTACACATTCAAACTATGCCAAGATATAATAGTAAGAAAACAATTTTAGGACATTTCCCATTATAACTGGTGTCTACCATGTAAGTATGATACATCTCCTTTCTATTCTCACATCTCTGACAGTTGTGCTGCTTGTGAATCCATTCAGCTACTAGTATTTGTTCTTGTCACAATCTCTGTCATTAGAATACGATTTTGTGTTTCTGAAGACTAATCTATCATGTTCTAATTCTCTACAATATAGAGGAAAAGTGTCTTCAAAAAGTATCTAAGAATAAATCCATTTTCATGAAAAAAAGACTTAAATGAGAAAAAATGGGTAAAATTAAACTATTCTCAAAGCAATCTTCATAATTTAATGAGAAATGAGAATGGTACAAAATTCCTGCACTTCTATAAACAAAGAAGACAATGAGAATATAAAAAGTCATACAAAGACAAATTATGGGCCTTCAAGCTCCTACTGGCAAAGTTCACATCTTACCTTTATTTCAGTGAACTCTTCTTTAAGGGAGACTGAAAGTTTTCTGTTCTTTTTTTTTTTTTTTTTTTTTTTTTTTTTTGGGATTTTTTTTTTATTTTAAAATTTTTTTTTTTCTGCCATAAAACACTGAGGTATCTTAAAAGCATTTCATTAATAAATGACTGACTTCAAAGGGATCTCATGCATTCAAGCATCTTTCTATAAATATACTTCATATGTCCATATGAAATATGTCACTTTAGGAGACATACTTTAAAATCAAATATTGTGGCCATATTTGAGAATCTAGAAGTCAATAAAAGAAGAATTATAAATTCAAAGAACATGACAGTGCTTTAATAAGCATGGAAAATAAAACTTAGACTTTGTGTTTGATGACTTAAAGGTCAGCTTTCAAAATCAAATAAATAAAACACTATAGATTTATGCAGCATTTATGTAAGCCCACATTATGACATTGACCATGGCAAACCCACTGTGCCTCAAGGTTTTGATAATAATGATCAACTTTCAAGCACAAGGAAAGTGGAATTCAGAGAAACAGGATTCAAAGAACTGAACATTTATCACATAGCATAGGAAAATGAGAGTTTTAGAGGCATATGAAAGAGGTCAGAAAATGAGAAAAAAAGAAAACGGGCAAGAGTGTTCAGTGTTGTAGCTAGACACAATTTCTCTTTGATTTTACAAGGAAGGAGAGTTGCATATGAGAGACATATGGGCTTAAGGTGAAGTGCATTTTCACCTTCTACTGCTGAAGAAGTTGGAGAGTCAGTGGAAAGAACTACTTCAAAATTTCTGCCTTGCAAATGCAAGCTGGGGCTTTAGGCAAATGTCTAGACTATCAAAAATACCTAATTTTACTGTTCCAGTCTTCTGCAAAGCCAGTAATTGGCTTTCTAGGATGGATGATAGTATGATGGTGGAAAATTGAACATTTTACATGCATTCAGTAAAACTGAGTGAAAAGAATCCTAACTTTTAATTTTTTGTACTTTTAGATGATTAATCAGATTCTGTTTATACTATGGAAGTTATATCTAAGAAAGGATTATTACCTCTAATTTGAGTGCTAAAATGATTTTTTCTGTCAGTTTCTTGTAAAAACATTTGTATTTAAAGCTTGAAACAAAACAAACAGATAACAGTCTTGAGCCCTGGAAAAAGAAATTGCAACTAAGTTTGTGAGAAAGTTTTTTACTCAACATACTGATTTTTCAATTACAGTTTAAACTAATAGTCTGAGAATAAGTAGACTAGTTCCTATATCAAATTAATCTTCTAGAGCAGATTAAATACAATTGAAGTTGTTGACATAGAATGTAAAGACACCAAAAATAAAAATTAAAACACACTCAAAGAAAAGTAGGAAGTTTAGAGACTCCGAGACTCAAAAACCCATAAAAGAAGAAAAGTGGACAATATTTTCCTAATATGTTCAACATAATGTGGAACATATGTAAATGACAGAAAGAGTCAGATTTCAGAGGCATTGCAAATGTTTTTAAAATGAGCCTAAATCAAAACTTTATGAGGAAGATAGGAAGTAGTCCAACATTTTCTCTGTTTAGAGAGAGTAGTGTTGGATTTTTAAATTCAGTGTTAACACACAAGACTGAGCATCAGCCAGAGATGTCAAAAAATTGAGATTGTTACCTAAAAGCTTGTTTTTAAATAAATAAGAAAATAAATAAAAGCAAAATTAATAAGCAGTAGCAGATAAAATAAAAATATATATATAATGGCTTGAACAATATTTCACAGTTCCTTGTCACAATTTTTTTTTTTAAGAAGTGGAAGAAAAAAAAGCATTTATTCTTTTTTGTCTGTTCTCTTAAGGAAATGAGGAAGGTGTGGTCATGCACTCTGCTCAGAAACCTTTTGGTTTACTCACCAACTTCCAGCACAATTCATGAGACCTCAAAACAATTTCAATTTCTGCTTTTTATTATTTTTATTATTTTTATTATTATTATTACAGCAGGAAAAACTTAAACAAGTGGCTTTGTTAAGGTAAGTCACTCAGAGCCAAGCCCCAATAACTTTCTGTTATACTTTGCCACTTGTCACCTTTACAAATTTGAACTCTTCAATGCATTTTGATCTCTTTCCTGTATATTTTTTTCAGAAACTGATAAGGAAGCAGAGGATACTCTACAATGGCACAGAATAATGAGAAAGTGTCAGAAGGCCACTGGATCCAGACTTTCTCACTCTCAAAATCTGATTAGGAATATAATAATGTTACGTACTCATTATTTTTTACCCAAGAATCCTTATTACAAATCTTTGTATTTATATAAGGAAAGCTTGCTCAGCTTTTAATTTTCTCTTTTTTTACGTATGCCATTACATATAAGGTACAATAAGAAATCATGATGTTTAAAGGTATAAGAGAATAATAAATGTAAAATATGCTGCTATAGGTATGTATCACTTAATTTCTATGAACATTTGGAATATAAAGATCCTATTTCAAATACTTCCTAAATTTCCCTTTAAAGTACTAACATATGCATAAATTCTGTGTGACACAGAGTGACCTGTAATATTGCACTTACTCCTTTAATATTCAGACACTTTCTTTAGAATGTTTTACACAGGTGTTTTCTTTCTCCTTTTTGCTTGAAAGGATTCTCATGGAAACATATGTTCCTTTCCCTTTCCCTTTCCCTTTCCCTCTCCCTCTCCCTCTCCCTCTCCCTCTCCCTCTCCCTCTCCCTCTCCC
>JAOWBP010000001.1:118859248-118879891 GCA_028571105.1 Tragopan temminckii | reverse complement strand
GGATTTCTCAACCCTTGCCCAGAACTTGCTTGGACTTGTTCATCTGTGTCCCCAGCAAGCTTTGAGACAATGATGTAGAAGAATAATTTCTTACAGCATGTAAGGAATTGTTATTACTACTCGTAGAAAAATGGGAAATGGCCTAGTGGTAATAAAGTTCATCTTTTTCATTATAATTTCAATGGTCATGTATTGGACTTAACTATATTGATTTTTCATACTTTCCTAAATTTCTTTTCAATTTCTCTTTCCATAGGAAAATGCTTTTAACCTTAAATCTCATCTTATCAGCAGGATGACTAACTGAAATTTCAACTATCTGTAATTTACAAAATATACAAAAAGTAATAACTAAACAAAATCTTTTAAGATGAAAAGTATGCCTGTTTTATATAGCTATGTCATACAAAATGAAAATTTGAAGAATTCTGCTGTAATTCATATTTCTAGCTGTTTTTCATGTTTCCAAGTTTAATAGATATATTTTTATTTTCCTTTCTTAGAATCAAATTTAATTCAAATTGAAGCTGAACACATGCAATCTATACATCAGATTTTTTTTTAATTTAATAATATTGATATTAATGACAATAGCTTAAAAAAGGAAAAAGAAATAGAAAAAAACATTTACTAAAAGGAGTTGATTTGCCACTTTAAACATGAGGAAGAAATACTTTGAAAAGTATCAGAAATACAGCTACAATAAAATGAATATAATAACTATAACATACATAGTCATGGAATTACAGAGTCATGGAATTGTTGAGGTTTGATGGGACATCTGGACATTTTCTGATCCTATCCTCCTCCTCAAGAAGGACTGAGAATAGGTTGCTAAGGACAGTATCCAGGTGGCTTATAAAAAGATCTCCAGGGAGGGTCAGAATAGTTTCAGAAGGAGCAAGAAAAAACACAAAAGGTGATGTTTGCTTGCCAGAGTTAATCTAGTGATCCTGACAGCAAGAATGCAAATTGCTTTTTGTTAGATATATAATAGATTTCTCCACGATCTTATGCTGTATTATCTATTCAAAAAGTAAAGTACATGAGGTATTTGATAAATTCTTGTGTAACATTAAAACCTAGGGTACATATTAGTATTATAATTTAATAATAATGAAATGCGCTTCTCAGTTATCATAAACACATGTAGAATACAGAATAATATTAGTAACATGTCTATTATAATGCCATAAAGCAATGGGTATTTGTTTTACATTAATTCAGGAAAAAAAGAAATATCATGTATTGCTCTTGTAATTACAGATTGCAATATGTAGCAATTAAGTAGAAAGTTGTGCTAAGCACATGCACTGAAAAGCTGGAACTATATTGCAGACCATTTGTCATAAAATAATAATCATTTTTTCTTCTTCAAATGTTGTACTTAGAATGGGATTGTTCAGTGTAAAGATCAAAAATGAAGTAGGGGGGTAAAATTAGTTGATTGTGTAAGACTCAGTGAAATTACACTATCAAAGTATTTAGATCAAACAGTTATTGAAAAATATTAATACTATCGTACAGAATGAGAAACTTGAAAATATATTGTCAATAGAGGCACATCAATCAGCTCACCAGATATTAAGACTTTGTTGCTTAATCTTTTATGGATTTGCCTTAAAGATCTATTTTCTGTGTGATTTAAATACTAGGTTTTGGCCTGGGTAGACTTAATTAGATAAACCAAGAATAAGATGAGTTTCCATCTTCTCTGTTTCTAAAATGAAGAAGCTCACTGCAGATGTAGGGGGGGGAGGGGGAATAAAAAAATAATTTAAAAAAAAAAAATCACACCAAGCTCTGTTAGGAAAAATATATTCTCTCAATACAAAATAATAGAATGATTTGACATGAACACCTACTGTATTTTCAGTTGTTTCAGAAATTAGGTACATTATAATTGTAATTAACTTTAGTTTCCTAGCTTAGAACTACAATCTAACCATGCTTTACTTAATATGGTATGTTTTCCACAGGGATTCACCAAGATTTGTAGAACAAATAATGCATTTTCTGTTCAGAACTTCAACTGGTTCCAGCAAATGTTTTTAAATGAGCTTGAAGTTATTGAGTTTCAAGTTAAAATTAGCTATGGTAGTACCAAGACTGTTTTATTATCTTGATAGAAATATCCATGTCATCTATGATCAGAGAGTGACTCAACAAGTCAGAAATGGTATAAAATACGTACACATGTAAAAAAAAATTAAATAGCTAATAGCATCTGAAATATAAAAGTGTTGTCTTCACGTGGAATACTGACAGATCCTCTTGTCACTTTATTTCTAAGAGGTGAACAGATTGTATGAAGACACAAGCCAGTGTGGATCCAAGAAGTATTAGAAATCAATTTATTAACAAGATTAATGGCATAGGAAATTAAATGATGCATGTCATCTTTCTTCTATCTACATATCTTCTTTCTTCTGTTACAAGTGAAACAGTGAAGATAGTAATGAAATTTAAAATAATTATAAATCAACAGAAATTAATATGTAGATTGATGGACAGAATGTATAACTAAACATCAGCTTTTAAGTATTAGTTAAAAATCCTTGTGTTAAGTAACAAAGTTCATAGCTAAATATGATGATGACAGTTGTAAATTAACAGGAATTCATCTTTGAAAAAGTTTAAGATGAAACATCTGATAGGGAAGACATCTGAGTTCTTTTTGTGGTCTTTTGAAACATTATCAGGGTAGGAGTCTTAAAAATTTTTGGCAGTTCTGATCAAGCCTTGTAAGTACTATGACTTTGCTATCAGAGATGTTTTTAATAACCCACAGCTCTGTTATCACAAGAGGGCACTGTAGGAGTGCCTGCTAAATAGTTGCCAAATACTCATCTGAAGCATATTGGTTATATTTCCTTTTTCATTTTCTCCTTCCATAAAAATAGAGTGAACAGTAAAAATGCTAGCATAACTACCAAGATCTCACAGTTTATTAATGAAAGTCAATATTTTTTTTTAGTGAAGACTACTAAGAATTTGTTCCATATAGTCAAAGAACTGTTATCAAATTATAAACAGATATCATCCTTTCCAGAGCCAATCCTCTGTTATAAAACATTTCTTCCTTCACCTTTATATTAACCTATACCATCTTCTTCTACTTTTTCTAATGACCAAATGTTCTTTTTTACATGTCTTAAGCAACATTTCTGAATAGTTTATTTATTAATATGTTAGAGATGTTGAATGGATCTTGACAGTAACATTTCCTGGCATAAACATAAGAAAAATGTTTATATTTTATCACACTTCTAGAAAAAATGAATCATTTCCACTTCTAGTTACAATTTTAATATGTCTCTGACCTAGAAGAGGAATAGAAGTTACTGTTTCCTTTTAAAATGAAACAGAATAACTACAGCACTGACAACACAAATTATGACAACTGGAAAACTTGTTGGAAAGTAAGCCCACATATTTATTTTTGATTTCCTAAGAAGAGTTTTTTTCAACATCTTTTTTTTTTTTTTCCTTTTTTTTCTCCCCAAAGAAAAATGTACAGACAATAATAATCAGCTTGTTACCTGCAAAGCTGAATGATGAAAGTCTCCTAATCTTCAGCATAACTCCTAACAATATTATCCTTATTTTCACATCATGGGGATTCTTGTATATGAAGACCTCTATTTTCCTTGATAAAAGGCTGTGTTTGTGAAGTTATGCTTTGTAATGGATAATGCAGTTCTGTAAGCAATTATACTAACACTTTTTTTTTTTTTTTTTTTTTTTTTTTTTTTTTTTTAAAAAAAAGGACTCCTCTCTCTAAAATAGTGTAAGGTAGAATCTGCTTTACAAGATAACTAAAGTTATGCTTTGTTTCTGAAGTCTGAAGTCTGATTTGTTGTTCGATTTTTAGTGAAAGCATACATGTATCAACTTACTGTCTCTTTGAAAATAAATTTTACATTGTATCTTGAAAATAAGATATACACAATTATATTTCAGTACTCAGATACACACACACAAAATGTAAAAGCAAATGGTGAATTGTTTTTGATTCCAAAGTTTAGTTGAAAACTCATGACAAGCAATGCTTTCAGGGAAAAAAATAATACCTTGTGGAAAAGAAATACTGTGTAATTCTTATTTTTTTTTAGAAAGCCTTAAATTCTGTTTTGTTATTCTTCATTCATTTGGTTTTTACTTAAGTTCTATGCTCCAAAATATTAATTATTATATTATTACGGTTGGAAACACCATACATTCAAAATAAAAAATCTGGTCCCATTTTTTCTTTTTCTTTTTCTTTTTCTTTTTCTTTTTCTTTTTCTTTTTCTTTTTCTTTTTCTTTTTCTTTTTCTTTTTCTTTCTTTTTTCACTTTTTCTTTTTCTTTTTCTTTCTTTTTTCACTTTTTCTTTTTCACTTTTTCTTTTTCCCTTTTTCACTTTTTCTTTTTCACTTTCTCTTTCTCTTTTTCACTTTTTCACTTTTTCTTTTTCACTTTCTCTTTCTCTTTTTCACTTTTTCACTTTTTCTTTCTCTTTCTCTTTTTCACTTTCTCTTTTTCACTTTTTCTCTTTCTCTTTTTCACTTTCTCTTTCTCTTTCTCTTTCTCTTTCTCTTTCTCTTTTTCTCTTTCTCTTTTTTTTTTCTTTTCTTCCTCATTTTCTTTCCTGTCCTTTTACCAGCTTCATAGACTTTCTGTGAATGCATTCAAGTAAACCAATAATCTTTATATCACAAAGACCAGAATTGCATGCAACACTTAAGGTGAAGCTGCACCTACATTAAATATAGCAAGAAAATCTCCTCTTTTGGCTGGATGGCTATGCTGCACTTAATGCACCTCAAAACATGATTTGTCCTCTTCACTACCAGGCACAATGCTGGCTCATGCTGGTTCCAGATCGCTTTTTGTTGAGGTGCTCTCTAGCTACCCATCTCCTCATCTGTACTTGTGTCTGGCACATTATTCAATCCCAGATGCAGAACCCAGCATTTACCTTTGTTTAATTTCATGCCACCGGATGTCCAATATTCTAGATCCAACGTCCAATGTATCTAGACCACTCTGCACGGCCTCTTGTCCTTCTGGAGTCAACAGCACCTCACAGCTTAGTATTATCGATAAACATACTAAGGATGCATTTCACTTTGCATCCAGATCATAGATGAAAATACTGAACGGAAGAGGACCTATGGGAACACCAGTAGTGACCAGACACCAGTCAAATGCAGCTCCAGCTAGATCATAAATTTTGAAGTATGCAGGTGAAAATGACCACTAGGAGATCAGCTGAACTTCATCCAGTAGCAGGGATTCCTCTTCTTGTTGTCCGTACGTGGACCAAAGCCAGAATCAGAACTCTCAGAATGCACAACCTCTGTAGGGGAGTGCAATCACAGCTCAAATGTATTTTTATTTTTTTTCCTAACACATCACCATGAATTTAATTATCACATAACTCCTGTAATAGAAGATAGCCTGTCAGATGCCATTTCTGAACTGTAATGAAAGTCAGGTATGAATATGGTTAAAAGAAAGAATGCAATCGTGAAGCTTAAATAATTCACACTGATATCATAAAGAAACTGGTAACAGATTCAACAGTAGAATTCATGCAGATATTTAAATAACAAGTCAAAAGTTTTATATTATCTATCCATAGTTTCCATTTTCAGTTTTCAACTGCTGGGGGAAAAAAAAAAAAAAAAAAAAAAAAAAAAAAAAAAAGAAGCAGATTCCAATGTCATTTATATTTGGTAGATTTTGCACTCTGTTTCTGCTAACACTTGGGATTTGCTAAATGATAGCCATTAAATATTGTCGTCTTAGTGGTCATCACAAAGTAAAATCAATCAATTAATTTAAAGCTGGTTAATTAATGCATTACCTTTATGTATCTCTTGAGATGGATAAAGAAAGAATTATTGAAATAGATAAGGAATAGCTGGTGTAAATTCACCAATCTACGTAACAGAACATTTTTATATTCTACAATAAATTTTTGCAGTCTTTCACAGTGCTTTAAAACCATTCATTCAGCTGCCATAGAACTACATTCTTTCATTGTGGTTGCATAAAATATTGTTTGAATTAATGTTTAGAAAATGATATTTTCCCACAAAATAGTATTTAAATCATTTTTTGTTATTAACAAGAACAAAGTGATTTTGTTGATCATGTTAATATCAGAAAGTTCCAATCAAATTTTATGTAATAGCTACATTTGCAACTTCCTCAAAAGAAAACAGGATCCTGTAGCCTCTCCCTTCTTTCCCCTTCCCTTTCTTGTTAATATCAGGTGCACATTTTGAAGGCAATATCAAGGATGGAACATAACAAAACATACTCCATATAGTAATGTTGTTTTATTTTTTACATTTTTACTTCCTAAACAACAAAATTATCTGGATTCTTACATGTTTATAAGCAATCAGAACTTTTTTCCCCATAAGACTAACAATTGATTTTCTATCTCAAGTTTGAATCATCAGGACTTATACATATACATGCATCTATATACATGTGCTAATGGAAGAGTCATTTTCCTTTGATTGCAAGATTTCCCAGTGCTACTAAAATTTTAATTAAACAAAACAGCTTTCTAGTTTATTTTTAATCTTTACTGATTCTAAATCAGGAAATTTTGCAAGGAAAATAATTGCATTCATTTCAGTGGTCTGCAGCTTGCCTTAGTGCTCTGCTGATCTATAAATGTTCCATAGGAATCCTATGTTCTGTGCAGTCCATTTGATTAAGCATTGGTTAGAAGAAAAGAGAAATAATAAAAACATTTTTTTCTCATTTACAGTGTGTTTAACAGAAAGAAAAATTACTTAGTGTACAAGGAGAAGCTAAGTTAATGCCAAGAAATATCAAGTTTAAAAGCAATAATCTCCCAAAGATAACAGGAAAATAAATATTTGTAACATACCAAAATTACAAAAAGTAAAATAAAGAATAATCCTCTTTTCACTGGACATTTTACTCTAGTAAAACTCTAAAATAACCAGGCTGAGACATATTTCTTTGATTAAGCTTATATCCTGATCTAGATGAATTAGAATTTTCTGGTATTATAGCTTACTGAAATATTCATCATCAATTATAATTAGTGATGAAATAATTTCCTTTTATGTCTGAACAGTGTTTGCAAGCTGATACTGATTTCAATGAATGTACTGAAATGTCTGTAAATTTTAATAAAATCATTAACCAAAAAAAAAAAAAAAAAAAAAAATCTTGACAGTGGAATAACTTTGAATACACACGCTAATATATCACACATACTTCCAATTAATTATTTAAATAATTATCACTGATCTCTTATATGAATACAGATTTTAAGCAGAAAATGTGAGAGGAATGCCCAAGGAATAGCAAATTAGAACAGAAGTACTATGTTACGCATGCATGACAGTTCATCCAAATAACAGAATATATTTCAATATATTCAGTGTCTTTCCAAATATTCACAAATGGCATGCTCCCAAAAATAAACCATTTATGACTTCCACATTAAAAGTTCTTGCAAAGGTGTAGGGGGTTTATTTGGTTGGTTTTGTCTCTGTTATGATTTGCTTTTGTTTTGTTTATTTTTTAAATAAGGAGCTATTATTGAGAATACCTTCTCACAAAATTGCTACAGAACATAAATGATCAGTCATATTTCAAGATTCCATTGAATGGGAATGTTATTTTAAAATAATTTATATTTTTAGGTGTTTAAATGAAATATCACATTACTAGCAAGAACTTTTATAAAAAATGTATCATTTGCTTGTGTGTTTGTTAATAAAAGAAAACTTTTCAATCAGTTCAAATCCTTTTTCAGAACCAACTTTTGATCACTATTTATTTACAAGAGCAACTTGCTTTACCATGCTAAAAAAATTAGGCGAATATCTGTTAAAAGAGAGATCTCTTCAGCTGCCCATTTCAAATATCTAGGACACAGCTCAGAAAGAAAGAACATGAAAACATTTCCCACTTTAAAATCAATCCTGCTGTCAGTACAATTATCAGAAAAAAATGTATGTTTTTAAAATGGAGAACTGTTATTCATTCTGTTAGTGCTAAGGAACTTGAAATATTACACAAGATGTGATTTAAATGAAGTTGGATAGAATATTTTTTTTTTTTATAACACTGAATGTGAACCATTGTGCCTTAATTTCAAATAAACAAATTTTCAGTTACATTTTGAGGGGTAAATTGACCTTGGGAACAGAATAATCCAACTCAGAATTTCTCGTTTTTATATGTTTGATATGGTAATTTTATTACTTGTATTTCACAGTGACAAATCTTAAAAAAAAAAAAAAAAAAAAAAAAAAAAAAAAAAATTTTTATTCTCTTTGGTAGCTACATTGTTATCTTATTTGTTTTGTTTGTTTTGTTGTGTTGTGTTTTTTTTCAAGATACACAGTATTTTGCTGAAGGAGAAATTCTCATGTGTTTTATTTTGGCACTCCAATAGTGAATAAAGATAGAAAATAAATTATCATTTCTCTATTCTATCAAGGAATTTTTTCTTCCTTTCTTCTAAGAGTGTCCACATGGAACCTGCAGGAGATGATGCTTTTATTTCTGTCATGTGAATTATTAGGATGACGCTGATGAGAAATAAATCTGCATCTCTAAAAAATTTACATAACATTAGGGAAGAATATTACATGTATTCTTTAGGAAAGTGTGTTAACACTAATTCTTGATCTTGTCTATCAGTAACAGTAACAGTCTATCATTTGGTGATAAACTCCTCAAGACATACTGTTTCCCTTGAAAGACTGAAAATGACCACTGATCTTAGGGTAGCATTGAAAAACGATAAATCCGCGATCATTCTCATTTTTG
Source organism: Tragopan temminckii (assembly GCA_028571105.1). NCBI lineage: Eukaryota > Metazoa > Chordata > Aves > Galliformes > Phasianidae > Tragopan > Tragopan temminckii. The sequence continues at coordinate 118,871,072 of JAOWBP010000001.1, read as the reverse complement.
CAATTTTTTTTTTTTTTTTTTTTTTGCGTATGCGTATTCAGAGGAAAAAAAAAAATTAAAAAAGCAGTCAAATCAGCCAATCAGACAAATAGTAATAATAAAAAAATACAACACAATTTGACTTTTCAGTCTGTAGATGTCAACATCATTAAATAGCACATTGAGAGTCCTAAGCATTATATGAAGATCACTTATTTGACAATAAAATCAATTTTAGTAGAATATACTATTCTTTACTACCAAATATATGTATATGTATATATATATATATATAATATTTTAACTATCTTCTTAGATATTTATTTCAGTGGCAGCTGAATTCCATAGTAACACACACTTTCTAAGGCAATATCTGAGAAGTGTTGGCATACAGATATCAAGAGCTGTTCCTACCGGAAATGTGAATAAGTTCTTTTTGTTCTGGGGTGTAGAGTGGTATTCACATATAGATATGAGCTATGTCATGGCACCCGACTTGTCCCATTGTACTGACATAACAGTTTACGATATCAGAAACATTTTGATCACCTTCCTGTAGAATACATTTAGAAAAATTGAAATCTTGTACATTCCTTTTCTTATAATCTCATTCTGCATTTTATTATTATTATTATTATTAGTTCTTTACCATTTTTATTCTGCATCTTTACATTTGCTTGGTGTCTTCCTCCTACAGAGGTTTTTCTGAAGTTGTATTCTAATTAAGTCTGGCTTTTCTACATTTTTGATCTAAGAACTGATATAAAATACTAGCAATAAAAAAATAGTTTTTTACTATTTCCTCACAACTTTACTTTTACTATCAATCTGGTTTACTGTCAACTAGACTCCAATATTTGACGTTACTTCACATGAAAATCTAAAGGAGTCTAGGCATCCACTCTTTTCCTTTCCCTCCCTGGAAAATTAGAGAAAATATAAACAAATACCTTTACTGTCTTTGCTCAAGTACCTCAAAACATTTTGTCTAGGGACTAGTTTACCCCTACTGTATTGTCATGCTTACTTTCACAGACTACCTTTAAACTCTGCTGCAATCAATGGAGGTAATAAGAAGATAACTGAATCAAGTTTCTCATGAAGTTCGTAACCTGCTTGCTTCCAGAGAGAAGAAAAAAGTCCATCATCTGAATTGCTGTTGAGATTTCTGAGAAATTTCTGCTCTAGGTTACTTTTAAGGCATCATTGCTTGATGTCAAAATCTGATTCATGCTTGGTATTCTCTCTGTGCATATCTCTACATCTGAAAATATGTAGCAAAGATATTTGAATAGCATTTGCCATTGCACCTAAAACATTTAGCGTTCCTAAACAATTTGGGTTGATTTCCACCTCTCCTTTCCTCCTCCAAATGTTTTCCGTAACAGTGGGAAAAAGTTCTAAGTTAAAATATTTTAAAAAATTAAATTCTGAAAATAAGACAAATATTACTTTCTTATTTTAAATGAAATGTCAAATCTGTGTGCATCTGATTATCCTTGTTTTAAGAATAAATTATCCTACATCAAATGTAGCATATTAATCAGAATTTTTTTTTTTTTTTAAATGTCAGAACGGACCCATAAGAATTCAATGATTAAATAACTGAACACTCTCTGTAACAAAGGGAAAAAATTAAAAGGTAAATATTAGGGAAAATCCTGTCATGCCATGAATTCTAAACATGCTATGTCAACTTCATTTATCCTCCTATCAGTAGTCATTATGTCTCTAAGCAGAGTGTAATGACCAGAAATAATAATTTGAAATAATCTTTACAGAATCTATTTATCAAAACCTAAGATTTTTCTATTAAAAACAAAATAACTTTTTTTTAAAAAAACCTAAATTTTATTACTGAATCTTCTTGAAAACTTATGAGAAAAGCAGGTCTGAACTGATTATATATATCTTCTAGTTAAGATATATCCTTGTGAACTCATTATGTGATATTTTTCAACTTCACATTGTATAATTACATGTTGTATTTGTAGAGGTAGTGTACAGATTTATATCTAGACAAGTAATTCTTTTTATAGATTTCCCCATCTTCAATTACTTGCCAATAATAAATCATCATTAACTGTAACACATACAGTGATAAAGTAATGTGACATTTGCTTTAAAGAAAGTAGTAGGATGAAGAGAAGGTGTGACTCAGAATCACACAAGGATACTTACAGATCATTCTTAATGTATATTTTTGCACCACCTTAATTTAGGACTCTGCATAAAAACATGGTATAGTCCTTTTACAAAACCTAAATGGCAAAATTAATTTCTGAATGCAGTAATGAGCTGACATAAACCAATTTCCAGTCTCTTAGTATAGAAATCATGTGTTTGGAAAAGAAATAAGAACTACTGTATTATCTGAGTAACTAGTGAAAGTGCTGAGAGAAAAATAGTTGTGGAAGGTATGCTGCTTCTCTTAATGTACTGATGAATAAGTGCAAGAGTAAGCGAATGGAAATTCTGGATAAATGCATTAACCTGATTTTCTAAGATGGGAAAAATAGAAGTACTTTCCTCTAGTGATTCTGATTGACAGCAAGTTGTACATGAGTCAACAGTGTTCCCTGTCAACCAAAAGGACCAACCGTGCCATGAGGTGCATCAGCCTCTGCACAGACAGCTGATCAAGGGGAGAGACTGTCCTGCTCTGATCTGTGCTATTGTGGCCTGACTTCAAGAACTGTGCACAGTTTTGGAACAATATAACATAGGAAGTACTATTGGAGAGCATCCATAGGAGGGCTATAAAGACGGTGAAGGGTCTGGATGGCAAGATGCGTGAGGAGCAGCTGAGGTCCCTTGGTCCATTCAGCACAGAGCAGAGAAGCTAAGGGGAGGCCTCATGTCAGCTGTAGCTCTTCATAGGGAGAGGAGGGGCAGCGGTGAGCTCTGCTCTCTGTGACAGTGGTAGAGACCGAGGTAACAGTATGGAGCTGTCAGGGGAGGAGCAGCTGGGGGTTAGGGAAAGGGTCTGCACCAGGGGGCATGGAACAGGCTGCCCAGGGCAGTGATCGTAGCCTCAAGCTGCCAGAGTTCAAGAATTTAGAAAACAGTGCCAGAGTTGGACTTGATCCTTGTGAATATGTGCCAACTTCGGACATTCTGTAATTATATGATTCTGTATGTCAGGTGGCTAACCTTAATATTAACTTGTTTTCCACGATATGTTAGCTAAATAAATATCTCTCAGCTTCTGATCTATCTCTTTCTGCCTTATATTTATGCCTCTTCCCAAACATTTAAAGGTAAAAGTTGTTGACTGAAGGTAAAAATAGCATTCAGTCCTTGCTGAGGTTACAGAGGTCACGAGGGCAACCAAGCTGTAATGTTCATCTGTACTATTCAGTTTGTTCTTTGGTTTTGAGGTGTTTATTTCTCTGAAAGCACATAAACTTGTGCCTTTTATGAATAAAATCTAGACGAGTAAAAAAAACTCCTAAATGTGTCATCACAAAATCAATGGCTTACAAAGGTACCTTAGAATATTACTGTCTTATTTTTCAGGATACCTAGTGCTTGCAACATGAAGTTTTGTTTCTGTCCAGCTTTGTATAAGACAATGAATACTTTATTCTTCTAAAAACAAATTTCTGTTACAAAGTCACTTTTCACACTAATTGATGATGATTCATTCTGACATTCCTGTATAAAATTCTGCCAAACACTATAAATTATTTTGAATTTAAAACTAGCATTAAGGAAAATAAGATGAATCCTCTGTATGCTCAAATAGCAAATAAACACAAATAAAAAGTGATGACAGACTGGAAAGTGAATGAATATATTTAAAGAAGAAAAAGTAAAACTAACATTTTTCTTTTAGTACATGGGAAATTATACCATCCTCATTACACAAAATTAACTCAAGATACTGTTCTACATATTATCTAATGATTTTCCAGGAACAAACTTTTTTTTATTTTTATTATTATTATTTTTTTTAATAAATATGAATGTTAATCTCACTGACATTTACATCATAAGAGAGAGGGGAATGTTTTAGTCATCCAGTTAAAATAAGTATAATATTTATTTTTCCACAGACATTTATCATGGTTCTAAGTCTTTGAAAACAGATTAGTACTTTCCATCTGAGTGTCAGCTCAGGAGACTCTCTTTCTTAGCTCCATCATGAACTTGCTACTCCATCTTAGGTAGGCATACCCATCTTTGTCATTCTGAATGTTAACAGAGTTTTTCAGGGTGTGTTTATGCTGTGAAACCTCATTCTGTGTTACAGATAATTCAGATAGTCCTTGATTGCTGGCTACATGTGTACTGAATAATCAGGGTTGTGTACTGATAGTCTGAATATGACTTTAGATTAGCCAAATTTGTCCCTTGTTCTCTCATCCTGTACGAGCAGAACCACAAAAATAAACACTATATTTAGTGTGACAAAAATGTTTGATCTTTAAAAATAACTGCTGTATATGAAAAGGGTTGTAACATTTCACACACTACACAGCTGTTGTATTCTCCTTTCAAATAGTGAAGATAATTAGCCTTGACACAACAACGTGTTGACAGTGGTATATTGCTTGAGTTGTGTCAAAGTAACTCAGGTATCTCCACAAAATTGTCCTTTTCAATGCAAGCATACACAACAGGAATCAAATTTTCCCTTCCCATATTCTGCTGCTTAGATAAACTGCAATAATAAGTCACTAATTAAAAAAAAAAAAAAAAAAAAAAAAAAAAATAATAATGGAAGACTGCCCTTGAGTAGAGAGGAGAAAGAAAACATGAAGACACTAATCTAAAAAATAAAAAGAGGAAAATCGTGTACCAAAGTCATACTAATCATTTACTGTTTTACAATAAAATTCAATATAATAATTTAAAACAGAAAATGTAAATTTTTTTGTAAGATAGTAAATTATAAAGCAACCATGAAATTGAACAGCATTCCAGATGACTAAGACATAGGAGCATTCACAACCTAAAATAGCATATCTAATTAAAAAAAAAACAAAAAAAAAAAACAAACAAAAAAAAAAAAACATTTTTCCCAAAATACTTCAGAAAAAGTAATATGGAAAAATATTTTTCCTATGTAACATTCTCTTATTTTCTGAAATTTGATCTTACTATAAAACAGGCAGAGAGAAAATAATGCAGAGGTATGAAAACTTTTTGATATAAATCATTTATATCACATGCATATATATATATTATATTTGCTTTACCTGTATTTATTTTAAGACTAGACAACAACTAAATATTGCTACAATGATGCAATCCCTGATAATGTCTGTATTACTACTAGTATCGTAAATTGACTTTGTAATCTAAACATTAGTTTTACATGGTCCCTTTAGTTCCAAGTATGCACAGGTATGTTAACATTAAGATTGAAAAATGAGATTTTATTGCTTTTACTTCAAACCAAGTAGTACATTTTTCCTAGCATTCTGAGTGGATTTCAATGGCACGTGGAAAACACTGAAACTGGAAGAAGTTATTCATTTAATATTTCCTTTCCTTTTTTGCAAGTGGGATTTTAGCAGGTCCAACTGGCAATGTGCTGTCTGGATCCAACACATAGAGTAGTTATGCCCAATTTGTCTCAAAGCACTTGTAAAACAGCTGTCAAAGTAATCTGAAAAGCCCGAAAATAAAGACTTTTTGCTCTTCCTGGCTGTTAGTAACAGCTGGTGAGTTGCCACTAGTAAGTAATATGACCCTAAGCTTGGGGTTTGGCCTGTATCCCAGGTGATACTTGACCATCAATAAATGATTCTCGGGTGGATAAAGGGCTCAGCAAAACTCCCTGTCAGAAAACAAAATTGAAGTGGCAGAATCAGATGTGACACAGAATGCTTACCTTTCTACAGTATTTTCTACTCTCAGGCACAGTTTATGGCTAATGTTGTGACAAATTGTGTTGCAAGATCCTCTGCGTAGCTGAAGAAAGGTCTCTGTTTAATGCTTTGGCTATACTGTTTGGTTGGTACTGTGGAAGTAGTTGCAAAAGTCTGTGTTTTGTCCTCTCGGGTAATATGGAAAGAAATAAAATATTTTCAGTGGAGCATGGCATCAAAATCCCTTCCTGTCTTTTATCTCAATCCTTTGGGCTTTATTGTTGTAAGAAATTCACTTCTGCATTCTTTCTAAGTGATGTGTCACAGTGATTTTGGCAACATTATACCTGCCTTTTTGTTACAATCAAAATACGTCAAGCCCTTCAGGTAGCAATCGTTATCAGTTTGTGAAAGGAATCAGGAAAGCTGGAGTAACAACATTACAATAATGGGAAAGATTAAGCAGTGCAAGTCATTTTAACATAACCCAGCTTCCACTTCACTATGGGAAAGTAGTAATGAAAGGAGGGAAAAAATCTAAACCAATTAATGTATATGTTTTTTAGTAGTGAAACAAACCAAAATCGATGTCTATTGGAAGTGAAATATATGGTGAATCCTGAACCATTACATGGAGGGGGATGTTATATCCCTGTCAACAAATTGTGTTATATATTCTTCTTTCTCCACATTACAGCAATTGACAAAAGTCACTGCTGCTAGAGGATTATTTTTAGGAAATGATTATGTGTCTGAGCATAGAAGGGGAAAAGCTTTTAAGCTCTCACTGTGTGTGTGGCTGTTTGAAAGGCGGTTATCAGTATGTCAGGGTGTGTTGCTTTGGCGTCGTCTGGCTGTGAAGCCACACAATGCCTCTTATGTACAAGATGCAAGGTGATCTCAGGTTTAACCAAAACCTTCTTACCTATCATTATGGGTGACAGGTAGAGGGAAATTTTGACTAACTCATGTCTTTCTGTGTGCAATTCAAACTAATCATAACAACAAAGTCCTGTCTCAAGTTACTTGAACTCAATTTCTCTTTTACCAAGTATTCTTTTTAAATTGAAGAGTGCTTGAGAATATTTCTAAATGATTTATTTTACCCACAAATGTAACAGAAGTCAGAATCGTGGATTTCTTAGTGTTCATAAACTTCAGTAAACACTTAAGCTAAAAGTCTGAGTAAGTAAGAGCAAATAAGAATCACCTTTCTAAATGAGTTATCTGCATGATTGATACTACTTATTTACATACTTAAATGTAGATTTTGTGGAAGTAAAATGCAAGGTGCTGTTTTGTGTCCTGTGTGTGTGTGTGTGTGTGTGTGAAGCCTCATAATTTCTCTTGCCTTGAGGTAAGATACTTTTAAAATATTTATTTTATAAAGTGCCCAGAATGCCAAGTTCCTTAAAAACGGAAAGATGAGAATGTGCACAACTTTATTTAGATAAAAGGTTAGTAATTCACTCCCTTTTCCCTAGAGAAAATATTTATTGTATTCAATGAAGGCAAATTCTGTCTGAAATGGAAACTTCAGCAAACCTCTAGGACTTTCAATGAGACATGATTTTCTTATTTTCCTTGACAGGTGAATATTGTCATCTGTATTATGGGTATACTGACACCTCCTGAGGATATAGCAGCCTATTCTATACCAGTGAACTGAACTGATCAGTGCCATAGGATCCATGTTATGCAAATGGACTACAACACAGTGATACCCAGATATGGTTCAGAGGATAGAAGATTCTGAAGGCAAGGAGAGAAAGCTGAGAGTTTGACCATATGAGTGCAATACATGCTAGTACATTTGTGCTCTGGGGCAGGAAAAAAAAAAAAACAAAACAAAACAAAAAAAAACACCTTTGATCTACTTTATCTCCTTTTGTATACTTTATAACTTTTCCAAAAGATATAACATTAATTGTCTTATTTTTATAGATCTTTAAATTTAGTTTCTCCAAGAAAAACTTTAAAAATTACTTTTAATTTCATTTAAGAGAATGTCCACATTATTTTTGTCAAGATCTATTTAGCTTTGTAATTTTCAAATATTGAAATGCAAACTTTCATTTTTTACTGTAAAGATTGTAATTCACTAGGGAAAAAGTTACAGAAGAATTCAAAATGATGATAAAATATGAATGTCATTCTATATTACTACTGACAATTTTCTCTACTGAATGTCATTTTTCTACAATAATTTCAATTCAGTTGTGCTAAACATGTAAGTGGATTGTTTTTTTTAACAGCAGAATTTCTGTAAAAGCCTATCTGACTGTTCGCCTTTCCACAAGGGCTGCTTGGAACGTAATGCCTCCTATTTTATTATGTTTGCACACAGTGTCAGAAGGGGATGTTGGAGGTATTGCAGTAGATGTTGAATGTTCCTGTCAGTATTCTGTTACATTTTGTTGCTTTGATACAGATGGCAGCAGAGAAGCAGTCTGACAAAATGGCGTCTGACACGGAAGTGAGTATGAAGCAAAGGTATGCCACTGAATTCCTCCACGCCCAAAAAATTGCACCCACTGATATTCATTGAGAGACCAAACAGTGGACATGAGCATGATGAGGTTGTGGGTTGTGCATTTCAAGTGTCGAAAGTGAAATGAAAGACAGGGCACCTCACACGGCCATGCACAGCTGTCATACCATGAATTTAAGAATGTCCTGATCAGCTCATCCACATGAATTGGTTGATTATGATCAATCTAGGTCTGTGTACATAGCTGAACATTAGCTTAATATGTTGGAAATAATGGTGACAACACTAGAATATCACGAAGTTTGTGCCAAGTGGGGCCCATGAATGCTCACATAGGACAGATAAAACACTGTAGGTAAGTCTTTAAGGACAAATCAAACAAATATAAGGCTGAAGGCAACAGTTTCCTGGATTGAATCATTACCTGTGACAAGACTTGGTGTCATTACTATGAGCTAGAATCAAAACAGCAGTCTGTGGAGGGGTAGCATGTGAATTCACCATCAAAGAAACAATTCCAAATATAGTCCTTGGTGTGCATTGTCCTTTGGGATGGGAAAGGGGTGATCCTTCTGGATTTCCTGAAATCCAGACAAATCATCAGTTCTGAAACCACAGCAAGATGCTGTCTAAGCTGAAGGCACATACTTCTAGAATCAGGCCAGAAAAGAAGACAACCTTTCTCTTGCAACACGATAATGCCAGGCTCCATATCAGCTTAAAGACTGTATAGCACATTGCAGATGTTGGCTAGACTGTCCTACTACATTCACTATATAGTCTGTATTTGGTGTCTTCTGACTTCTTTATGTTTGGCCTGATGAAAGACAGACCACATGGGCAACATTTTCCTAGCAATTACGTAATCATAGCAGCTGAGAAACAGTGGGTCACCTCCACTGGTGAAGGTATGTCTGAGTGCAACATGCAGGTTGTTGTTCATCACTGGTGATAATGCATACTTAATGATCATGATTTTGTTGTAAAAGAGTGTATAGAGAATTTTCTCAACCAAATAATGTTATTGTGCTTTTTGTACCTGTTTTTTAGTTTCCAGGGAAATAAATAGGAGGTATTACTTTCAGAGTTACCAACATATTTTCATGGATTCTCTTAATACTCTCACAAAGTGAGAATTTCTCTGGGATGATTTATTCTAAAAGTAAAAATGTTCAAAATGAATACTTTTAAAATCAGATTTAATAGAAAGATGTATATAATTTGATAACAATAATATTAATTAAAATGGAAAAGATTCCCAAAAGAAACAGATAAAAAAATGAATCCTACTTATTCTTTCATGCACCTTAATTTTTCTCATTTGAATATGATGAAGTGGAAACAAAGAGGAACCCCTTTTATATGTGGTATTTAAATTATGTTTGGAAGAAAGTTCTGTGTAAAATATAGCATGCATATAATAAGAATTGTATGATTTCTATTGCTTGTTGGTAGCAAAATGATGACATTTCCATTAGTGCAGAGAAATATCTCAAGAATTCTAGTTAAAACATACACTGAGGAAATAAGAGTTAGCTGCTACTAACTAAGCATGAGGTATAGACAAAGACTGTGAAAGTGATACTCTTTTGGTCTCCACTGTGAAATCACAGACATTAGGTTCTATGAATGATATCTTTTATTTAGAATGGATTTAATAGTATGAAGTAATTTAGAAGCCTGAGGTCACTATTTGTCTACGTTTTTGAGAAGTTTGTTGCCTTTCACCTTTAATAATCCATTACTTTAACATAACCTGCATTTCATTACGTATAACTATGGCCAGCAATTCCAAATAGCAGTGAATTTCTGCAGGGTTCCATTATGAATCCAATTTTCTGCACCATATATAGTTTAACATCCATTTTAAATTGCATTGACCAGAAACTTTGCAAGTGCATTTTAGAGACTAACATCCTGGCCCATCCATGAATCCTGTCACAGTGTAGACTAACAAAAACATTTGGAAGTACAGACAAGTGTTCATCACTGCTCATTGGGATCAAGCTTTCTATACTTATTTTCAGATACAGATGCTTGTCTCTTACATACACATCATCTATAGCCACTTAGTGATAAGTCACACCAAGTTCTGAATATCACTAAGTACTCATGCCATATTATTCATGCATTCCTATCACATCATTAAGAGGTGATATTCTATTTAGTCTGTTTCTTTTTTCTTATCTACGAAGCAGTTTCCTAGCCTTGAGGAAAAAAAAAATACAATAGCCTGAAAAGCTACTCATAAGCAATGTTTGTCTTCATCTTTCTCCTTCAGTTAGTAAACATATTAATACAAAAAAAAAAAAACCTCTGTATTCTTTTAAGAGAAGTAACCTGTAGGATGGAGATACTGGTAGCATGCAGAAAGATGATTCTCCTGTCTGAACCACATGGGTAGAGATGGAAGAATAATTAAAATTTTCAAAATTAAAAAAAATTGGGTTAGTAGCATGAGCACCACTCTACATTTGGAGAGTAGAGTTGCATAGGAACTAGTATATTTGCATTTCTGATCTGTGCAAAATGTCATGCTACTGCATGGATTTCCTTATTCCATAGAAAATTTGAGTGTCTCTACAATGTCCTTTCATACTGCGTCAGAACTAAAAAATAGACATCCCAAAATATAGTTTGTATTTTTTTTAACATTTAAATGATCAATGATTTTGTTGTTTTTGTTGTTAATTTGTTCATTTTTCCAGAAAGAAAAATGCAGTTTGGAATTTTATTTTTATGACTTGTCTTTAGTGTATCAATAGGACATGTAGTAGCGAGTAAATGGAGAACTATGATATATATATATACACACACACATATATATATGAGATTAATAGCTATCTGACTTTCTTTTTCCTTTTTTTTTTAATACATGAGAGGAGAAAATTAAATAAAAATATGTTAATAACTCTAAAAAGTAAGTTTACTGATTATGATGTCTGCATCTGTGTTACTTATTCTATCTAATTCATCAAGACAGAAGAATCCACTCAGAATAGAACTGACAATTTGGCCAAGGAAGATACCCTGGAACTGTAGGCATAAGAGCTACAACTACATTTTAAAAAGTTAAATAGCTGATTCTTCAGAGTCTAGAGCAAAGTGATACTATTCATCACTAATGAAAAATTCAAACAAAGAGTTAATACAGTGTTGCTGAGGGTTTTTTTTGTTTGTTTTGTTTTTCTAAACAAAATATAAGAAACATATTTAAAAATGCTAAGAGACTGAATATTTTTGAAGGAAAACAAGAGCAACAACAATAATGACAGCAAAACATAAAAGCCAATATTCAAAACTACCACCTGTTGCTGACCTACTAACTTTTATTGCAGCAACAACAGTAGGTGTTAATTATATTTGTCCCTATCTCATGACCAAATTCTTGATATCAACATGGAATTATACCAATGTACAATATTGATTTATTTATATTCAATAATAAATATATTTTTATATATTTTTATATATTTTTATATATTTTTATATATTTTTATATATTTTTATATATTTTTATATATTTTTATATATT
>JAOWBP010000001.1:118835944-118855948 GCA_028571105.1 Tragopan temminckii | reverse complement strand
GAGTAGAGGGGGACAATCACCTCCCTGTCCCTGCTGGCCACCCCTCTCTTGATGGAGCCTAGGATACCGTTTGCCCTTCGAGCCGCAAGGGCACATTGCTGGCTCATGTTGAGTTTCTCATCCATAAGGCATTAAGATGATCAGGGCTGGAGTAGCTGCCCTATCTGGAGAGTCTGGAAGACCAGGACATGTACAAACAGGAGCAGAGAAGTCTTTGGGACACCTCATATCCACCTCCATTTGTAGGGAGGTGACTGTGAGAACACAGTTTTTCTCTTCACCGTAGTGCATGGAAGCAGGGATAAGAGGTCCTCACCTAATTTTCAATAAAATGAAAGAAGTTCATATTCAATATAATCAGAAGGTTTTCTTGTGAGGATAGTCAGGCAATGAGATACATAGAGAGGTCATGAATCCTTGAAAATTTTCAAGACTCAGCTGGATAAAACCTTCAGGATCTAGACTGACACTGCTGTAAGCAAAAAGTTGTTTCCAGTCCTAGAGGGATGCTCTGAAAGTAATGCCTCCTATTTTATTATGTTGGTTCACAAAATCAGAGGTGGTTGTTGGTAGTATGGCACTAAAGGTTGCACCTTCCTGCCAATATTCAATTATATTTTGTTGCTGTACGACAGATGGCAGCAAAGGAGCAGCCTAACAAAATGATGTCTGGAATGGAAGTATGTATGAAACAAAGAATGTTGCTGAATTTCTCCATGCAGAAAAAAATTCCACATGTTGTCATTTATTGATGCCTTTCTGAATGTTTCTGGAGACAAAACAGTGGAAGTGAGCACAGCAGGGCAATGGGAGATGCATTTCACCTGTGGAAACAGGAACATGAAAGACAAGCCACATTGTGAATGGCCATTGCACAAGTGATCGCAACTCAAAATGAAGAACTTTTTGATCAGCTCATCTTTGCAAATCAGTTAATGATGATGACTATGTTGAAAATGTTTTATATAGCTGAGAATTTGCTCTACCAAATAGTTTTGTCGTGCTCTTTCTATCTATTGTAGTTCCCATGGAAATAAATAAGAAGCATTACTTTTGGAGTGACCTTCAAATCTATGCTGCTAATGAAGAGAATACAGATGTGGGCACTGACTCTCGTAGAATGTATAGACAACCTGTAGATTGAGCTGTACTGTCTTTATCATTATTGTAGAATTTCAATTACTTCTAATCACAAGTTGAAAGGAATCCATATTCCACCAATGGTTACATTCCTTGCATTTCTTCTTGTAAGAACGTTTTCATACCTTAAGTTGTGAGTCTTTAATGAAAACTGTATAAGCCATCTATACAGTTCCTGATTTGACAGCCAGCAGCTGCTGTATGAGCTAGTACTATCTAAAGTATTTTCTCTCTTGCTTGTTTTGCCTTTGGCATCGTCAGTTCTTCATCTTGTCCTGGAGACAAACTATGCAAAATTATTGCTTATTACAGAAAGCTCTAACATTTTAATGATTTGCAACCGGACTTAGGTAATTAAGCATATTTCTTAACATACTATTATATCTATATAACAGCAAAAGACCATAATGAGTATTATCCAATGAAAGTTTACAAAGCAAAGTATTTTACAGATGCTTACAAATAACGTATAGGCAACTTTTATGAAACTTTTAATGTTGCCTTTAAATCTACCTTTACTGTCTTCTTCCTAACAGATGTTGCCTTTTTAAAAGGTTAGAATTAGCATAAGCATGTGCAATTTTAAACAAACAACAGCAGCAATAACAAAAAACAAAATCAAGATATAAGAAATATACTTAGCATTGATAAATTATTGTATCAAATTTTATTTAAAAGAATGGATAAAACTTTAAGATAGAGAAATCTCACAATGTAACGCTAACTTTAAGATCAGTATTTGCTTCTAGAACTACTCATCAGTAGCTGCCTAGTTTTAAAATTAAGATTAAAAATTATAATTAAAATTAAATTAATTCCTGGTAAGATAAATCGGGTCAGATAAAATATAGCTATGTAGGCTTCCTATTTAAGGAATCTTTTGTAAGGATATTGATCTACCAAAACACTTTTTGTGATAGACTTATTTGAGCCAGCTATCAATACATGACGCAAAGTAAGGGGTCTTCAAAACAATATTGTTCTTCTTTTTCACTTTGGATTGTTAAGACATGAAATGTAATAAGAAGGTTGTTAAGTTTTTAAAGCAAAAATCCAGTCCGTAGTACTGCAGCAAAATTTAAATTAGCTGTAAATTTCGCTTAGGGGCAAGGAGTTTAAGGAACATCTGGAGATTCTGAAATAACCTGCATTCATTTATGTTATTTAAGTTGTAAAATCATATTCAATCTTGACCCACTCAGGAAATCTAACATAAACGTCCTGCTGATTTTGACAGTCATACAGCAAAAACACCCTCTAATGAGCATTTAATAGTCACCAAAAGTTCTGCATTAAGTACAAAGCCCTTTTGATTACTTATTCCACTAATTTAAAGTAAATGCTTTTACAGATGGCATCTGTTAGGATGCAGAGCGTGTGCTGCATTTATATGTAGCCATTGAAAATAAATTCCAGCTTTGGTATAAGGATTGTACAAAAAAGATCAAACACGAAACACTGAGTAAACATTTACTGGTGATATTTTTAAAGCTCTTCATGAAATCCTTTCCAATACCTGAATACAATAGTCAAAGTATATGATGTAATTGAGAAATATTTTGGCAAATTAGCACCTAAAGAAAAGTGAATGAGTAAAAGAAATTGAGCTCTTCAGTTTTGTTTATCTTCTCCCCTGGGGTGCAAAAAATATTATACTTCAGTGTTCCTTCAAACTATATTAGAATTACAGGAAAAAAAAAAAAAAAGAGAGGGACAGAAACACTGTTAGTTACTGTACATTAATTAGAGAACAAAAATAGATCAGATTTAAACGATGAAAAAATGGAAAGAAAACTAATGCAGTTAACTACTGTTTTTGAAGAAAAAGGACTATCAATTATTCTTGTGTCAGTATCAAGAACATAATCAATAAAAGTAATGCTAAAATGCATATTTAAATGTATGCAAATTAACACCAATTTTTATCAAACATGTCCCAGATGACTAACTGTTAAAGAGTTTGCTGTATTTTTACAGAAACACCTCCTGCATATTTTCAAATACTGAGAAATTGAGGGCATACAGAAAAATAACAAAATACTATTTTTAAAGAAAATATAAATTTATTGAAATGCAAGGTATGTAGCTTCTTTTTTTATTTTCCCAGTAGTTGCCATTCAGAGCTTTATTACTACTTACAAGCTATTAAAATTATCATAGTGTGTGTGTTCTCATACAAAGCATATAAAAAGAGTATTAATTTAAAAGCCAAATTAGAAACTTCAGGGAAAAACTTTCTGATAAAATATCAAGGTCTACTAGTCCCTGGAAGAGAGAAAACATATTTTTTTCTGAAGCTTGTTCTTACTTAGTCATACAAGAGTAATAATCACAAACTCAGAAATTTTTAAGTTTTACAGTTTTTATTTTTTTTTCCTCTGTTCCAACACCTAGAGTTGTTTCTTGGCCTTATCTCAACTCAGAGGCAAGTATGCTATGTGCTACATTCCAGGGCCTTTTTCACCTGCTAATGTAGATTGAAGATTATCCTACTTTTTTATTCCTTAATGCGCAACTAAAATTTCTTCCAGTAAAAATGTAAGCAAGAAGAGTGCATTTTTTTTGTTTACAGATGTGTAAGTATATAATACATGAGCAAAGTCTGCTCAGATTCACATCAGCAGACCACAAAGAATTCCACTTGAAATCACAGCACAAGAAATTCTCAGATTTTCAATAATTCATATAAAAGCTGTGTCATTTATTCTTTCAATAAAGTTAAATATCCCAGTACATCAAAAAATAAGAAAATATATTCAGATAGCAATTACTGGTCCAGTCTTTAGCACTACTTTTATCTTGCTTTATTTAGAATTAATTATTTGTAAAATAACACATATTAACCACTGCAATACAGCTGCAGGGAACTCCAGAAAAGTTATTTCTAAGACATTGTCTATGTTTGTTGTCACAGCTGAACTAAATAATCAGCAAGACCAGTTTAAAGCAAGATGAAGAATTCTTGCATTAAGAAGGATGTTCCTTCCCATGAAATTTATTTACTCTTGCATGTGGGAGGCAGTAATGCTAACTGAAGGGGAACAAGAGAGGAACACAGAAGAATGTTCTCTTTTTTTTCTAAGAAAAGTGGATAAAGACAGTGAAAGAACTGACAAAGAAGTGAAAAATACATTTATAATGAAAATTTAGCAGATAGCAGCATATATTTCATTAATTTTCTAATGTGTATGCCCGAAACACAATCCTGAAGGAACTCTATCCTCTGGGAATAAAAGGGTAGTTCACTGCTTACTAACTTTTCTTGTCTGCAAGTTACTTTTTTTTTTTTTTTTTCCTCTCTCTATTGAACAATAACTTTGGTGGAATAGATACATACTACAGGAACCCCATAATCACAAGCTGGGTATGCACATAGCAGTGTAAGCTAAGGTCATGCAGCCAGAAGTTTCAGTGGTTTTCATTTGAAAATGACTGCACAAAATTAGATATTATGAACTTAGATTTTTATGAAAAATTTATATTTCTCCAATATAGGGTGTCCACAAAATATAAAGGAATATTGGCAGGAACCTCTACTGCCATACAACAAAAACATAGAGAAAATATTGAGAACGTTTCTCAGACTGCTGATGGAGGCTAGGTGAAAATTAATTTTAGTTCTCTCTTGCTTTGTTCTGGATTTCTCTTTTGACTGAAGATCAAGATGGCCTATAAATGTTCATAGGAAATAGAATACATATAGTGCAATTTACATACCTGCAACTTAGAAATTCAAGCGATAGTTAATCTATTTTCTGTTACATCTTATAAGGAATAAAACAGATGATTCATTGTCTTATTTCAAGATGTAACAGGTCAATAGAAAAAAGTGATGTCAGGGTGAGATGAAAAACCTGAAACCCCCACATCACTGCAAAAAGCAACTCCTTTGCATATGATTATTAAATTGGAGTTGAAGTTTTAACTGTTGTGTAAATTGTAAGGCTGGGTGTTGAATTATGAGGGATACTCTGAAAGTAATGGCTCCTATTTTATTATATTGGCTTATAGTGTCAGAGACGAAAGTTGTTGGTATGGCAATAAGTTCTGAAGCTTCCCACCAATATTCTGTTACATTCTGTTGCCCTTCAACTGATGACAGAAGGAGTAATCTGACAAAATGGTATCTGACATGGAAACGCATATGATGCAAAGGTGTGTCATTTCCACGTGGAACAAGTTGCACCCACTGACATTCATCCACATTTGCTGAGTTTATGGAGATCAAACAGTGGATGTGAGCACAGTGAGGTGGTGGGTGATGCATTTCAGCAGTGGAAATAAAAACATGAAAGACAAGCCATGTTCCAGACTGCCATGCAGATTTTTACAAGCAAGGCATGCAGACTCTTTTTCATCTTCAGCAAAAATGCATAGGTAATGGCGATGTTGAAAAATCATTTTTTGTAGCTAATAATATTCTTTATCAAATAGTGCTATTGTGATCTTTGTATCTGTCAACAGTGCCATGACTAATGGGGCGGGGGGACCCTGGGAAATTGAAAGGGGTGGGGAGATGAGCCTAAAAAGAAACCACTGGCAATGATCTGAGGAGAAACAAACTAATTTACTAAATAAGATATCAGAATGCAAGTTAACACAATATAATACAATATAATTGGAATTGAGGCTAATAAATAAAATAAAATGAGAGAGAGAGAGAGAGAGTGTCCAAAAATCAAAGGGCTTACTCTAATGCTGAAGGTGAGATGGCTGGGGACCACACATGCTGCAGAGATGAGCAGAAAAGGAAAAAGGGGAGGACATCTGTGACTTGCGAGCAGTTTTATCTTTCTGAGAGGAAAATGGAAATGAGATGATGTCCTCTGTGGTATGTAGTTCTTATTCTCTTCTGAGACAGCTATAGCCAGAACTATAGACAAACCATGGAACTGGAGCATTAACTCTTTAACTCCTGGTACACTACATGATTTTATGATGTGAAATAGCAATAACAGAAATCATAAAACCATGACAGTATCTGTTGTAGTTTCCATGGAAATTAATAGGTAGCATTACTCACAGGGCAACCTACATACAATTGTAACATTGGACAAGGTCTAAGGGAAAGCAATACAATGCAGAAAGTAAATTAATGTTTGCTAACCAGAAAAACAGAAGACTATGACAAGACATACAAACATAAAGGCTCAAACTCATAAAAAGTTTCTGAAAGGCAAGAAGATTTTTTTTTTTTTTTGATTCCACAAAAGATAACAATGGTGATGAAATTAGATTAAAACAAAATTTAAACTAAAAAGGCTAGAACTGGGAGATGTTTTTTTTTAATTTTTTGCACACCGAGGTACTGGAATACATTGTCCACAGATGTCAAGAAATTTTGAGGAACAAACTGGAAAAACAGCTAACACAGCAGCTTAGAAATGTTCATATGCATGTCTGATTTTCTAAAAACTGACTAGTAATAAAACAGCTCTAATCTGGAAAATATTTAGCTCAACTGTGTGACAATGAAGAATACATTTTTAAACTTAATTGTGGTTGTTTTTCTATACATTCTCCAAATGATTTATTAAGTCTAGGAAAATAGCAGTTGAGAAAAAAATATATATTTTCTGTATAAATACATTAAGAATGTAAAAAGCAAAAAAGGATAATAATAATTAAAAAAGAACCTAAGAAACAGTGCTATCTTGACTTTAAGTGCTGTAAACTGACCATGAGATAAATTTGATTGAAACTATACAGTCTTTATCCATCAGCAGTGTGTGTAAAACCTTTTGTTAAAGCAGTATAAATAGGTGAAACTGTTCTTCTTTCAGTACTTCAAGTAATTTCAGAATAGATAGAATTTCACGAAGTTTTGAGTGAGATGTGCCATCTGACATAATGGGAGATGAACATAATATTGTATGAAGCCCATTTTAGTTCTATGTTTTTGTTATTACTCCTTTTCCTACTTCCATCCCTTCCCTTCCATATTCTTCTTCTCCCCTCCCCTTTCCCAGTCTTGTTTGTGAGTTTCACTTCTGCACACAGTTTTATCCTTGAGTTCTCTGCATAAGGAAATGCCCTGCAAGTAACATAAGATCAAGAAAAAATACAATACATTTTTATATTTTTCTACAGTAAACGATCTATTTACTTCAACCATTTTATGTTGATGACTCACATATACTTTGTATATGTGTCAGAGGAAGTCATGGATCCCATGATATATCAAATACTGAAAAAGTACCTGATCTGGAGGAAAATTAAGGGGTTTCATTTATCTTCGATCTGTAAAATGCAAAAAAATTAAATAAATAAATAAATAAATAAATAAAATACTCTATTTTGTAGATTAGTTTTTAAAATAATGCTTTAAAATAACTGACATTCAGAACAATGTTCTGTACCGTCTATTTTTAGTAGAAGCACTTTCCATACAAAAAATCTAGGTAGGCCACCCACTCACCTTGGTGTTTACTTTGCACCATCTCATAAAATACTTAGCATGTAAGACAAGTGATTTAAATAATAACTATTTTTTACCTTCTAATTTCTAATTTTGTTTTCAAGAAAAAATTGTTAACCCTCCTTTGAAAATGAGACTTGAACTTCTAATGTTTAAGGTCTGTTATTGGAATGCATTTTCTGTACATGTTAGAATTACGATTTACTGTATAATAATTAGAAAAGCTAACAGCTATTATGGCTTTCAGAATAGACTACAACATGTAAAATACCACAAACTGTTATGCAAATTCAATATAACAAATGAAAATGAAATAAATGTACAATTTGATGGTCAGATTTGTCATGTTTTCTGAAATGAAAATTTTCAAAATCAGAAACCTCTTGAAATTTTATTTAATAAAATAATTATTGAAAAACATGTTTTTTTTTCATGTTTGTAGCATGTACATGATTATAAGCTTCTTAAAGTAAGTTAAGGTATTTTTTATGAAAGGTGACACGGGCCCCATAAGTGAAAGTAAAAAGGCAAGAAGGCTTCACAGTGACTGAGAATAGGGGGGTGAAGGAGGATAATTAGTTTATAGAAGTAAGAATGTAGAGCTTGTTAGAAAATAAGGGATGGCAGACAGTGGGTCTGGGATAGTGAGGGGGATGAAGGCCACGCCAATAAGGTTTGAGAACAACCCAGAGACATTTGGCAGGGAGGTGATTAGATGTCCACAGGGCGAGAAGAAACCGGTTTGAGGGGATGCCCCCCAGAAAGGTCAAAAGTTTACAGCGAGAAAGGTCAGAAGCCTTCGCGAGGAAGACAACAAATCTTCATCCCATGACCCACTATGCACACACAAAAGGGGAGGGTCTGCATGCTGATGAACTCTCAGAGGTGTAATGAAATGTATCCGAATTCTGGGAAAACTATTGATTATGTATTAGTTTGGCCTATATCTGTAGCACAATTTTTCCAGACAGTGTGCAAGTTAGGAGGAACTATCCCCCTTGCACCCAATGTCTGCGCAACACTGATTAAAACATACCTGTTTTTATAACTACTTTGTAGTTATGGAGTTTGATTCCACACATCATTTGCAATAGTCAAAATCATAAATTATAACAAAGCATTTATTTGATTTTAATAACAAGTTTTTTTTTAAATTCAGATATGATACTTAGTTGTGCTGAAAAATTATCCCAATATTTCTTTCACTAGCGTGGTCATATAACATTTCTTAAACAATTTCAGTAGAAGTGATGGTTTATATATTAAGATTTTTATGAACCTTAAGAAAAAAAATAAAAATAAAATCTGACACATTAGAGCACACACACATGTTCAACACTACATTAAATTAAATCTATAAAAGAAACAACAAATAGATTTTCTGAGCAGAACATTTCACTGGAAAATATTTAAATGAACCTCATTCTTGCTTGTAAGATAATCATATATTGCAAGTTGCTGCTGTAATTTCATTTAATTTTATTAATAAATCTTTCAGACTTTTTGAGGAATCATGTCCTGTTATATTCAGAAAGAGTCTTTCAAAAAAAAAAAAAAAAAAAAGTGAAAAAAAAATTATCTCATTTACAACTTCAATAACAATTTCTCTTAAATTTGAAAAGAAAAAGAAGTACAAAAAAAAAAAAAAATAGAGAGACAGCAGGGATACAGTGTGGGGATAAAAAAAAAAAACAAAAAACAAACAAAAAAAAACATTCCAGTGAAGAAAGGGTTCTTCAAATAAGTTTGAAACAAGGTGGAAATATGGCTGTGTAGGAATGCATGAGGAAAAGGAACCACAGGAGGGCATTTGTAATTAGGAAGTAATATTAGTTTTAATGAGGGGAAGCAGCAGACAAGATAGCTCTTTAAGTCACCACCTGGAGGACTTTAAAGAAAGAGGAGAGATCAGAAAAAACATACCATTTTAATTTTTTAATGGATTAAAGGTTTTTGAGAAAACAGTGAGTCTGTGTGTTAATCTGAGGGACATTCCCATTTAAAGTATCTACTGTGAAATCCAGAAGAAGGTATAATTGAAGAAAGAAAGACTGTAATCAGAAGCATTCTTTCTCCAGTTTAGACTGAGAGGTTACTAGTCAAGGAATGTAAGGAAGATAGGATACTAATGACCATTATATTAATCTCTAATTTACATATATTTTTCCCCCCATTAAATCCATTGTTGTTAAGATGTAGCACTATTAAGCAAATACTTTAACATTCACTATCAGATAAAAGTAAGCGGAGGATAGTGTAGAAGTGACATGACTTCTGAAAACAGCAATGGTGAAAATGTGGGAGAAGGAATAGTGACTACGGAAGATATTGAAATGTTCAGAAAAATGAAATTTATGTGTTTTATCCCTATTGCTTTATATACTTATGTCCTTCGTCCTTTAGCAGCATTTAACTCTAGCCTGAGATTTTACATAAGAACCCTGGTGTACATTGAGTGTAATCCTTACTAAATCAGGGTCCTAACTCTTTCTTCTGGAAAGAACTTAATTCCACATTATCTGCTCTTTGAATAAATTCTTTGTTTTCTATTACACTGTGCATAATTTTTTGAGCTTTTCCTTGCCATGCATTTTGGAATTATAATGACATCACGCATTATACCCTGAGGAGTAGCTCACTTGCCTCATACATGAATAAATTACTGTTTTAATGCACTTGATTTTATTATTTAAACAAACAAATAAATAAATAAATAAATAAATTTTAATCATTTTACCTTTCAAAGTGATTTTCTTTCTTTTTAGATCCATAACCTCCTGACTGCGTGTCTTTTCCTACCAATAATTTCATTTAAATTAATAGATCTATAGGGAATGAAAAACCCCTCAATAGAGTTACCATTTGAATAGGTTCTTAAATCCAGAAATAAAAAATAAGCATGTACATACTCTGTTATTTCTTAATACAATGAATTTTGTTAGTATTAGATTATCAATTTAAACCCTAACCTCTCAACAGTATTCAGTAAATGGTTCAAGGAGATACATTCATTTTGAAAACACTAGAAGGAAGTTTACTACAGAAAAAAATGCTATTGAAACTTAGATTTGATTAACATTTTTATGTTCTCATTTTTTAAAATAATAAGACTTCTCTAAAATATTGAGCTACCAACAAAGAAAAATTCTCCTTATAAATTTTGATTTTGGGTGGAACATCTGAGTTATATCTTTCTGGATGTATCATCCTTGCCACACCACCGGAAATGACAAGAAGATCAAATAAACTTGTACTTCTGGCAGAGAACAAATTAGATGTAAACAACTGATGTTGTTTCCAAAATAAAACTAATGAAAAAAATTTTAATAGGAAAAATGATTTACAATTATAAATACAGAAGCTCTCAGTCCAGAATTATTTTCTGGATGTAAACTTAAACTAAGTAACTGTGAGATAATACTATTTGAATAAGAAAATTCTGTTTTAACCACTGTAATTCTAAAATAAGGCTTAAAACACATTGATGGCACACATATACATTGTCAGTATGGCATTTTAAAACATTAGTTGCTCTTAGACAATTTGGACTTATCCACTAATTTTCCATTGGAATTTGAATTTGATAGTAAATTTCCTTTTTTTCCTATACAAAGAGAAAATAACTCTGAGCTTCAGTGTTTGAAACCTTCAGCACCTCTTGCAAAGGAAATTGCATTTTCATTCAAGTTATTATAAGGTTGTGAAACCAGAAGCAATCAATTTCTTAACAATTTTTTGTTCTGTCAACCTAAATAACAAGAATCTATTTGGATCACCCTACAAAACAATCATCCCATAAATGTCATCATCTGATAATTTAAATGGCTTAAGTGACCAATAATCAAGACTAAATGACTAAATACAATCGTAAGTGTATCATTTGTTTCCTTCAGTTGTTTCTTCTGCAAGATAAGTCTAAATGAAAATCTAAAGCACTCCATGAAGTTCAAAATAAGTTATCAAACATTTGGAAAGTGGTTAACTTTACTGTCCTTTGGTCCTTCTTTTAGGGTAAACAAAACAGCAGAATAGATCTCTGTGGAATGCTTCTAAAGGAAAAGCATTATCCATTAAAGGCAACTGGATTTCACTCAGAGAGCACTGGAGACTCTCTAAGACATTGTATTGCATTCCCTGGGTCATCATTATCAACATTATCAACATCAGCCTCATAGGACCCAATTTATACATCATTCACAGCGAATAATCTTATCAGATGTTACCTGCAGAGGCTTCTAGGATTTCATTTCTGTACAGAAACTTGTAATGTTCCTTACAAACCATGTGAACTTACAGATTTGTTTTACTTAGTTGTTATAATCTACTTTTTTGTATATATATAAATATATATTCTCATCCACTAGCTGACATATGACTGGAAACACCTTGAGAGAAACACGCTATCACAGACAAGAATATTTCAGGACATTCTATTATCCTTACATTTCTTTCTACTTCATTTTTGTCAAAGCAAATGTACATCTCATAAACAGAAGTTACTAAACCTTATAGTGTATGGAGATGATCAAAGAAGACTACTTTTGAAGCAAAGTCACTAAAACAGTGTTTCCAGAATTAAGCTGAAAACTGGAGCTCTAGATGCCTTAATAGATACATTAATACTCCTTCAGTAAATGAAAAGTCAGGTTAGGTCTCTTAAGAATTCTTTATCAGGATTCCAAATATTACGTAAATGTCCAAAGAATATTCATACTCTTTATGTTCTATTGGATTCAATGTCTTTCTTTTTAATTCTAAGGTGTGAAATATGATAAACTGAAGGAAGCCTTGGTCTGCAGCAGCAAAATACTATGAAATCATCAAAATATAACATTGAATTATTTGTTCATCATTTTCTGCTCATAATTTGACATCTTTCAGGAGAAAGGAAAGACTATATTACAAAAAGAGGTTTATTTTCTAAATAAGGATAGCTTCTCCTGGTGTCTCCTCCCTGATGAATCTCTCAGCCTAATACTTTTGGAATAGTCTTATATAGTATGAGAATTCAAATTTTATAACCCTTTTGTAGTGTGTACCTGTGCAGTAGTTCTGTGGTATGTTCTGTGGAGATTTTAAAACAGTATAATATTTCTTGTTACTGGAGGAACAGTAATGAAGTGTATATCTCCTTAAGTAAATAGGTCATTTCAATTACAGCACTTTAGTTCTGTTCTGATTTTCTGAGCAATGCTACAATCAGCCCTGGATAGATTATTTCTTTACTGAAGTCTTTTTTTGGACTGAATATCATATGCGCTTCTTCTGTCCAATGATGCTATCACTCTATCATAGAAAGCCAGCAGACTGGTCAGGCAAGATCTGCCCTTGGTGAAGCCATTCTGGTTGTCTTGGATTACTTCCTGGACATCCAGGATGATCTGCTCCATGATCTTTCCAATTACAGACATAAGCTCACCTACTTGCAGTTCCCTGGGCCATCCTTTCTCCCATTCTTAAAAATGTGTATGATGCTTCTATTTCTTCAGTCAGCAAATCTGAAGAACAGGTTTTTTTAATATGATAGAAAGTGGCTTGGTAGCAACATCAACCAATTATTTCAGAATCCAGGGATGTATGTCATGTGGCCCCATAGACTTATACCCATTCAGCCTCATAAGACCGTCTCAGATTTGCTGTTCTCTTACAGTGGGAGGGATTTTGCTTCCACCTAAAGATTCAGGGACCTGAGAAACATGTGAAGCCTGACCTTCAGTGAAGATGGAGGAAAAAACTTATTAAGCACCTCAGCCTTCACTATGTGTGCTTTGTCACTTCTCACTTCTCATTTATTAGAGGGAATACACTCTCCTTTTTCTGTCTCTTTTGACAAGTGTACCTGTAGAATCCCTTGTTATTTTTCACATCCCTCTCTAAATTCAGTTTCACATGCACCTTGGTTTTCCTTATTCCATCTCTTCATGTTTGCTTGACATCCTTGTATTCCTTCCAGGCCACACATCCTGCTTCCACTGCCTGTACATGTCTCCTTCTTTTCCCTCAGTTTACCTGGTAGATTCTTGTTCTTCTGTGCCAGTTTACTGCCTCGTCTATTTTATTTCCTGTTCTAGGGGATGGAGAGATCTTGTGCTCTCAGACAGTTGTACTTTAAGAGCTGCCAGCTCTGTTCTGCTCATTTGTCCCTAAAAATGGACTCCTAGGAAATCTCATTCAGCAATTCCTTAATCAGACAGAAATTAACTCTCCTCAAGTTCGAGACTTTGCTTTTTGCTAGGCCCATATTCCTTGATATCACAGACTCAGCCCCAGGGCATGGCCACTACATCCCAAACTCCAGTCTTAATCTGTTTAACTATCTCATCTAAATTAGTGAGTACCAGGTCTAGTAATGCGTCTCTAGTCAGTTTGTCTAATACCTAGACCAGAAATTTATCATCAGCTCACTCTAGGAGTCTCCTGGATTGCTTGTAGCCCATCAGGTTCATTTCTCAGCAGTGGTTGAAATCCCCTGTCAGGACAAAAGGAGACTCCCCTTGATCAGGTGGCACATAGTAAACTACAAAAACTAGATGTCCTGAGTTGTTACTTACTTCCTACAATATTCCTTTCTTATGAAGATCACATTTTCTTAAAATATTCTTCACATACAGCAATAAAGTAAGTGAAATAAATTGACAAGTTGTAAATAATTTATTTTAATATTTTCTTTCACTTCCAACATCAAATGGTAAATACATTATGGACATCAAATTGTCACATAATAATTACGTAGATCTTATTCTACACACTAATCTGTATACCATATTGAATACTTTTCTAACTTAACTTTAATCATTAGAGACATAAATTTCTTTTCATCAGTATTTCCTTCTTGTTTCTTTGATCTGTGGTCCATACAATCCAACCATACCATACCATAATGATCTTTTCATAACTTTGTGTAGCTATGATAAAATCAAAGAATATCTAACAACAAAGTAATATTCTTATTTTGAAAGCATCATTATTTAGGATTCTTTGATGATATTTAAATTTATTTATTAATTATTACTTTTAGACTTCATACACCTTCCAACACTCCCCTTCCGTTCCCATTTAACAGGCATCAGCATTTGTAACAGGAATAGCAATAGCATTTCTCTTGGGAAAGATAGTTGCATTTGATGTTGGGCTTTCCTAGCAGCCTGGCAGCTCAGCTGCATGAGAAAAAGTAACTGAACCCTAACTTTTGGAAAATGTTCCAGTTATTTTCTGAACTAAGCTGACTCATCTTAAGAATAGCCTGAATGACATTGTGGAGCCACAGTAACCTCATTGCCATGAAGATTCACAAGAGAAACCCATAATGGTTACCTCCCCAAGGCAGCTGAGTATAATGATGTGTAATAGCTGAGTATAGTGGTATAATACAAAGCAAAGCAATCAAATACAGAAAACAGTGACTTCTTCAACCAGAAAATGTGAAAAACAAGTTATGTCTATAGCATAATCATCCCTGTCACTGTATTTTTAAGACACAAAGCAATCTAATGCAGATTTGTTTAAAAAAAAAACAAGAAACAAACAAAAAAAAAAACCCAAAACAAAACAAAAGAACCCGAAACTACTCCTAGTTATTTCATTTTATTTCATTTTACCAGATGTTGGCTTAATTGAACAAATACTGGCTTTTATGATTACAGTGAAGCATATTGTAACTACGATTACAACAGACACTGGCACAGATCATCAGCTGGTATAAATGAATAGAAAACCATTGACCCTAGTATATATAAGCCTATTTTTACAAGCAGAGGATTTGGCTTATCATTTCTGTCTTATAATGAGGGAAGATAAATGAAAAAAGATTTTTTAAAATCACTTAAAAATATACTTTTTTTTTTTTTTTTTTTTTTTTTTTTTTTTAAAGTATGTTGGGTGGGAGTATTCCTTGGTGACCAGCTCTGAAGGGCAAAGGGGTCCAGGACAGCTGAACATTCCTCAAAAAGAAAAACTTCAATGCCTAGAAAAAGGTTGTCTCTCTGTGCCGTAAAATGAGCGGGCAGGGAAGAAGCCTGACTGGAAAGGGAGATGTTGCTGAGACTCTGGAAAAAAAAAAAAAAAAAAGGACAGTTTACCATATTTTGAAAAATGGTCAGATAACTCAGGAAGAGTACAAGGATGTTGGTAGGATATGCAGAAAGAAAATTAGAAAGGTGAAAGCCCAGCAAGAAATAAATCTGGCCATCACTTTTAAACATATTAAAAAATGTTTTTACAAATGTATTAACAGCAAGAGGAGGGCCAAGAGGAATCTCCATTCTTTATTGTATGCCATGGGGAATGTTATTACTGAAGATGAGGAAAAGGCAGAGGTATTCAATGCCTTCTCTTCTTCTGTCCTTTATAGTCAGGCTAGTTATCCTTAGGGCACTCGTTTTCCTGAGCTATAAGATAGGGATGGGGAGGAGAATAACAATTCCTTATCCAGTGAGTGGTCCATCCATCAAATTCACTTTTCTTGAATTTGGCAACCACGATGTCATGCAGGACAGTGTCTAAAGCTTTGCACAAGTCCGGGCAGATGATGTCAGTTGTTCTTCCTTTATCCACTGACACTGTAACTCCATCATGAAAGGCCACCAAGTCTATCAGGCATGACTTGCCTGTAGTCAATCCATGTTTGTTACCACCAATCACATTGTCTCCATTTCTAAATTCTTGGGGCAGATTGTCTGGAAAACTGTTTCAAGGAAAAAAGTCTGAATGTGTTATTTGATGGCTGGCTGAACATGAGACAGCAGTGTGTCCAGGTGGCCAAAAAGGCCAATGGCATCCCGGCTTTTACCAGAGATAGTGAAGTCAACAGGAGCAGAGAGGTAATTGTCCCTCTGTGCTCATCGCTGGTGAGGTTCCACATCAAATACTGTATTTGGTTTTGGACATCTCACTACAAGAAAGACATTGAAAGCCCTGGAGCATGTCCAAAGAAGGGTAACAAAGCTGGCGAGGGGTCTGGAACACACGTCCTGTGGGGAGTAGCTGAGGGAACTGGAATTGTTTACTCTGGAGATGAAGAGGCTTAGGGGAGATGTTGCTCTCTAGAGTGACCTGAAAGGAGATAAAAGGCAGATGTAGACCTCTTCTCCCAGGTAACTAGAGAAATGGTAATGGCCCCAGTTGCACCTGGGGAAGTTCAGGAATAAGCTGCCAAAGAAACTGTTTTTGAGTCACCGTCCCTGGAGGTTTTCAATAAAAAGCTAGATGTGGCACTGAGTTTGGTGGAAATGGTGATGATAGATAGACAATTGGATTAGATGATCATAGTGTTCTTTTCCAACACGTGAGTCTGTGATTCTACACCTGTGTCTGCAACATATGAAAAACATTATCCAACTATAGTTAGAGGACTTTTTGTAGTTTTCCACTGGGAATTATCAACTTATCTTTGTTATTAAGTCTGCTGCAGGCTAAATAACACAGAGATCATTTGAAGTACATTATTTTTTTTCACAGATAACACAAATGTGGTATCTATGATAAGATTCAGAAGACTATCACAAATTTAAAATTGCAATTCTAGATTTCCAACCAGTGTTGGATAAACAAGCATCAAAAATGCTATAAATTTTATAAGAAAAAAAATGTTAAAAAATCTTCATCTACGGAAATAACTAATATTGAAATCTTACTTACATGGAGTTGCAGAAACACCTAATATGAAGCCTTTTTCAGAATAAAATCTCACGGTAAGCAATGTTTACAAATACACGTTCAGTAGTTACTTAAGAAATACCATTATTAGAAAATGGTGAGATAATCATCTTAATCGCCTCATTGGCAAATCTATGAAAAAAATAATAAAAATCATTGTGTGCAAACAGGAAAATATCCAAAAGTAATGTTGAGAAGCACACTCTAATAAGGAGATTCATTACTGAACATATGATGCTTTGAAGGGCCCACTGAGCTTTGATTATCTTATTGCGATCTTTGTGCCTAGAACCAGTTATCCGAATCAAAAGATTAACCATGAGCCTCCTATTCCTACTGAAGTCTGGTACAGACTGTTAATAGATTAAGTTGAAGGGCCCTTATGTTGGGTGTGTGCATTGTTTCATTCCTTGAAGTACTCCAGCTACAAGACACCAAGCTGATTACATACATCGTAAACAGTCTGTCTTGTTTTGAAATTTGGATGTATTGTAATGAACAATGTAAACGCACACAAAACTTCACACTATGTTATTTTGGAGCTGCAGTTTGGTGCTTATTAAAATTCTTTCTGTCCTCTATCAGGCAATGCCATTCAGCTATACTGATTTCACCAGAGGTGAAATATCCCTTATTCAGAATGGGAAATTCTAAAATCCAGAAATACAATGACACAAAGGCATCAGGCTTTCCCTTTAAACTATTCATGCCACTTATTTCCCAGAAACTGAGGTAGGCATAAAAATTCCAAACAAAAAAAGAAACTGCAGATAAAATTTAAATTATTTTCAACCGAAATGATGAAAAATGGCTGGAGGAATAAGCATGCTGCTTCCAAAATGGATTATAATTATAATTCTTTATAATCAATTATTCTTGATTTTTAAATAAATTTTAATAAATTTATCTTTTATCTCTCATTCTTCATAGAACCCCTCTCTCATTCTTCCTGTCACTTTCTGTGTAAAGCTAAAAGAAAATTAAAAGTTGGCAGTTAAAATAGCTACATAAGTATGGCAAACATCCAAAATGTATGCAGTCAGATCTAGAGTCATCTTTACACGTGTGAAAATGTATGAAAAAGTATTTAGCACTCCAGAAATTCTACTTGGATAAGAACTCAGTTGAAGCTGATTTCAAGTTTTTAAAGGAGAATGTGCAATATCTGATAAATGGTGCTCCTCACATTATCCAGCCTAATACTCCTGTCAATGACTGAGTCCCTACCAATGCTATCCATTTGGCAAGCTTCTCTACTATCTAGTCACACACTGTTGGCACCATTGTCCCAACATTGAAGTAACCAGGTGACAATAGGCTCATTTGGGTGGCGTGAAAAGTCTTTTCTCAGACTTTGAATTTCATTTTCAGAGATCAGTCAACAATGATAATGATGTCTTGCTCTCCTCTTACTCTTTCAGGACTTCTTGTTGCCTTCCTAAGCATTGGTGACCGCAACCTTATTGAAGGCCCCTCCCTGCACTCAGGGGCACTTCCCCTGGATCTTGGAGCCACTCACAGAATCACAGAATCACAGAATGGCCAGGGTTGCAAGGGACCACAAGGATCATGAATCTCCAACCCCCCTGCCACATGCGGGGCCACCAGCCACGCCATTTAATACTAGGCTAGTTAATACTAGACCAGGCTGCCCAGGGCCCCATCCGACCTGGCCTTGAACACCTCCAGGGACGGGGTATCCACAACTTCTCTGGGCAGCCTGTTCCAGTACCTCACCACTCTTTCCGTAAAGAATTTTCCCCTGACATTCAACTTAAATCTCCTCTCCCTCAACTTAAAACCCCTTGTCCTGTTGTTGTCAACCCTTTCAAAGAGTTGATTCCCCTCCTCTATGTAGGCTACGTAGGTCCACTCCCCTGGACCTCTTTCCTCCTCTTCTCTTACAGGGGCTGCTTCCTCTACTTTACCCTCCTCCTCCTTCTTCTGTTCTAACTGAGTCCAGATTTGTTTCATTTTCCGTCCTCTTACAGGGGCAAACGACATCGATTCTGGTGTCTCCGGTGGTTGATCAGGTTGGTCAGTTTTGATGCTCTGACTCTCCAGCTCGGCTCAAAGTCTGTCTTGTTCGATTATGAGAGTATTTAGTTCAGATTTGAGTGTGTCTTGTTCTTTTTGAAAGCTGTCAAGTTTGGACTGAAGGGAATCTTGCTCAGATTTGAAGGTGACTTGCTCGGAGATCTTCCCCTTTGGCTTCGAGACTTTCCTTCTCTGCTCAGAGACACTCCTGCCAGGTTTTCAGATTCTCTCTCCTGACTAGGAGACTCTCTTTCTCAACACAGAGATTCTTCATCTTGGCTTGGAGATTCTCTCTTCGGATTTGGAGACTCTGTTTCTTGACTAGGAGACTCTCTTTCTGGACCTGCAGATTCTCCCTCTCAGCTTGGACTCTGTCCTGGAAACTCTCCTTTTTGGCTTGGAGACTCTTTCGCTCATTTTGTATTGTCTCCCACAGACTCTCCCTTTCAGCTCAAAGTCTCTCCTGGAAACTCTTTCTTTCAGCCTGGAGATTCTGTTTCTTGGCAAGAAGTCTCTCTGAAAGTGGAGACTCTCCCTATCAGCTCTGAGACTCTCTTTCAGCTTGGAGACTCCCTCAATTTCAGAAACTCTCTCCTTCTCTGGCATAGTACTGAATAAGGCCCTATAAGCATAGGCCAGGCCCCAAATCATTTGTGCCTCCTCAGATCTGCCCGAGCCGCAACATCCCTGTCTCAAATATCTGTTTAAGCTCTCAGGGTCTTTCAGGTGTTCAGGAGTAAAGTTCCATGACACCA
>JAOWBP010000001.1:118814161-118826494 GCA_028571105.1 Tragopan temminckii | reverse complement strand
CAGTTCCTGGCTCCGATTAGAGACTTAAGTAGTAGGGTAGATGCGGATACAGCGAGATCGTAACGCGAACGGCAACAATGTATTATTCAGATAATCCAGATTTCATTGATGAATTACGTTGATGGAAGATGCTAGTAAATTGTCCAGAAAGAGAAGCTGAGATATATCCATATGCATTTTACATGTGACACGCGAGACAGCAGAATATTTTACATAATAATAATGTATTTGAAAATAAATATACAATTTATTTCCTGACATCGATGGGTCAAAAATATTGCTGGCATAATTTCTCCTCCACATTTAATCTTCTGTTCTCAGCTGAAATAATCTCAATAAATAAATAAATAAATAAATAAATAAATGCAAATTATGTAATTACCTCAGCAAGTTTTTTGTGTTAAGTTTCTTTTTCTATGGTTGGTTGGTATTTAAAACCACATAGTATCAGTCATGTATCTGGTAGGTTTGCCTTTTTACTTGAACTTCTGGAACTTTTAAAATCTTTTTAAAACTCTCTCTTTTTATTTCTTTATTATTATTATTATTATTATTATTATTATTATTGAGAGAGAGAAATATCAATACCTGTCACATCAGGTTGATGGTAATTAAAAAATCCTAAAATTTAACAAAACTTTTTGGGTTATTGGTTATACTGTATAAACTTTAGTATTTAAATATGAATAGAATTTGATATTAGTAAAATTTAAAAATACAGCAGTGTTTTTTCATTTATACTCAACTATTAATACACTACTAATAAAATAAAATTAGATAAAATAATAATAATGAAATGAAATAAAATTTTAAAATATTAAATAGCATGTGTGAGTATCCTGTTTAAACTATCTCATATACCACAAGTTTTGCAACGCCATTTAACCTTTTGGCTCATGGGTGGTAGTGAAGGCAAATGGATAATATAATCACAGAATGTCCTGAGTTGGAAGGAACCTTAGAGACATCTAGCTCCCCATGGGCAGGGTTGACAGCTACTCAGTCAGGCTGCCCAGGGCCCCATCCAGCCTGGCCTTGAACACCTCCAGGGATGGAATATCCACATCTTTCGGCAACCTGATCCTGTGCCCTACCGTCCTATGAATAAAAAAATTTCTCCTAACATCTAATCTAAATCTCCCCTCTTTTCATTTAAAATCGTTCTCCCTTGTACTATCACTATCTACTTGTGTAAAAAGTCTGTCTTCCTTCTAATTATAAGCTTTCTTTAAGTCTACTTAAGCTGCAACAAAGTCTACTTGGAGTCTTCTTTTTTCCAGACTGAACAAGCCCAGCTCCCTCAACATTTCATCATGGGAGAGATGTTCCAGCCCTCTGGTCTTTTTCGTGGTCCTCTCCAGAACCTTCTCCAACAGCTCTATGTATTTCTTCTGCTGGGGGCCTCAGATCTGACCACAGAAATCCAGACAGGGCTTCACATGGGCAGAGTAGAGGAGAAAGAACCACCTCCCTCAACCTGCTGGCCACACCTCTTTTGATGGAACCCAGGATTCTGTTGGCCTTGCAGACTACAAGCACGTGTGTTGTTTTTTTTTGTTTTGTTTTGTTTTGTTTTTTCCACCAGAACCTCCAAGTCTTTCTCTGCAGGACTGATCTCAAGGAGATCTTCTCCCAGTCTGCACATACCTGGAATTGCCCCAATCCAAGCGCAACACCTTGGTCGACTTCTTGAGGTTCATGTGGACCCACTTCTCAAGCTTGTCCTGGTTTCTGCCTTCTGTTATATCAGTTGCGTCACTCAGCTTAGTGTCATCTGCAAACTTGCTGAAGGCGCACTTAATCCCAAGATCTGTGTCACTGATGAAGTTATAAAACAACACTGGTCCCAAGACAGAGCCCTGGAGGTCACCATTTTGACTTGCCTGCACCTGGATGTAGATTCATTAAACACAAACCTCTGGCTGTGACCATTCAACCAATTGTCTATCTATTGGATAGACAGTCAAGCCTTCTGATTCATTTCTCTCCAATTTAGAGAAAAGTTTGCAATGTGGGACCATTTTAAAGGCCTTGCAGAAGATCACATAGACAACATCACTTGCCCTTCCTTTGTCTACCAATACTGTTGTCCCATCATAGAAAGCCACCTGATTGGTCAGGCACAATCTGCCATTAGTGAAGCTGTGCTGGCTGTCTCAGATCTTATCTTACATGTACCTTATCTTATATGTGCCTTATCTTACTTGTACCTTAGCACATTTTTCTGCAGTATCTGTCCCATGATCTTCCTAGACACAGACCTGAAGCTCAAAGGCCTGTAATACCCTGGGTCTTCTTTCTACCTTTCTTACAAACTATAGTTATCTTTCCCATTTTTCTTGTCATCAGGGAATGTACCTGAAAGCCATGACTTTTCAAATATGATGGAGATTGGAGCTGAAGCCCCATCAACCAGTTCCTTCAGGACCCTGAATGCATACTGTCCAGGCTCGTAGACTTATACATGTTCACTCTGGCCAGATGCTCTTGAACCAGTTTTGCTTTCCCAAGTAAGTGGGATTTTACTCCCCCAGCGCCTACATAGAAGTTCAGGGACATGAGAGATGTGGGAAGCCTGAGTGTCAGTGAAGACTGAGGCAAAAATTTTGTTGAGTACCTAAACCTTTTCAATTTCTGCTGTTGCCAGTTTCCCTTCTCATTTATCTGAACATGCACGTTCTCTTTGGCCTTTTTTTTTCTGACCAATGTACCTGTAGAATCCCTTCTAGGTATTTTTCACCTCACCAAATCCCATGTGTACCTTGGCTTTTCTGATCCTATCTCTGCACATTTGGACAGCATCTCTGTATTCTGGCCTTGAACATCTCCAGAGAGGAGTCAAGCCTTTTCAACAGATTAATTCACACATAATTGCAGTTCTTCCTTATGATTGTCTTTTAGGTTTCTTAGCTTTCTGGGAAAACAAACAATCTAACTAAAACCCCATCCAAATAAAGCAAAACAATACAACAAAATAATAATTAAAAAACCACAAAATATAAATTAATAAATGAAAACTCAATAAGATATAGCATTTATTTTATAATTTCCCTGATGTTATTAATCTATATATAGAAATGCTTTCAGAAACATTTACGTCAGCATTATATCAGGACTTCAATCTGCATTTCAGAATAGCCTCTTCAGCACTACAAAAACAAATTGTATTTTACTCCTAAAACTGTAATTTGCATAGCAGGTAATAAATAGCAACCTTGAAACCCAACTGTTATGTTAAGAATCACAGTAAAGTACAGAAAGATAAGTTTTTTCCTAAGTTATAGTTTAAATGTTTTGAAGATGTGCAACCACAATATTGCCAGGAAATGCCCGTACAGCTGGACTGATCCAAACTGACATCAGTAGTAGAAGACTCCAATACAATCTTTCAAAAAACTAGACATTCTTGGCAATAAAACTAAAAATATGACTAGATATACTAGTTCTGATATAAAATTGGCAGGCAATCTTTTCAAAATTTTTAAAGGCATTATCAGCTGAAAGCAATCCAAGTGATGATATGCAAAAAGAGAGCACCTGCTTTTCTTTGATGAACACATACTGCTAAATACATGAGTTTCCGGTCTAAGACACACACGTGCTTCTGTAATAGATGTCTGTTTAAGTAATGTCTGGGAAAATAAAGTAATTAATAATCAGGTCAACACTGCTACATTAAAAAGACACTTTCATGCTGAGCATGTATTGAAAGGATAATTTGTCCTGCTATTTTAATCATTGTCAACAATAGCTGTTTCTGAAAGGCTTTCTTCCTCACCTCAACTGCCCCTCCTACTGTACTATACAGCAAGGCTTGATTTGTAAATACTAAAATGATTTGACACTAAACAGATCTGTTTTTGAAATAAAAATAGAAAATGTTAGCAGTCACATAAATAAAATACTTCTGCATTATATTAACTATGTTTCTCTGTCTAGCATGACCAATTAGATCCTGATTAGACTGAAATAATACCCAAGAATCTAGACTATAAAACAGAATTTGCTATTCAAACTGAGTAAAAAGATTGCACATATGTGAAACACATTGTAAAAGTTGTCTAGATATTTTCTGTTCATGAAAAGTTCACAAACAATTGAATTTGTGAATCCTATTAAATACATTATTGAATATTGAATCACAGAATCACAGTATATGTTAAGATGGAATAAATCCACAGGGGTCATTGAGTTCAACTCCTGCTCCACACAAAGCCACTCAAAGCTCAAACTGTATTTCTAAGAGTATTGTCCGAAAGCTTCTTGAACTCTAGATAAATATTCATTAAAACATATGAAATGCAATTTCACAAAAAAAAAAATTACTCTTCACAACTAAGCTCATCTATTCTGAATATTTTGGATACAAACTTCAAAAATGAACAAAGGGTGATTAAAAAAATGAAAAAAAATATTCATTGCACCTTAAAATATTAGCTGAATTTCAATAAATAAAACTAATTTAAAAGAGGTAAAATCACAAAAGAGGCAGATATTCTAGAATGGAAAATATACCATTCAAAAAAGATGTGGTTTAGTATTTGTCAAGTTATCAGTTTTCAGTGAACTTGCCACAAAAATGACAGAGGTGATTTATGAAAATTCAAAATAAAAATTTAGACTATTAAAATATCTACAATATTTTCAGTCACTCTGAAAGTAACTCTTCCTACTTATTTCCATGGAAACTACAACAGATACAAAGAGCACAATGACACTATTTCATAGAACAAATTCTCAGTTACAAAACATTCCTTTTCAACGTAGTCACCACCATTAGCCAATATGTGTGGATGAGCTGATCATAACTCCCTTTACTCCATGGTATGGCAGCTGTGCATTGCTGTTCAGAACATGACTTGTCCCATTACTGTCACTACTGCTGAAACACACCACCAATGATGTCACTGGGCTAACAACCACTGTTTGGTCTCCATAAATTTTCAGCAAGTGTTAGGTGTTACACACCTTTGATTCATATGCACTTCAGTGTCAGATGCCATTTTGTCAGACTGCTCTTCTGCTGCCATTTGTCACACAGCAACAAAATTTAACAGAATATTGGTGGTGGGAAGGTTCAGTCTTTACTGTCCTACCACCAACATCTTCTGATGTTGTGGCCAATGTAAATACATAAATACATAAATAAATAAATAAATAAAAGCATTACTTTCAGAGCAGCCCTCATATAACATCAAAATATCACTATACTATTTATTACAACATCTGGATTGACTAAATGCCTGGATTTAATTATTGTAATATCTTGGCTATCTTGGTTGTTCATATGCTAAAATATTTAGAAAATGATTCATAATGCCATTAAAGTATTTATTCCTTTCAGTAAAGGGAACTTCAAATGACACATTCTGTTTTTCTATTCTCTTAAAATATAAGTGCAGTCATCACCCATCCATTACCAGTCACTGACAGACTGTTACTTATAGTCCTTTTTCAAGCAAGGGGAGGGAAGTGGAGGTGAACTTAATGAGATTCATCAAAGCCAAGTGCAAGGTGTTACAGTTGTGCTGGGACATGACTGTGAGAAGAACTCCTTGAGATTAGCCTTGCTGAGAAAGCCTCTGGTAGATTAAAGATTTAACATAAACCAGAAGTATGTACTTGCAGCCCAGAATGCCAACAGTATCCTGGGCTGCATCAAAAGAGGGGTGGCCAGCAGGGAGAGGGAGATGATTGTCTCCCTCTACTCTGCTCTTGTGAGGCTTCATCTGGAGTACTGTGTCCAGGTCTGGGGCCCCTTACACAGGAAAGACGTAGAACTTTTAGAGAGAATCCAGAAGAGGACCATGAAGATGATAGATGAATGCAAGCTGAAGGAGCTTGGCTTGTTCAGTGTGAAAAAGAGAAAGCTCAGGGAAGACTTCATTGCAATCTTCCATTATTTAAAACGAAATAAACAGGTGGAAAACCAACTTTTTAAGTGCATAGATAGTAATAGGACATGGGAGAATGGTTTTAAACTAAAGGAAGGAAGATTTAGATTAGATGTCAGGAAGAAGTTTTTCACACAGAGGGTGGTGAGGCACTGGAACAGGCTGCCCAGAGCTGTAGTCCCTGTCCCTGGAGGTGTCCAAGGCCAACTGGAAGGGGCCCTGAACAGCCTAAACTAGAGCTTGAACTAGCAGTGTGCATCCCTGCCCGTGGCAGGGGTTTGGAACAAGGTGATCTTTGAGATCCCTTCAAAGACAAGCCATTCTATGATTCAGTGATTCTATGATTCTATGATCTTGTGTTATGCTTACTTAGCCAAAAGTCATAATCTACTTATCTGTAACTTACATCATCCTTTAGGTAATAAGCCTCCTTATGTTACTTATGATAATAACCTCTAGAGTAAATAAGACCAGCGTTTTCATAATTATATCTTGCTCCAATTCTTTTCTCTCTCTCACACACATACAAAATAATAAATAAAAATAAAAAATCAAAGTTCTAATGTGTTTCAATAAATAATATTCAGTTGAATATCATTTCAGTTGAAGAAATATTGTAGTTTTATAGAAATTAATTCTACCGCATCTAACATTATTTTCTACATCTCTACATCATGTTTTTATATGCGCTAATACTGTTTGATGCATAACCATCTTGCCAGTTCCAGTTTGCAAACTGACCACAGGAAAGGACTAGCAGAGGGCATGATTGACTCGCACTGTCAGTATTGAAAGTTTTCTCTAGTTTCATTATGTTCTTATGTACTTTTTCTATATCTTCTCTGTGTCCATCTACATCTTCTCTGATTTTGACTAATGTAGAGAAATTTTTAAAAGATATTTATTAGTTATTCCTTTTTTCCAAAATCTTAATATTCATTAAAATTATCAAATTGTTACCATAGACACCATATTATGAAACAAGGGTTAAGGTTGTAAGCTGAGTTTGGAAAGTAACCTTTCATTTGAAATGTATTTCTTTTCTTACTCAGGGAAAAAGAAAAAAAAGAAAGAAAGAAAGAAAAAAAAAGAATTACAGATTCTAGATTTTCATTTCTTCAGTTTCTACTTCTAAGCTAGTATTTAGACACAGAGTTTCTAATTTGACTTTACCAGGCTTTTTTTTCCTAGGGGAAAAAAAAAATTAGCACCAGATTCCCTTAACTGAACATCAAGATGGACTTTCTGAAAGTCTGAAGTGATTATATTAACTGTTCTCTTTTTCACAGTACAGTACTATTGCTGACAAGCAGAAGATTCCAATGCGGAGGTTGTCAAATGCTTTTGATTGAGTATGCTATTTGGGAGCCAAAACACATCATAAATACATATTTCTTTTTTTCTTTTTTTTTTTCTTTTTTTTTTTTTTTCTTTCCTTTTTCCCATCCTCTTCTACTCCTTTCCTCTCAGAAGGCAGATTTTTCAACACATTTCCCTTCAGCATATATTTATAGACATGGATAAGTGTTGCAGAGTTGAATTATTTTATTCTCAGCAATTGTATCTAGTGGATTAGAAAGGTACAGATTTATTTTTCTTTGATCAAAAGGAGCTTTTTCACTAACCTTTCTTTTTATTTTAAACAATTCAGTTGGAGGCATTCTTTAGCTTTCCCCATATATCAAGAGATTATTCCAGTCCTATGAAGCAGCAGAGCACATTATCACCACTTTTATACTCTTCCTAAAGAGGAATCTTTTGTACATCTGAGACAAGAACTTCCCCATATTTAGTATTTTTTTTTAAGATATCCACTATCTTTTACCAAACCTTTACATACACCTCTACAAGATTCTAAATTAAAATTTGATTATGAAAGGAAATGTTTTTGATGTGGTTTTTTTTTTGTTTGTTTGTTTTACTTTTCCATTTTACATGTTATATAATTGATCATAATACAGAGTAAAAATGAAAAATTACCTTTTAAAGTTTTGTTAAGCGGTAGAAGAACAAGAAATCCATATTTTCTCTTGGGAATTTTGAAGGAAAGTGGCTTGAGGGATCATCCTGCAGTATTAACACTCAAACATGACTAGGTGGAGAAGAAGACTATTAAGAATTATAAAGTTCAGCTCCTGAAAAACTTGACAGCTCATGTTGTAAAGATGGTCTTACTGGTTTTTACAAATTTTATGTATTCATTATACAACACGTAAGAAATTTAAAACTGCCTCTTGTCATCAAATAGAGGAACGTAATACAACAAATCTAGTTTAATTTTACCTTCTGTATCAGAGTAGCAAGCTTCTTGAGAATTATTCTGTAAAATTTACTGCAGCATTTTCAGCAATCTCTTATTTAGTTCAATCTTGGCAAATAAACTGAAAGAGTTTAGTATTTTAGAAATCAGGGAAGTGTGTATTTTTCAAAACAAATAAGTGGAATGAGTTCAGATAGTTATGAGTAGATGAAGAAATCCTCATATTATTTTACTTTATTTTTTCCTTATATAAAAGAAATCCCAAAGATTTCTTTAAAATCACATACAATTTAATCTCTTGCAATGAGAAAATGAAAACATTTATTTATTTAAAAAAACTTATTAGTTCATTATCAAATAAGCTATTTATACAGCCCTTTTTCACCCTTTTTGTCAGAGAAAAAACCTCTCAAAAGAACAGAGATTCAGATATAATATTTTTCAGAGAGCCACAAACAAAAGAACAAAAAATTGCTGTAATTCTAATAACAGTTTGTTGTAGTAAAAATAAAATAGTAAAAATGCACCAAAAAATATCAAATGCTGAGATCTAATTTCAGTATTATGATAAGATACATTTGTATTTCCACTAAGTAAAAAAAAATGCTTAGTACTTAGTTATGCTACTGCTACAGAGCTGATATATGGTCTGTTGCTTGTGATGCTCTCCTTTGAGCACTTTCCTTTTGGTTAAACATTGTTTTGATATCATTTTAAGTTTTTCAGCGTATCTCTCAGTGGATTATTTTCAAAAATTCTGGTGGTAATAAAAAGTATAATAGATAATAATATAAATATGAGGATTACGAATTGCTACCGCAGTTGTTCAAAATATTTATAATAGAAAAAATATGCAAATGATCATTAAAATGAAAAACCTGAAAGGATAGCTCAGTATCACCATGAAGGAGACTGATTTTGTCAATGGAACATGCACTAAATAATGCTTTTATCCTAAGATCTTTTCATCAATGAAATAAGATTGATACTGACCTACTTTATAGTGGGCATAAAACAGGAAAGCCATTTCTTCTTTTTAACTAATGCCAAAGATTAAAGAGGTGATTTATCTACCTGGACTGCATCTCTGGAGGATACTAGTTTCAGAACATGGGATATTTATTTATGGACAGTATTATAGAATTCACAAGCCATGGAAATAATTAATACTCACTGCATGAATTGCTTTTTTTTACTATTTTTAAGTTTTTAAATAGCCACAGACTTCTGGGACTGTCCTGCTACATTCATGTTGTAGTTTTGAAAACTTCCTCTTTTGAGTTTTCAGTGATGACAAAGAAGGATTTTCTTAGTACAGAGGCAATCATTTCAGGAGAGGATAGAGATACCAATCATTTATCAGTCCCACAGGAATTATTTTTGAACAAAAGAAACAGATTCAACTACTCCTTCTCCCACCATTTCTATTGAGTGCTAACTGTACTGTCTTTTTGTATTCCCCTCACTATTAAAATTTCTCCCCAACGGCAATCAGCTAAACAACTGCAGCCTTCTACATCAGTTCTGCCAACTTTTTTATGTATACTTCCTCTTTTCAACAAAAGGAAATATAGCTCTTTCTCAGTCCAAAAATATCCAAAATCTTATGTTGCTTATTCAGAATCTAGAATAATTGTTAGGAAAAACGTAGATAGGAGTTCAACAGTTAGTTTAAAAAATACATTTATCAATAAAATAAAATAAAAAAAAAAAACAAGAAAGCTTATTTAGTATCAAATTTAAACACAACTCTGACTTTACACAGCAACTGCAACTTGAAAAATATTCAAAATCACTGATATTTTATCTGAAGAAAGAGTAAATAGTGAAATAAAGAGAAAAACGCTAAGTAGAGATGGCAATATTTCTCCGTCCCTTAAATTACATTAATATTAGATGTTTGAGTGGAAATAATTGCTAACGATGCACACCTGTAATATATTGACAGATCCAGATTACTGAGCTGTTATGCCAGATTCATTTCACATATGTCAGGTTTACATTAAAGAGAAATTGCTAAGGAAGGTTCATTCAGGCTTAATGATAAAGACAGAGGGCTCTAAATGTAATACAAGTCTTATAAAGTTTAGCTGTCTTGATTTTATTTGCCTTATCAAAATGAGAGTAAGAGTATACTTTGTATCAATTCAACTTCATTATTATGACTTTCCTTGGATCTTAAAATTTTTTTAGAGCTTATCAGTACTATGCAAGGACGTGTCACCAACAATATGATGTCTCAAAACTATATTTCTATTTTATCTTCACATCATAATAGTGGGCAATTCTGAGGTATATTCTGAAACATCCAGAATGTATTTACTATAAGAAGGACAATCAATACATATCAGCTGCAGACATAGGAATACTTGTAATATGCTTGCAGTGGTCTTCAGTATCGCTTAGCAAGTCTGCTATCTCTGAAGTAATAGAACTGCTATGTAATGTCTCAAATACCTTACCTCAATTCAGCACTGTGTAAACCATGAGGCGATGTCAAACTTCAATGTGGACTTTATAATTATATGTTCAGTAGTTCATAGAGTGATTTTGAACAACAGTATGCTGCACTATATATTGCAGCATACTCTGTAACCATCAGTGATTCTTTCTACCTGCTGTGTTGTCTCTTGGATGCTAAGCTGTTCTAGTATTTCTTTGAGGTCCTAGGAGTAACTGTTGAAAACACATACATTTAATAAAAAGTATTATTTAGCAAATTTGAAGGCTGGTAGGTTGTGGTCAACAGACCTATGTCCAGGTGGAAGCAAGTCACAAGTGGCATCCCTGAGGGCTTCATCTTGGGATCTAGTCTTCAGCATCTCCATCAATTACATAGACTGAGTATACTCTCAGCAAGTTGATGACACCCAAATGAGTTGTGCAATTAACTCGATATAAGGGAGGGACGCCATCCAGAGGGACTTGGACTGACTTCAAAAGTGGGCCCATGTGAACCAAGTGAGGTTTGACAAGGCCAAATGCAAGGTGTTGCACTTTGGGTCAGGGCAATCACAGATATGTGTATGCAGAATTCATTGAGAGCAGCATTTCAGAGTAGGACTTGAGGTTTCTAGTGGACAAAAAGCTAGACGTAAACCAGCAGTGTGCACTTGCAGACCAGAAGGCCAGTGGTAACCTGAGCTGCATCAAAAGAGGTGTGGCCAGAAGGGAGAGAGAGGTGATTCTTTCCTCTCTAGTCCGTCCTTGTGAGGCCTCATCTGGAGTACTGCATCCAGGTCTGACGCTCCCAACACAGGAAAGATGTGAAACTGTTGAAGAGGGTCCAGATGATCAGAGGGCTAAAGCACCTATTGCATGAAGAAAAGTTGAGGGAGCTGGGTTTGTTCAGTCTGGAGAAGAGAAAGATCCAGGAAGACCTCATTGCAGCCTTTCAGTAGTTGAAAGAAGCTTATAAATAGGAAGGATACCAAGATTTTACAAGATCTGATAGTGATAGAACAAGGAGGAAACATTTTAAATGAAAAGAGGGGAGATTTTCATTAAATGTTAAGGGAATTTTTTTACTCAGAGTGTGATGAAGCACATCACATCCCCCACCACATCCTTATCTTGGATGTGGAGGGATGTGGATTTAATGGGTGGACCACTTGATGGATAAGAAATTGGTTGAAAGGCCGCAGACAGAGGATGGTCATCAATGGCTCCACCTCCAGGTGGAGGCTGGTAACAAGCAGTGTCCCCCAGGGCTTTGTCTTGGGACCGGTGCTCTTTAACATCTTTATCGGTGACATCGACAACAGAATTGAGGGCACCCTCAGCAAGTTTGCTGATGACACCAAGCTGAGTGATGCGGTTGACACGGTCGAAGGAAGGGATGCCATTCAGAGGGACCTCAGCAGGCTTGAAAGGTGGGCCCGGGTGAACCTGATGAGGTTCAACACAGCAAAGTGCAGAGTTTTGCACTCGGGCCGGAGGAATCCCAGGCATCCATATAGACTGCAAGGAGTGGTCCTTGAGAGCAGCCCTGTGGAGAAGGACCCGGGGGTCTCGATAGATGAAAAACTTGAACATGAGCCAGAAATGTACCCTTGCGGCTCGGAAGGCAAATGGTATCCTGGGCTCCATCAAAAGAGGGGTAGCCAGCAGGGACAGGGAGGTGATTGTCCCCCTCTACTCTGCTCTTGTGAGGCCCCATCTGGAATAC
This sequence comes from Tragopan temminckii, assembly GCA_028571105.1. NCBI lineage: Eukaryota > Metazoa > Chordata > Aves > Galliformes > Phasianidae > Tragopan > Tragopan temminckii. Next base: position 118,814,172 of record JAOWBP010000001.1, on the reverse strand, counting down.
TGCGTCCAAGT
>JAOWBP010000001.1:118778110-118814061 GCA_028571105.1 Tragopan temminckii | reverse complement strand
GGTTGGACTCGATGATCTCTGAGGTCCCTTCCAACCCCTACAATTCTGTGATTCTGTGATTCTGTGATTCTGTGATTACTTTGGTAGAAGTTACTAAACATCTTGAAAATATTTATAGTGAGCCATTGCTTCTGTAGAAGGAGAGCAGCACTTTTTGTGTTACTGTTAGCAGTATCTTTATATTCAAAATGTAATAGAAAGAAATATGTATGGCATATAAGTATGCACGCATGGCTGTGTTATCATTCAGTAAGATGTGGACAGATTGGAGACCGGAGCAGAGAGGAACCTGATGAGTTTCTACAAAAGCAAGTGGAGAGTCTTGCATCTAGGGAGGAATAACTGCACACAACAGTACAAGTTAGGGGATGATCTCCTGGAATTAAACCTTTGTGAAGAAGGACCTTGTTGTTCTTCTGGACTACAGATAGGCCATGAGCCAGAAGTGTGCCCTTGTTGCCAAGAAAGCCAATGGTATCCTGGAGTGCATTACAAAGAGTATAACCAGCAGGTCAAAGGAGGTGATCCTCCCCCCCCCTACTCTGCCCTGGTGAGACCCTATTTAGAATTCTGTGTCCAGTTTTGAGCTCCCCAGTTCAGAAAAGACAGGAATCTCCTAGAAGTGGAGGGCCACAAAGATGATAAAGAGCCTGGAGAATCTCCTGTATGTGGAAAGACTGAGTAACCTGAGTCTGTTCAGTCAGGAGAAAAGAAAACTGAGGCGGAATAATTATTATTTATAAATATCTAAGGGGAGACAAAAGGCAAATGAATGAGGCCAGGTTCTTCTTGGTGGAATGTAGCAATAGGACAAGGAGTAATGGCCTAAGACTTGAACATAAGAAGTTTCATATAAACATGCGGAAAAACTTCTTTACAGTAAAGGTGTTGGAACACTGGAACAGCCTGTCCAGAGAGGTGATGGAGTCTCCTTCTATGCAGATATTCAAGACTGCCTGGACACCTACCTGTGCAATCTATTGAAGGATGCCTTCTTTAGAAGAGGAGTTGGACTCGATGATCTCTTGAGGACCCTTCCAACTCCTGCAATTCTGTGATTCTGTGATATCTTCAGGTATATAAATATAGATACATTATATGTGTATACCATACAGGCATAAATGAGTTTTTATTTAAAAACTGATAGGAATATCATATTTTTAATAGTGACAGTAAGGCACTATAAAATATACTGTGAGAAAATACAATAATTACAATTGTTTAGAGTAAGATTTAAGTACAAATAATGTTGGAGAGCTTAGGGTCACTTTTCAGCTGAAAGTGTACATGAACTTTCTAGAGCAGAGACAACTTGTATAAACGTTCATTTGTTGGGACATTAATTCATTTGGTTCCTGATCACCTGTTTCCTGTTCTGGGTAAGGACATTGAAAGTAATGGAAAGATCCTATCAATAAGCACCTGCATTCATGGCTGGTGACACCACCAAAACTTTTTTGGCTTTTTTTTTACAAGAGTTGTCTACATGGCACTGGGCTTGCAGACACCAGATGGGGTTCACCTTTTTCAAAGAGGGAAGAGGGTCATTGGGGAAGAACTAGCAGGGCACATGGGCGGGGCTTTAAACTAGATTAGAAGGGGAAGAGGGGTAATAGCCTGCCCATGATAAGATGTGGGGTAGTACAGCTAGGTTAGAGGGACAGGGTGCCAGTGGGAACCCTCAGCCTGCTGCCCTGAGATGAGCTGACAACACTTCAGCGTATTTGAAATCTATGACAATGAACCAGGAACTACTGAGGCAACAGGAGAAGATAACATGGAAACTCAAAATGCTTCAAAGGAATTAAGGAGTTATCCTCCAAGAAAGTGGCAAGTTTGGCTGGCCAGTTTAAATGCCAATGCATGAAGGTTGGAAAACAAACAGGAGGAATTGGAAGCCACTGTTCTACTAGAAAACCACAACATCTTTTGCCATCACTGAAGCATATTGGGATGATTTCCAGAATTGGAGTGTGGCTATAAATGACAAGCTATTCAGAGGGGACAGGGGAAGAAGGAGGGGAGGAGGCTTTGCCTTCTATGTCAGGAAAGAAATAGGATGTGAAGAGCTGTCCCTGAAGAATGGCCATGAGGAAGTTGAAAGTCTACTGATGAAAGTTGGAGACCAAGGCAAAAAAAAAGGAGGGAAACCAGCCGCCTTGAGGTATGAAGGAAAACAGCATGGTGAGCTATAGGCAATTCAGGAGGCTTCTGTAATGTATAATATATATAATATATTATATATATATATATATATAATATGTAATAGTATAATATACTTGAGCCAAGTAATAGACATCCCCACCAGGGGGGAGATGCAGTATGAGACCAATCACTCACCAGTGCAAGTGAACTGATTGACATCAGGATTGGAGGCTGCCTGGGCTGTAGTGACAATGGCACAGCAGAGTTCACACTCCTGAGGGATTTGAAACAGAGGAAGACTAAAATGTTAGGAAAGCCAACTTCGAGCTTTTCAGGGAGTTAGTAAAATTTCCCTGGGAATCTGCCCTCAGGGACAAGGGAGCATAGTAGAGCTGGCAGATCTTTGAGGAAGCTTTCCTTAGGGAACAAGATCTCATGAGGTTCAGTAAATCCAAGTGCAGAGTCTTGCAGCTTGGTCATGGAAACCCCCACCATCAGTACAAGCTGTGGAATGATAGGACAGCTCTGTCAAGAAGGACTTGGGAATACTGGTGGATGGCAAACTGGGCATGAGCCAGTTTGTGCCCCTGTAGATCAGAAAGCTGAACGCATCCTGGGCTGCATCAAAAGAAGTGCGGCTGGCAGATCAAGGGAGGTGATCCTGCCCCTCTATTCTGAGCTAGTAAGACGTCCTCCCAGAGAATGGCCTAAAAATGATCTAAGGAATGGAAAATCTTTTCTACAGGCTGAGACAATTGAAGCCATTCATTCTGGAGAAGAAAAAGTTTAAGGTGACGTGATATTAGCCTTTCTGTATCTAAAGGGAGGCTCTAAGGAAGAAGGGGACAGACTAGCAGATTCTGTTGTGACAAGAGAAGGGGAAATGTCAGAGATGTGGTGGAAGCCCCATTCCTGGAGACTTTCAAGGTCAAACTGAACCAGTCTCTGTGCAACATGATCTAGCTGTAGGTGTCTTTGTTTATTGCAGGAGAGTTGGACTAAATGACTTCCAAGGGTCCTTTCAAAGGGGACTTCCAAATCAATGATTGTATGATTCTATGAAACACCGGCTTTTAATAGAACTTACAAATAGTCCTTTGTCCACCATGAATGAAGCAAGTGTAATATTTCTGCTTTTATAACTAGTGTAGTGAACTTTTCTAGACAAACTAGAAAATGTCTCAGTTTACTGTCTTCCTGGAAGATGTCAGGAAATTTGAACAGTCTTCAGTAGTGGTGAGTTGGCATGTCTCTACTAAAACTACTGTTATTAAATTTGTGCTATAATTCATAGGGTTTTATTGAAGTACCTTTCAAAGAAGTATCACAAAGAAAAGGAAAGTTGTTTTGGCATGATCTCCTCATCTTAGTACTATTGCAAATGAGGTATCAGTGAGGTATCAAAGACTTACTTCTGTAAATACTTTTTTTTTCCAACACAAATAGGTATTTGATGCATACCTTTCTCTCCCCATGAACATCAGAGGTCAAACTGTCATAGAAACTAAACACTTATAGTCTACATTTCAGTATTTTTAAATTATATTTTATAACACAATATATCACCATAAGACAATCTATCCACAACATTAAATACTGTAAATTACTGTTAAAGGAAGAACACATCACAAAGGGATGCTGGGACTGTAAATCACTGATATTTCGTATCTCCCAGATAAATATTCTTTTTCTTGAACTCATGATGTAAGAAGACAATTTTATACATATGTAATTCTTCTAATTCACATAGCTGAGTTTAAATGATCCTGTTATCTAAAAACAGCAGGTGTACATGAACATGCTCACACAAATATGCATGTGTCCATCATTTTTGAAATGAATAAAAAGAGGTTTTGAACTGATGGAAGTAAATAAAAAAGCATATATTATTATTTATATAAATTGGTCTAGGTCATAGCTTAAACTAATGAAGAAAGACCTATGAGTAGTTTTGTAGGTTTTAATGATTTTGTGCTACACCAATAAGCTGAGCTGATATTATTACCTTCTCTATCATAACATCGTTATCTAAGATTTAAACATTTTTCCAGGGATGTCAGATTTGTCAAATTTTTCTAAGTCTTCCTGTTCTGTGCCACTAAATTGAGACTAAATTTGTCACAGAAAATAAACAGTTTGACATTACAAAATCCTTTAAAAAATGCCACCAAGTTAAATTGATCTAAGGGTGTTGCCCTATTTCCATTGTCACAGTACTGTTGACTTTAGGTCCGTGTATACTATACGCTGATGTAGGCAGTAGCTGGCAACTCTGCAAACAGAAGCTTCGTCCAGAACTGCTCATCAGCTCAGTTCAACAACTGATATTAGTTAGGGAACTAGTGGATTAGAACAAAGTATTTGCAAAATGTCATATCTGTTTGTGTTCAGACAGCAAGAGGTACCTCTGAGGGAGATTAAAGATCAGCTGAGGTCCTGCGAGGGAACAAAAACAGATAATTCAGTGAAGACCGTGCACTACAAATATAGAGTAAAATATTTTAAAATCAGCACCATCTCAAAACGTCTCAAGCTAAGACAAAAAAAATTTTTTTTTTTTTGAAGTCAGGAAAGCATGGGACATAACCAAGCTGGAGTATACCAACAGAAAATTGGACTACAAAGCCTATGCATTTATGTGAAGTTGCTGATCTAGCCTTCAGATTAAGTATTACCTTGTGAAGAGCTATTAAATCCTCAGACTGCAGAAGTATTGCTAGCAAGGTGCCTAACTTTCCAAAGCTAAGAATTAACAGGTGAATCTGGACCTTATGACCCATCTGCTAACTGTATGACTGTCAGGTGATTAATTTCCAGTCCCAGTGTAAATGTATTATACCATCCTGCACTTGAAATAACATGCTAGACTGTGCAAATAAACATAAATTAGACATTTCAACAAATCCTTCCACCTTAATCTAGCATAGATGAGATCTCAAAGTCTCTGGACTTTGAGTCAGATATTGGTCTTCACATTTAAACAAAGTTTTGGACTAATGTGAGAATAGTTATATAGAATTCTAGAATTACATAGAATTCTAGAAAATTACTCTGTGCAAGAGAAGTCTGAGGAATTCAGCTAGATTAATCTCAAGAGCAGAGAGCCAAAGAGAGACAAAATAACAGCTTTCAAATATACAGAGGATTATTGCAAAACAGAAGAAATAAATCCTTCTTCAAGGGGAAAGGAAAAAGGAAATGAGTTAAATATCACTGAAAGCAATCTAGGATAGACATCAGGAAAAAACTTTCTAGCTGTGAGGCTACTTAAGCAACAGAATTGATTGCTCTGGCAGGATGTGGACTCTATCTTTAGAGGCTTTTAAGAACAGGTTAGATAAACATCTGTCAGGAACAGTTTAGATATAGTAACCCTCTATTCAGCAGGTTATGCAATAAACAAATTCCTGAAGTGATTGGGAAGTTTTTCAGCTTTATTTTCTATTACTCCGTACATCTCAAAAAAGTGTGTGTAATTAATTTACAAATTAATTAACAAACAACAACAACAACAGCAAAACACATGGATCTATTATTCAGTCATTAGTTGCATTCTTTTTAGAGGTTTCTTTTTTTTTTTTCCCCCTCTCTCTGCTTCTTATGGCCAAATAATGCTCCCCTTGCTTAACAAATACCACCTTCAAGAGGCAAAGAGCAGAGCTGCACATAACTGTGAGACAGAACAAGAACCAACTATTTACAGATGGTAATTTTCAATTATTATTGTATTGTATAATTATTTCAATTTGGAAGAGAGAAAGGATACCACTTACAAAAAAAAAAAAAAAAAAAAAAAAAGTTAAACTTAATCCAATAAATGGAGTAGCCGAAATTTTTAAAAGGTACAGAAGTTTAAGAATATTTGAAATATTTAATATTATTGTAGTTACAATCCTAATTGTTCCAAGCTTATTCATATAGTAAAAGCTTGGAATATCTGCCTTATAAACGTATAAATGTATTCTTGTTAATTTATATCCAGCTTAAATGTGCGGTTATTCTAGAATACTGGGTGAAAAAGCCATACTTTTCTTTTATGACTAATGCTAACTAAGAACACATACAAAAAATATTTATCAACAGATGTGCTTTGACACTTGATAAGGTCTATTCATCTTTTCTTTTTTTTTTTTTTTTTTTCCCCTAACGTATATTTGTATAAACATCCTCTAATTTATTAAATATGGCAGTTCTGCATAGCCTTGAAAGTGGAAAAGGTATTTTATTCAGCTGATGAGAAATGGTTTCGTTTCCCAAAAGAGAATTATTTATACATAATGTTCTCCATTCCCAAATCTAAGTATTCTAAAAAGAAAATAAAAATGAAAAAAAGACAGAGATTTTTTTCTTGATGTTCAGAAGTGTTTGTAACATATCTATCTATCTATCTATCTATCTATCTATCTATCTAAAATTTAAGCACAGTTTAACTAGTAAGTTATTCTCATCATAGTACTCTACAAAAAAATATCAGCAGCAAAGGAAAGCTAAAGACAAATTTATCTTTCAAACAGTAGCAGGTCTATTACTGTCTTTACAGTAAAAGTTCCATGCAGTAAATCCATAGATATTATTCTTAAATACTGCTGTATTAATCAATAAAAGTAAACCAGTCAGAATGATTTCAAAATTCTCTCTGGGCTGGAAGACAAATTTTTATAATTGGTCATCTTATTATACATTTTTCCAATTGTTTCTCCAGAGGAGTTACTTGAGATTCTTTGGTTTTAGGTAAGGTAAATTCAAGTCAGAATGATGCTCCAGGTTTTACAAAGCATTTCTATTAGAAGATTGTCTTAACAGGAAGTTTGTGGAGTCTGGAGAAAAGGGCAGTTCAGTATAGAAAACAGCAACAGTCAACAGCTACAATGCTGGTTAGATGAAAGTTGAATAATATTTTATTCTGAAAAGAAAGTTGAGGATTAGCTTACGTGGAGACTGCTTTCTCCTTAGTATCAGTGAAGCACTCAATATTTGAACTTACATTTTACAATTTTCCAGGATGAACTACTATATTCATCAGCACTTGTCTTATGATTTTACAAACATTTTTGTAAGATAATTCAAATGTTTCTAAAAACATATGAAAGTAAGAAGTCCATGGAAAATGAATGGTAGTATGGTGGAGGTTTTTTTGTCAGTTATTTAGATTAGCCATTTTAGTCCTTGACAAAAAAAAAAAACCCTTAAATTATGTAAGATTACCAGAACTTTTCATAATAAAGTCAAAATAAGCCTCAACAGAGTATTTTAATATATAAAAGTTTTAGCAGTTTTTCTTCTGAAAAAAATATAGAAATGTTAAGGATAGAATTAAGTTAGGGTCTGTTTCTGATGTTTTTACATTGCATTAAGGTTGTTTTTTTTTTTTTTAAACTTCACATTAGTCTAGGGAAAAATTAAAAATAAAAATACAAAACCACTTTCTACATACCTACAAAGAACATTAGTTGTCCTGCTTATGTAAAACAATGCCAGGATAAGCCAAAAATACGGCACTTTTTTTTTCCCCAGTTTTATCTAACAAACAGTGGTATCTATATCTTTCTGGGGAAGTCAAGTGTGCTAGTCATGTTAAGAAATCAAGTTATATATTTATTATAATTGGTCCAAAAGGTCCCATGAAAATATTTTTACAGAATATTAGATTTCAGAACCATTTTAGCCACTCACACCCAAACATATCTGAAGTGTTTTGCTTTCCTATAGGAAATGTTAACTCTTTTAAGATGGAAAATTTTCATCTACAAAAATATGGATATTTCATGAATATTTTAGCTTAATGTTACTGTATCTGTCAAACTGAAAAAGCAGTGCCTTTTTACAATGGTTAATTTTATCTACTGAATTGTAATAGCAACTTGTTTATCTAATCAGAATTCATATTGTGGTACCTGAACCACTTATGAGTCCTAATTATCTAAACATGTAAGGATATTCACGTGGATGTATTCTAAACTTACTAAACTCAATGCATTCAAATCATGTAAGATACAACATGTGGGTTTCTTTTCTCTAACCTTATGAACATTTGCACATGTTCAGGAAAGCCCACTGGATAAAATTTATGTATTGTTAATGTTTTTTATTATTGCAGCCTGAAGTGGTGGCAAAATGCCCAGAAATTAGAAAGAATCCTGGTGTTGCTTAGAAGTCAGAACACAGAGCCATAAAAATAGAAAGGGCTAGATGGAAGTTTGAATGCATTCTAACTAAGCAGAACTGAAGCTGTCTTTTTATGTAGCCTTTTGTCATCCCACCTAAGGCATTTTTTGCAGGAGTTATCCTAACTCCACATATTAAACAATTAAGTAAAGTAATATTTTTCAGTTCAAATCATCCCTTAATTTCTTGGGAGAGCTGAAGAGGAAGATCCATATTAGCCTAAATTGAGAGGGAAGTAAAAAAGCTATAGCTCCACTGTATTTATTTCTTCCTGTGAGAGCATTTGGAAATCTCTTCACTGGAACTCAGTATCTTAAGGATGCCATTAAAAGTTGTGGGGACAGGAAGCATACTATTGGAATTGAGGAGAGGCAGCTTTCTGCAACATAGTCAGCAGTGTGTGACTGATGAAACTATTGCAAGTGTTTGTTCAAAAGTTAATATTGCTTGAAAAAGCAGTAAACATTAAATTTTCCTTTCTGCAGCTGCAGCTGTACAGCTGAGAAAGAGGAGTCAACTAACAGTAGCCTGTTTTCTATAAAAGCTGTTCTGACAATGGGATGAAACCAGCAGTTACACGAAAGCACCGAAGAACCTTTGTAGCCTCTGAAGACCCATGGATGTGAAAAGTTAGTCATCTTTTTCCCCTTTTCCTGGATAACATAATATTTTTTTAGGAAAATTTTTCTGGCCCTCCAATGGAGTGCAAGGAGAAGGACAGGCATATTTCCCCTGTCAGCAATAAGTAAATCTCAATGATAAAATCACAAGGATAAAATCACTGAATCACTGAATCATAAAATCATGTAGGTAGGAAAAGGTCATCAAGATCATCAACCTGACCTACCCAATCTCACCACTATGTCCTGTCCCTTGCTGCTCCATCCACAAATCTCTTAAATATCTCCCAGACTGTAACTCTACATCTTAACTTGTTCAGCTTGTTCAGAGTTTGACCACCCTCTCCATAAAGGAATTCTTTCTAATATAAACTTCCCTTGTCACAACTTAAAGACCAGTCCTTACCACTCCTATCATTTGTGACCTAAGAAAGAGAGACTGACAACTTCCTTGCTGCAACTACTTTTTAGGTGGTTGTAGAATATGATGAGGTCTCCCCTCAGCATCCTTTTTTTTTCCAGACTAAGTAATCCCAGTTCTATCAGTTACTCCTCATAGATCATGTTTCGTGATCCCTTCATCAGTTTCAATGTTCGTTGCACGTGCTTAGGCAACTCCATATCCTTCTTGTAGTGTGGGATCCAAAACTGAACAGTATTCAAGGTGTGGTCACACTAGTGCCGTATCCAAAGGAGAAATCATTTCCCTAGTCATGCTGGTCACATTATTTTAGACACAGGCCGAGATACCACTGGCCTTCTTGGTCACCTGGGCACGTTGTTGGCTTATGTTCAGGAAAATTCAAAATTCATACAGACAAAAACAAAACCTACCAACCAACCAAAGAAAAAACAACCAAACAAAAAAACCCCACAACCATAAAGAATCTCCATCATTCTTCGAGAGTCCTGGATACCTGAGGATGTCCTGGTGGACTGGAGACTGGCAAATGTGAAGCCTATCTTCAAAAAGGGTCAGAAAGATGATCGTGCTAGCTTCAGATCTATCAGTCTCAACTCAGTGCCGGGGAAAGTTATGGAATAGATAATCTCAGGAGTCATCATCTTTCAATTAAAGGTCAATCAAGGGATCAGTCCAGGTCAGCATGGGTTTATGAATGGTAGATTCTGCTTGGCAAACTTGATTTCATTCTATGACAAGGTGACTTGCTCAGTGGATGAAAGTAAGGCTGTTGATGTGGTCTACCTGGGCTTTGATAAGGCCTTTGACACTGTCTCCCAAAACATCCTTGTGGAGAAGCTGATTGCCCATGTTTTGGATGGGCATACGCTCTGCTGAGTGAAACACTGGCTGGATGGCTGGGCCCAAAGAATTGTGGTCAGTGGAGTTAAATTCAGTTGGCGGCTGGTCATGAGTTTTGTCCCCCAGGGTTTGGTACTGGGGCCACTCTTATTTAACATCTTTATCAGTGATCTTGATGACTCTCAGTATGTCTGTAGACAACACCAAGTTGGGAGGAAATGCTGATCTGCCTTGAGGGAAGAAAGGCACTACAGAGGGAGCTGGATAGACTGATTGATGGGCTAAGGTTAACTGTATAAATTTCAATAGGGCCAAGTGTCGGGACCTGCATTTTGGTCAGAAAAGTCCCAGGCAACCCTACAGGCTTGGGGAAGAGTGGCTAGAACGCTGCTTGATGGAAAGGACCTTGGTGTTCTGGTGGACAGTCAGCTGAATATGAGCCAGCAGTATGCCGAAGTGGCCAAGAAGACCAGTGGCATCCTGGTTTGTATCAGGAATGATTGTCATGGTTTTATGATATTTGGTTATCGGTATTCCACATCATAACATCATGTAGTGCACTGGGACTTAAAGTGTTAATGCTCCAGTTCTGGGCACCTGTCCGGAAGAGAAGAAGAACTGCATACCCCAAGGGGCTTTGCGGTCAAAGAGGAGATATAACTCCTGGCAAGGTCACCTGATGCGCTCTTCTTCGTCCACTCTCCTCCTGTCTCCCTGCTGCTCAACTGGACTGCGCATCTCACCTCAGTGTTATGGTGAGGCCTATCCACCTTTCGGACACTCTCTCATTACATTTGATTTATTAGCTTTAATTCTAATTATATTGTATTATAGTGTGTTATCTTGCAGTCCGACACTATATTTAGTAAATTAGTTTTGTTTCTCCTCAGATTGTTGCTGCTGTTTTTAATTATTTTGGGGTCCCCTGTTTGCCTTTTCCGGAGGTGTGGATTTTGCAAAATCCCTCTACGCCTCTAGTCATGGAACTGGGCCGAACCAGCCTGTAAACCACTGACATTCTTGGTGGAGAATACGAGCAAAAGCTGCTTTTTAACTTTCTAGAACATATCTCTCTCTCTGCTCTCAAAGAGCTTTGTTGGGAAAGTTTATCTCTTTCACAGGTACTCACGGAAAACTTGACCTGGAAAGTCCAGGCGGACTGCCAGTATTCTGGGATATTTGTAAACTTTGAACACTGCTATCTTGCTTCTGTAAAGAGAAAAAAAAAGAAAAGATTCCGCTTTCTCTTTTAAACCTGTTTGCAGAGGGAGCTGCTAATTTTACAGAACTTGGGATTTTTAAACAGGCTCCCAGTCTCTCCTTTGAATCCTTTATGCATTTTTTGAATACTCATCTGATCATGTTTTTAATCTCCCTGAATGTACTGTTCATCATTTCACTCAGTATTCGTATTTACCATATTTTGAGAAAGCCTTCCCCAGAGCCAGAGAATACTGAGTGGCAGGGAGTGTGGAGAAGTTTGAGAGAGACTTCAGAGTGATGAACATCTTTGGTGTCATGGAACTTTACTCCTGAACACCTGAAAGACCCTGAGAGCTTAAACAGATATTTGAGACAGGGATGTTGCAGCTCGGGCAGATCTGAGGAGGCACATCTGAGGGTCTGGCTAATGCTTATAGGGCCTTATTCAGTACTATCCCAGAGAGGGAGAGAGTTTGTGAAATTGAGCGAGAGTGTCTGAGAGCTGAAAGTGAAAGTCTCAGGGAGACAGTAGAAAATGAGCGAGAGATTCTCCAAACCAAAAAGGAGAGTCTCCAGGAGAGACTTCGAGCTGAGAGGAAGGATCTCCAGGCTGAGTGAGAGAGTCTCCTAGTCAAAAGAAAAGACCTCCAATCTGAGAGAAATGACCTCTGAATCGAGAGAGACTCCCTGCAATCCAAACCCGACACCCTCCCATCTGAACAGGACACCCTCCAGTCTGAGCAAGACACCCTCCCATCTGAGAGGAACATCCCTAAGTCCAAACAGGATGTACTCCAAACTGAACGAGATGCCTTCCTGCATGCAAAATTCAGTCTCCAAATTGAACTAAACAGAATTCAATCTCATCAAGCCATGCTCGAATCTGAACTAAATATCCTCATAATCGAATGAGACAGACTCCGAGCTGAGCTGGAGGGTGAGAGCATCAGAACTAACCAACCTGATCAACTACAGGAGGCACCACAATTGATGTCAGTTGCCTCTGTAAGAGGACAGAAAATGAAACGAATCTTGACTCAGTTAGAACAGAAGAAGGAGGAGGAGGGGAAAGTAGAGGAAGCAGTCCTTGTAGGAGAAGAGGAGGAAAGAGGTCCAGAGGAGTGGCTCCGAGATCCAGGGGAAGCTCCCCTGAGTCCAAGGGAGGGGCCCTCAATAAGACTGCCATCACCAGTGTCTAGGAGGGCGACAAGAAGTCCTGAAAGAGTAAGAGGTGAGCAAGATATTGTTACCATTGTTGATCGATCTCTGAAAATGAATGAAATTCGAAGTCTGAGAAGACTTTTCATGTCACCCAAATGAGCCTATTGTCACCTGGTTACTTCGATGTTGAGACAATGGGGCCAACAGTGTGTGGCTAGATAGTAGAGAAGCTCGCCAACTGGGTGGCATTGCTAGGGACTCAGCCATTGACAGAGGTATTAGTACATGCCAGAACCAGGTCTTCACCCTCTGGAAGCGGATATTGTTAGCTGTAAAAGAAAGATACCCCTTCAAAGACGATCTGATGCCTGAGAAAAAGAAATGGACTGATATGGAAAAAGGCATCAGTCGTTTGAGAGAATATGCTGTGGTGGAAATGCTACATAGCTCCAGTTTCATTCCTAATGAGCCAGACCAAGAGCATGATCCTGAGAGAGTCAGGTGTACACCAAATATGTGGCGTATATTCACAAAGACTGCACCAGAAAGGTATGACAGTACATTTGCAGCAACGTATGGCAGAGGGGAAAGAAGACCCCTTATAAATGAACTGATTAATAAGCTTCAAGACTTTGAGTTACATTTAAGCCCTCTACGAGCTTGTGTTTCAGCCATTGCAAAAGTAACTGAAAAGCTGGACAGAATGGAGAGCAAACAAGAAGATATAATAGACGAACTGTCTACTGTGCTTGATGCTGATGGATCCATGGTGGTATCAGATACATCCAATGGGACCAGAATTCCCAAAACAGCCTACTGGAGGGGATGATCAACTTGGTTTCCTCCCAGCCAGCATCATCCAATGTCTCAGCTATCAAAAGAATACGTCCTCCTGCTCGAGCAAGTGACAACAGTAAGACTATGCTGTGTATGGCCTTGTGACATTACCTACGTGACCATGGAGAAGATAGGAAGAAGTGGTATAAACAACCTACTCCTGTGCTTCAAGCCCAGGTAAAAGAATTACAGGACAAATCAACCACCAGGTGAACTTCTCCAAAAAGGTGATTGTTCCAGTTTCTGCGGACAACCGAGGTAACAAATACAGGGGTCCTGCCCCCAGTCGGAAGGGAAGGGATAATAGAGTGTATTCGACTGTGTGGATTAGACAGCCTGGCACATCAGAACCACAGAAATATAAGGCCCTGGTGGACACTGGTGCACAGTGCACTCTAATGCCCTCGAGTCACCAAGGGACAGAATCATTTTGTATGTAACTGCGGGTTCCCAAGAGCTGACTATGTTGGAGGCTGAAATCAGCCTCTCTGGTAAAGACTGGCAAAAGCACCCTGTTGTGACGGCCCAGGGGCTCCATGTATACTTCGTATTGATTACCTGAGAAGGGGATACTTTAAGGATCCCAAAGGGTATCGATGGGCCTTTGAAATAGCTGCTGTAGACACAGAAGGTGTTAAGCAGTTGTGTTTTGCCTGGCCTATCAGAAGATCCGTCTGTTGTAGGGTTGCTATGAGTGAAAGAGCAACAGGTACCGATTGTTACAAAAACGGTGCACAGATGGCAGTACTGCACCAACAGGGATTCATTGCTCCCCATTCCTAAGTTGATTCATCGACTAGAGACTCAGGGAGTGATCAGCAAAACTCACTCACCTTTTAACAGTCCCATATGGCCAGTGTGTAAAGCTAGTGGAGAATGGAGGCTGACAGTAGACTACAGTGTCCTGAATGAAGTCACACCCCCATTGAGTGCTGCTGTGCCAGATATGTTAGAACTCCAATATGAACTAGAGTCAAAAGCAACCAAGTGGTATGCCATCACTGACATTGCTAATGCCTTTCTTTCCATTCTTTTGGCCACAGAATGCAGACCACAGTTTGCTTTCACCTGGAGGGGCATTCAGTATACCTGGAACCGTTTGCCCCAGGGGTGGAAACACAACCATTTGCCACGGGTTGATCCAAGCTGCACTGGAACAAGGCAGTGCTCCTGAGCACTTACAGCACTAATTGATGACATTATTGTGTGGGGCAACACAGCAAAGGAAGTTTTTGAGAAAGGAGAGCAAATAATCCAGATCCTTCTGTGTGCTGGTTTCGCTATCAAGCGAAGCAAAGTGAAAGGACCTGCCCAGGTTATACCTATTCCTAGGTATAAAGTGGCAAGATGGATGTCGTCACATCCTGACAGATGTGATCGACAAAATCACTGACATGTCTCCACCCACTTAATTGAAAGAAACACAGTCTTTTCTGGGTGTTTTTGGAGAATGCATGTTCCAAATGATAGCCTCATTGTAAGCCCCCTTTATCAGGTGATGCGGAAGAAGAATGATTTTGTGTGGGGTCCTGAGCAGCAGCAGGCTTTTGAGCAGATTAAGCAGGAGAACATCCTCTACACTGCTGCTGGGGAGAAGGGTTCCACTTGGAACCTCAGGAGAGACCCGAGGCCGACCGCTGGGATTTTGGAGTCGGGCGTACAGAGGATCTGAAGAGTGCTATACTCCAACTGAAATGGAGATCTTAGCCATGTATGAGGGGGTCTGGGCTGCTTCTGAAGTAGTCAGTACTGAAATGCAGCTCCTTCTGGCACCTCGACTACCAGTGCTGAACTGGATGTTTAAAGGAAAGGTTCCTTCAACCGATCATACTACTGATGCCACTTGGAGTAAGTGGATTGCATTGATTACACAACGAGCTCGTATGGGGAACCTCAGCCATCCAGGAATCCTAGAAGTAATCATGGACTGGTCTGTTAAAGAGGTCCCACCATACAAGGAACTATCAGAAAATGAAAAGAAATACGCCCTGTTCACAGATGGATCGTGTTGTATTGTGGGGAAGCATTGCAGATGGAAAGCTGCTGTGTGGAGCCCCACACGACTAGTTGCAGAGGCCACTGAAGGGAAAGGAGAATCAAACCAATTTGCAGAGGTAAAGGCTGTCCAGCTGGCCTTAGATGTTGTTGAATGGGAGAGGTGGCCAATGCTATGGTGAGGTCTTTCCACCTTTCGTACACTTTCTTTCATTATATTTGATTTATGGGCTTCAATTCTAATTATATTTTATCATAGTGTGTTATCTTGCATTCAGATACTATATTTGGTAAATTAGTTTGTTTCTCCTCAGATTGTTTCCGCTGTTTTTTTCAATTATTTTGGGCTATCCTATTTCCCTTTTCCGGAGGTCTGGATTTTGCGAAATCCCTCTGTCCTGCTAGTCACGGAACTGGGCCGAACCAGCCTGTAAACCATTAACAGGAAATTAAAACAGTTATATATTTAATTTACTCAGAGCATCATCAAATTACTCACTTGCTAGAACATCTTAAACACATGTGTGTGAACAGTTTATTGCTAATCTTTAATTCAGTCATCACACAACTAAAAATCCAATATCAGCTTCTTTTCTGTGTATTTTTTTTTCCCCTGGGGCATATAAAAATTCTTTAAAGAAGCAATTTTTTGTTCTTATAAGTACTGAGAAATCAATTCGTTAATTAATTTTCAGAAATGTGCACATTGTCACAGATGAGTGTTTTTGCTCGCTTCATTTTATCACTTACTAGACAGAATCCTTAAAAACGGTGTTCTCTAAAAAAATATTTTGGGAAATGCATTACTTCAGAAACTAGTAACAGGATGGCTCAAATTCTGTGGTTTTATTACAGAAAATATTGCACTGCAGGTATATTTGAATATCTTTTTGTGCAGCTGCAGATCAGAATAAAAAAAATCAAGAATATGTAGCACTCTATAAATAGAAGGTGATTACATCGAGTAATTTGTACAGTGTTTCATATTTTTTCAAGGAGCTTAGAATCAAGTCTGTAACAGAAAATTTTGTCTAAGTCTTAGAAGAGATCATTTCTTGAATCCTTCCTGTAATTCCAATGATTTGCAGGGAAGCTGAAAATATCGTAATATGTGACCTTGTGTCTGATGATAATCTGAGAAATTATAAAAGGAATGTGATGCATCTGTTTCAGCAGATTTTCATGTTTTGTAAAGCATCATTCATAAGATTGCTGCAGCTCCTTTTTTTTTCTGCATATGTTTAAAATTCTTGTAACTTCATCCACAAGTCAGAATTAGTCATACTTTAATATTAATAGAGATAGAAAACAACTTCTGATAGACGCATGGCTCCAAAATTGGTATTTGTGTTAGTAATACCAGCCCAATATACAGGCATTGAAAATTCAGTATCAATATTTCTTTCTGCTTGTAACTTCACTTTTTTTTCTCTCTTCATAGAATCATGGAATGGTCTGGGTTGAAAAGGACCTCAAAGATCATCTAGTTTCAACCCCCCTGGGCGGGGTCACCAATCACTAGACCAGCCTGCTCAGAGCCACATCCAGTCTTGCCTTGAATGCTTCCAGGGATGGGGCATCCACAACCTCTCTGGGCAGCCTGCTCCAGTGTGTCACCATCCTCTGAGTGGAAAAGTTTTCTAATAACATTTTCCATTTTCTAAATGTTTTCTGAATGTTTTCTTTAAAACATATTAGAAACAATTTGCCTAAACGTTAGACACTTATTTTAGGGATCTTATGATGTTCAGCATAGACTTCAGCTAGCCACTGTGTTAGCCTAAAGGATATGAAACAGCTATATGTAACGGCTAGTGTAGTCTGGAATAAAAACAGAATACACTGTGGTAGAAAAAAAAAAAAAAAGGCATGAGGAAAATATATTTAGGAAATTAATCCCCACTTTTTTTTTTTTTTTTTTTTTTAATCCAATATAATTTTATTTTTGAGGGGTTAAAAAAAAAAAAAAAAGGGAAGGAAGGGAAGGGAAAGCAAGGCAAGGCAAGAAATAAGAGTAAAAGAGACTGTAAGAGGTTGCCTTTGCTTAAATAAAATAAAGTAGGATCTGTCAAACTTGTTTCAGTCTGAGAGAATGAGAACGTCTGACTTTGATCAACTTTGACAATGTAACCATACATTTTAGATATCATTCTACAAGTGTGTTTTAAGCTAATAATACCATGTTAATATTCAAATAGCACTTAGTTCAACAAGAAGCTGAAACTTCATGCTAGTAAGAACCCTGCAGAATAGAGAATTTTTTCTTATCCTTAAAGAATAGTGTATAGAATAGTTATTATAGTTCTTCTCTGTAAAGAATTTTCTTCTTGAATGCTATTGGTACAATCTCTACTTAAAAGAATGACCAAGTCTGAGATCTATAGCAAACTAATACAGTAGATCACATATGATCTCCTTGCATTGCTCTACTGGATGAGGAATGATTTTTCACCATACGAAGTAGAAAAAGCTGTAATATTTGAACAGTTCTACCTCTTCACCATTCAGCATTGAAGCTGAAGCTGCTTTGTTCCCCATCAGCCATCATGCTAATGCACACAAACTCAGTCTATGAAATACATCCCATTGCTGTAAAAAGGGTTTTGAAAAGATGAATGAATCTTCAATATTTCAGAATAAATCTTAAAACATTACATATTTTAAACTTAGATAGATTGTATACTCCAGATAAGGATGGGTTGCATGTTTTATTTATTAATTAATAACAGAGCATCCTGCATATAACATTATAACATACGGCATTTTCTATAACCACTTTGATATTCATACTTCTTTATTTAAATCAAATGTTATATTTAATAATTGCTAAGGCAAAAAAAAAAAAAAGAAAAAAAAGAGATTGGTAAATATGACAGGAATACAAGTTCTCTTAAATGTGGAATGCATCTGTGGGCAAGGGTGATGCACACTGAGTCATAACAGCTCATTTAAGAGATATAATGCATTACAGTGGAAAACATTTACTTGAAATGATGTGTTTTGGAGTAATTCATAAAAAAAATTCAGATAAATGGGCAATGAGGGTGTGGAACAAGAGTTTAGAACTACTAAAGAAATGGTTTTCCTCTTACATCTGAAGAGACTTTGAAGGAAAGCACTGGTTAATCTGCAAGTCGTCCTTTATATAATAAAATGGATACTTCAGAGAAGACAAAAGGAGAGCTTAGCAGATAAATCTTTTGAAGCTTCAGACGACAGGGAGTGAATCTCTAACTTTGACCAATAATGGATGAAAAACGGGAAGGTGGTGTAAGAGAGAAGGCACTTCTAATTATTTTGTGATTTACTTTAATTTAAATCAAACTTTAATTTGTTGTCATAGATTAAAGGTGGCTGCACAAGCAAATATAATGAATTCAAGGTGTTTCACAAAAGCTTAACTTGGATTTATTGTTGACATGTGTTTTATTCATCTCCTTGGGCAAGGCTTTTTCTTTTCATATTTTTTTTTCCTTTCCAGAGAAATCAGTGATTTAAGGCAAATTAATGAGAAATAAATAAAAATGAAGCAAACCCCAACTTGACTAGAAGGTTTGTGTTTGTGAGGCTATTTTGAAATAATGCTACAAGCAGCTGTGCCTAATTCCACTTTATTTACTTTTTTTTCTAAATGAGAAAAGAGAAAAACTGTTCTCTACCATAACTCTCATTCGGTTCTAATCTGGAATAACCTTTCTATTAATATTATACTAAAGCTCAGGAAATGATGTCATAGGCCACATATTAGTGCCAAAATACATATGAAGTCAGTTGATTCTATTTATTAAGACCATACAAGGTCTCTGACCCCCTTACAGTGAGCAAACATTAGGCCAGCTAGCTTACAGATATTCTTTTATACTAAATCTGTACACTCATATCTGTTAGCAACTTTTCATTTCATCACGGCAAAAGGAGTACCAGGACTGTAGCAGTGGTTTATATGGTTATATTTAGACTGCATGACTGGCCAGTAGAAGTACATACTGTGTCATTTTCATGTGTTCATTAGCAGTGGCTGATAACAACCATACTGCTTCTTTCAGGTAGATAAATCATATTAAACTGAGAACCTGGAAATGATCAGATTAGTTAGCTCTGAGCACACATCTCACTCTACAGAACAGAAATATTTAGCTTGGCAAGAATTTATCACTGGAAAACTGAGTGTGAAAGCATTTAAGAAAGCATTTGCAAAAGTTTGTATAGGCACAAATCCCTTTTTGAGATGCAAGTACGGGTTAGAGGTGTTACAGATTATCTGAATCTGTAATGGAATGGTGCAAAGAAATTTTGTTTAGTAGACAGAATCTACATTTCCTGAGCCCATCAGGCTCTGCAAACTGCAAACAAATACAATCTGTTTATTTTTTGAATAGACTGGCTGTTCAAAAGCTCCAGATCTCAAAGTAGACCTAATTAAAAACATTTTGTCACCATTCACATTCCTCCACTAATTCACCAAGCCCACATAAAAAGGCATAGTGTTCCATATTGGGATTGAGTACATATTCCATATTTATAGTTATGTGTTTCCTTTTTATATTGGATGTAAAAGTCAGGCTTCTAGTAACTGGTCACTGCAGGAGTGCAAGAAGGCAGTGAATTGCCCTGTGGTTGGTCCCCAAAGACTCTGAAATGGAACAAAACAACTCATTCCATGTTGGTACTTCAACCCATCAGAGGAGCTTGTAGTACCTATACTTAAACATATACAAGTAAGAACAGCAGCCTTAAGGGGCAGGAGGCAGCTGGTAACATCACTTTGATGCCATGTAGTGTGGAATATCCCTGATCCCTGTTTGCTTGGACAGCTTCTTAATAGTCCTTGGTAACCTATGCCTGCTTCCAGTTCTGATAGAATTCTTTTCATGCCTACATAAGTCCATGAACAAATTGTTGATCTGCAGAGGCCACCTGGCATTCTTGCTTGTTTTCCCTTTTTCTCAGGACGCATTGCTCCTGGGCTTGGAGTAGACAGTTCTTGAATACTGACTGGCGTTCTTGGGCCCTTCTTCCCACAGTGACTTTCTTCAGCATTTATTGGATTCAGTGGGGAGCATTATCACTAATGATGGGGAAAAGTCTGAGGAATTCATTGCCATCTTTTTTTTCTGTCTTTAATGTTCAGATCAGTTATCCTCAGGGTACTCATTCTCCAGAGCTGGAGGACTGGACTGAGGAGCAGTATAAACCCTTCTCACATAATTCAGGAGGAAAACATTAGCAACCTGTTTTTCAGCTTGTATTATCAAAAGTGTACGGAACATGATGGGATCCACCTGAGGGCACTGAGTGAGCTAGTGGAAGTGCTCACCATACATTTTCCATCAATTATCAGCAGTCCTAATGAACCATCTGGGATGGTATGAGATGACTGAAGCCTTGCCAATATGACACACAGCTAAAAGAATGGAAGGAGGATCCAGAAAACTAGAGGTCTGTCTGCCTGTTCTCAGTTTAGGGAAAGGTTATAGATCAAATCATCTTGAGTGTGATGAAACAACATTGGCAGAACAATCAGAAGACTGGGTCCAACCAGCACATATTCATGAAAGGCAGCTTATGCCTGACCAACCTCATCTCCTTCTATGACCAGATGACCCACCTGGGGAAAAGATGTTAACGTAGTCTACCTAGGCTTTAGTAATGCCTTTGACTCTGTCTCACCCAGTATTCTCCTGGGAAAGCTCGCAGCTCACTGTTTGAACAGGTATACTCTTCGCTGGGTAAAGAACTGGCTGAAAGACTGGGCCCAGAGTGTTGTCATGAGTTAAAACCAGCTGGTGACTGGTCACTAGTGGTGTTCCACAGGGGTCAGTATCAGGACCACTTCTGTTTAGTATCTTTATTGATGATCTGGATGAGGAGATTGAGTGCACCCTCAGTAAGTTTGAAGATGACACCAACTGGGAGAAAGCATAAATTTGTCTGAGGGTAGGAAGGTCCTACAGAGGAATCTAGAATCAATGGACTGAGGCCAATTTTATAAGCTTGAATAAGATCAAGTGCTGGGTTCTGCACTTCTGTCATAATATCCCCATGCAACAACACAAGCTTGGGGCAGTGGCTAGAAAGCTGTGTGACAGAAAAGGAACTGGGAGTGTTAGTCAACAGCCTGCTGAACATGAGCCAGTAGTGTGCCCGGATGGTCAAGGTCAATGGCATCCTGGCTTGTATCAGAAATAATGTAGTCAGTAGGACTAGGGAAGTGATTGTCACCTGTACATAGCACTCGTGAGGTCACACGTTGATTACTATGTACAATTTTGGGCCCTTCTCTACAAGAAAGACATTGACATTATCCTTCTTGTTCGAATAAGAACAATGAAACTGATGAGGGATCTGTAGCATAAGTCCTACAAGGAGCTGCTGAGGAACTGAGCTTCTTTGGTCTCAAAAAGAGGAGACTCAGGAAGACCTTATTACTCTCTATAACTACCTGAAAGGAGGTTTGAGTGAAGTAGGGGCTGCCTCTTCTCCCAGGTAACTTGAGACAGGACAAGAGGGAATAGGCTCAACTTGTTCCAGGGGTGGTTCAGGTTGGATATTAGGAAAAAATTCTCCAAAAGAGTGGTCAGGCACCGGAACAGACTGCCCAGGGAAGTGGTTGAGTCACCATCACTGGAGGTATTCAAGAAGTGTGTAGATGTGGAACTAAGGAACATGATGTAGTGAACGATATTGGTAGTAAGTAGATGGTTGGACTGGATGATCTTGCAGGTTTTTTCCATCGTTAATTATTCTTTGTTATTATGATCTGAGTTATTCAAAGATGACACCAAGGAAAGAATGGAGGTCAAGGAATGGCAATCGTGTTTACACACTTCAGAACAGTAAAGGTAATATAATATATTATAATAATATAATTGAGAAGACTGGGCTAGAGCTCATTATAAAACCCCTGCATCGTTTTGAACTATAGTTTAAATAGTCTACAGACTATCTTCCTATTAAAAATATCTAGACCCAAACTTTTATTGCTTCCTGAGTTGACAGGATTTGCTGCTTATTTTGGAAATGTTTTAGAATTTTTTTTGTTTTAAAAACATAGTTAACAATTTGTTTCTAGTGATTTAAACTGAAAAGAAATCATGGCTCTAAGTGTGTATTAGGGATTATTTCACCCTTTTGGTCCTTTGAGAGCTAATGTGGGAAGAGCACTTTTAAAATCAAATTCTCTCCAGAAGCTTCAATCTGTCTCTTTAAAATGCTTTATTTATAAACTACATTTTATTTTCCTTCTGTAGGCAAATGAAAGAACAATATTTTGGAAGCTAAAGAGATTTGTGAGCTTGCTCTCTCCCATTAAGAACTTTATTCCAAAGTTATTTATGATACTTTTTCTTCTCTTTCACCATTAAGAACAATCTGTATTATCAACTATTTTCCTGTGGTAGTTTTTTTCTTTTGTTTCTTTGGTGATTGATTGATTAGTTGAATTTTGTTAGTTTTCTTTTGTTTATTTGTTATTTTGTTTTTGTTTTTGTTCTTGTTTTTCTCTCCAGTCACCCTTCTTAGCTGCATTACAGCAGCCTCAGTCTGCCACTCCAGAAAACACTACTAGCTTCTAATTAAGCAGAGACCCGTGACATTTACAAATTAAAATTTTATAGATTAAGTGAAATGAGCTTGCCTTAAAGTCAGTTAGAAGCATACAGAAGAGATGTATTCAATAGCAATATCTAAGTATTTTTTCACAGTCTTACAGCAGATCCAGATACAATTTTATATAAATGTATGAACAATATCATCCTCAAAGAAACAAAGAAAGATGGACTTAATTGGATGTAGGAGGCATCCAAGTAACAAAAATTGTCAGACTAAGGCCAACATAAGTGCAAGAGGCTGCAGATAAGAAAGATATCCCCCCAAATACACTAGAAATATGTCTAGTACACAGTCTACTTCCACCCCTCATGCCCCTTTCTGAGAGGGAGACAACAGTGAAATGACCGATGAAAATCAAAGAAGAAAAACATGGCCATTAGGGATCCAATTTACCAGCAAACTCTCAAGCTCGATCACTTAGATCTTGGCTTCTACAGACAACATCTAGTACAGTGCTAAGTGTACAGTATCAGCTAGCTTAGAATGTCACTGTTAAATACTATCAGTTTTTATATGCAGTGATGGCTGAAAATGGACAGTAATTGGCTGTATCACTAAGAATGTTTTTCATGAATGAATTTAGTAGCATAATTTTGAAAATGAAATCTGTCCTGATACTTCTAAAAACTCTTATCATAGATTCATAGAATCATAGAATTGTATGGAATCATAGAATGGCCTGGGTTGAAAAGGACCTCAAAAATCACCTAATATCAACCCTGCGATATGCAGGGTTGCCAACCACTAGACCAACTGCCCAGAGACACATCCAGCCTGGTCTTGAATGCCTCAAGGGATGGGGCATCCACAACCTCTCTGGGCAACGTGTTCCAGCATCTCACCACTCTCTGTAATACCACCTAATATCTAACCTAAACCTCCCCTGTCTTAGTTTAAAACCATTCCCCCTTGTCCTACCACTATCGATCCATGTAAACAGTCATTCCCCCTCCTGTTTATATGTTCCCTTCAAGTATTGGAAGGCCACAATGAGGTCTCCCTGGAGCCTTTTCTACTCCAAGCTAAACAAGCCCAGTTCCCTCAGCATTTCTTCATAGGAAGGGTGCTACAGCCCTCTGATCATCTTAGTGGCCCTTCTCTGGATCTGTTCCAAGACTCCATGTCTTTCTTGAGCTGGCGGCCCCAGGCCTGGATGCAGTACTTCAGATAGGGCCTCACAAGAGCTGAGTAGAGAGGGGCAATCACCACCCTTTCTTCTTGTCCTGTCACCTGCCACCAGTGAGAAGAGACCAACTCCGCTCTCACTGTAAGCACCTTTCAGGTATTTGAAGAGAACAATAAGGTCTCCCCTCAGCCTCCTCTTCCCCAGACTGAACAGCCCCAGTTCATTCAGTCCCTCCTTGTATGGCATATTCTCCAAGCTCTTCACAAGCCCTGTTGCCCTTCTTTGGACCTGCTACAGCACCTCAATGTCCTTTCAGTATTGAGGTCCCCAAAAGTGAATGCAGTACTCGAGGTGAGGCGCACCATTGCCAAGTACAGGGGCAGGACTACTTCCCTCGTCCTGCTCACTGCATCATCCCTGATACAAGCCAGGATGTCATTGACCTTCCTGGCCACCTCGGCACACTGCTAGCTCATATTCAGCCGACTGTCCACCAGTACACCAAGGTCCCTTTCCATCAAGAAGCTTGCTAGCCACTCTTCCCTAAGCCTGCAGGGTTGCCTGGGGTTGTTGTGACCAAAATGCAGGTCTCAACACTTGACCCTGTTGAAACTCATACAGTTAACCTTGGGCCATCAATCTATCCAGGTCCCTCTGTAGTGCCTTTCCACCCTCAGGTAGATCAACACTCCCTCCCAGCTTGGTGTTGTCTGCAAACTTAGTGAGGGTGCACTCAATCCCCTCATCAAGATAGTTAATAAAGATGTTAAACAGAAGCGGCCTCCGTACCAAGCCCCAGGGAACACCACTCATGACTGGCTTCCAGCTGGATTTAAATCCTTGATCACAACTCTGATCTGATGATGATAAGTCAGCCATCTTATACCATGAATAGCAGGGAACAAATAGCCCATTGAGCTCTTTTGTGTGGCAGCTGGCTTCACAACAGGATGTCTCCTCATGTAGAGATACTTCTCGAGGTTATGTCTGCTGCAGAGATCCCTTGTACCTTGATATCAAGAGACTTCTTGCTGATGCAGATCCTTGCTAAGTGACTAACAGTGGGTTAACCTTTGCAAGCTTCAGTAATATTATATCTTAGATTGATTGTGCACATACAGTCCGTTAGATATAAACTGTTGTTCAAGTCCTATGAGTGGATTCATCCACACCTACACTGCTCTGAGAAGAAGTTCAGAAGGAAAGTGAATTCATTCTAAACCTCATGAATCAACAGGAGGCTCTCCTTGTGAAGTGTCCTCTATGCAGTAATAACCAAGTATATCGTCATCTTGAATCTTAAGTATCAGTCTTGCTTACAGTTAAGCTTTTGAGAAGAATTGTTTTATATCAATAAATATATTCTTTCTTCTCTCTTACAAGCAAAGTGTGTAATTCCATCCATGGCACATGCAACTGCTCACTCACTCCTTCCAAGATGTATGTGGGATAGAATGAATAAGGTACAAGAATTTATGGATTCAGATAAGGACAGATTACAAGGTAGAGAAAAAGCTGCATGCATGTCCTTGGCAATAAACAAACAAACAAACAAACAAACAAACATATATATACACACATATATATGTTTATTTATTTAGTAATAGTAGTTAATTTTTAATGTATATGTATATGTATATATAAAATTAACTACTTCCCACTGGAAGGTAGATGTTCAACTACTTCAAGGAAAACACGGTAGCAGGGTATCATGTCTAACACTTTCTTGGGAAGACTTGTCACTCCAAATGTTCACTTTTTCTTCCTTCTTTTCCTCAGATTTTATTGCTGAGAATGACACTATATGGTATGAGATATCCATTTTGTCCATTTCAATCAGCTGGCTTGGCTGTGAGCAGGCTGCAACCCCAGCCTCCTCACTGACAAGGCAGTATGAGAAGCAAAAAAGTCCTTGACTCTGTGTAATCCCTGCTCAGCAACAGCTAAACCACTGGCATGCAATCACCACTATTTTCATCAAAAATAAAATAAGCAAATAAATGTATCAATCTAAAACACAGTATCATATAAGTCTGTGCAAAGAAAACTAACTCTAATCCAGGTAAAACAGATGCCTTTTCAAACATCATCGTCCACATGTAAGGGTTATTAGACTATATTATTGTCGAATAAATTGATCTGGCTCTCTCTATTAAAAAAGTAGTAGTTCTTTACACAGATATAGGCCACAGTGGACAACAAATACATGGAATACATGGAAACCCTCAAAACTTTCACACTATTGGGTAAGATACATAGAGCACAGTCATGGATGCTTTTGGCAGTTCTTTTTTTTTTTTTGCTGCAAAAATAATAAATACAGTATTATAATTATCCAATAAGAATGTTTATGCAAGGGATTTATTCTCCAGGCCAAAATGATGACTAGATGATGGTGGATGATGACAATACTCAAACAAATGGAATCAGAAGCCATATAAATGGCCTGTTAACACTCTTGATCCATACCAGCTCTGTTCTCTCTCAAGTGGTTTGCAGACTGTATATTAAAATGTCTCCAGTCAAGTTTTCTTCCCTGTGATAGTTACTAACTTGCTGTTTATTGACATGGAATATCATACAGTCTCATAAGTGTTTCCCATCCAAATTTATCCTCATGGCTTCACATTTTTATATCAAGATATACTTCCAGGATAAGATGCTTAATAGAGGAAAGGAGGATGGAGGCCTAGAACATCTCAACCCAATGCTTCTTAGTTCATCTAACTCCTTTAAAGAGGCAGAGCTGGTCTGGAGAAATTCCTCTGGCTGCTGCTTAAAATTTGGTTTGGCTGAATGACAATAGTTGTAATAATAGCCACAAGAAACCTGTGCTTGAATACTAATTTCAGTGTGAAAGCTGAGTTATCAAGAAAGCCATTCAAAGAGTGCACAAAAGGGCGGTTATGTGAACACTGACAAGAAAAGACAAATGCAGTTAATATAATAGAAAAAATCATAGCTATGTTCAGAAGTGATGTCAGTTTAAAGACCTACAGATACTCCTGTGAAACTGTAGTTGATGAAACTTGTGAAAGGTAGGGATGAACAAAGGTATCACATACGATCACCTAAGTAAGCTGAAATTCAAGACCAGATTCATTCTACATATCTTACTTCACTTCATCATTATACACCTTGCCACTATAAATTCTCCCACTATCAATAGTTTGCTTTTAATCTCTTGACTAATACCTAAGTACTGGAAGCAGAAATATTAGTTTTGAACATAAAATTATATTTAATAATAATAAATCAAATAAACATAAAATTAAAGAGTTTGGAAGAGGCTCCTGAATGTCATCTTTTCCATCCTCCCTGCTCAAGTAGTGGTTTTACTCTAGCAGGGAGCTCAACATCACACACCTACTTCCTCAATCCCTCCCATCATTTAGAGCAGAGAATCTGAAAGGCAAAAGAAGCAAAACTTATGGTTGAGGTTTATTAGGTAAATAAAGGTTTATTAGGTAAACAAAGAACTTTGAATGAAAGCAAAGCAAAACAAGACAATTATTTAAAAGTTTCCATCAGCAGACAGTTCAGCCACTTCCAGGAAATTATTGAAAGAAAAAGAAAGAAGGAATATCATTGACCTGCATTGATAAGAATTTACTATGACTTCATAGTTCAAAATACATGATACCATTTGTAAAAACTAATGGACTGTCTAATAGATCCTGTTATCTGGGAACACATCATAAAAGAATGACATCAGCAAAGTCATCATAGAATGATTAATGTTCATCATAGAGTAACGAAAATATTTCAGGGAGAGTTTCTGCAGAAGACAGAAGTAGTACTGTTTGCTCATAATACACTTATGATGCTTCTTCTGGAATACATGTTTTTAGGTCACTTCTATTCAGGAAACTCAGAGGCAGATATAACTGAAGACATTAGAACGTGGATATTAAAAAGAACATACATAGTCTGGTTACGTTAAGAAGAATGGCCAGAGATATAAACAGAGATTTTAAAATCTACTTAAAATAAGAATATTTGGCTGAGAATAAATTGGTATGCATTGGTTGTGAACAAATTTAGGACCGACATTTCAGGTCATTGGAATTATGGGGTTCAGAGATGGATTTTCTGTGGGAAGACCAGAGTCAAAAATCTATCTTGTTTGAAGAAAGATCATGATTTCTGTACTGGAAGGAATATACAGTGTAATTATTCATGGAAAAGAAGCTTGAATCATGAATCATAGAAGTTCCAAGGTTGGAAAAGACCCACAAGATCATCCAGTCCAACTGTCCACCTATCAGCAATAGTTCTCACTTAAGCATGTCCCTCAACATGTCTAAATGTTCCTTGAATATCTCCAGGGTCGGTGGCTCCACCCCCCCTCTGAGCAGCCCATTCCAGTGCCTTACCACTCTTTAAGAAAAGTATTGTTTCCTAGCATCCAACTCAAATCTCCCCTGGTGCAACTTGAGACCTTTCCCTCTCGACCTTTCACTAATTACATGAGAGAAGCTCACTACAGTCTCCCTTCAGGTAGTTATGAAGAACAGTAAGGTCATCCCTGAGCATACTCTTCTCCAAACTGAACAATCCCATCTCCCTCAGCAGTTCCTCATAAGGCCTGTGCTCCAGACCCTTCATAAGCTTCATTGCCCTTCTCTGGACACACTCTAGGGCCTCAGTGTCTTTCTTGAAGTGAGGGACCCAAAACTGAACACAATGTTCGAGGTGTGGCTTCATTAGCGCTGAGTACAGAGGGACAATTACTTCCCTGTTCCTGCTGGCAACACTATTTCTGACACAAGCCAGAATGTCACTGGCCTTCTTGGCCACCTGGACACACTGCGGGCTCATGTTCAGCTGAGTACTGACCAATACCACCAGGTTTGTTTCCTCTACACAGTCTTCCAGCCACTCTGTCCCAAGCCTGTAGCACTGCCTGGGGTTGTTGTGGCCAAAGTTCAGGACCTGGCAATTCAGTATGCCAGTAAGCCAAGAGTTTACTTTAAATGACAGCTTTCTAGTCTGAAGTGTGACACAAATTTAAAGCATCCTATTATTGTAAAACTGCCTTCTGATGTCACCTTTATTTCCAAACTTCCCCAATTGCTTCTGCAGCGTTGTAATAGGTTATTTTCCCTGTAAATGAGATTCAGAATCCTAAAAAGTTGTCAATTCTTGAAATGCTTATAAAGGACTTTGCTGAATTAAAAAATAGCACTGTTTCACCATTAAAATTCAGAATCAAGTGACACTTCACACTTTATTCTGTTAATTTTCACAGAATCATGCTGTTATCTTTAAATGTGCAGAACAGAGAATTTTGCACATTCTACAGAAACAAGTATGAGACATCTTAACCAGGTCTAATTGTCTATGATAATCTATCTGCACTTCAATTTTCTTAACATGATATATTGGAATAATTGGTGCTGTCTTGGATAATCTACATACACTTCTCTTAAAAAAACTTATTGATATAACCATCATTCTTCTAAAATATACTCATTGTGAACACACTAAAACAATGTTGCATTAACAAATTTGCTAAATAAAATAACATTAACCAGAGACTTTGCATATGTCTCGGCTCTTAAAATATCTAATCAGGAGAGCTACTAATACATTTTGGCACTAAAGTTATAAATTATGCATAACACAGCATAACATTAAAGCATTAACATAATTTAACAATATCAATCTATCATTTTCTAAGTCAAATAAATAAAAGTGCTATATCTGAATGTCTTGACTTGATTCCACCGTTTGCACGTTTATCATTTATAGCAATAAGAATCTATCTTCAATAATATGCATTTTGTCACCTATTATACAGTACAGTCAGCCTAAGACTGGCTGTTTAAGATAGATAACAGCACCTAATGTCATTCTGACCTTTTTGTTAGTTTTGGAATAAATGTAACAACTATCATCATCAAAGATACTTCAAATAGTTTAGCAAACATTCACAAGAAGAAAAGATAGCATTTATCCACATGATTGTCACTCTCATCATACTCCTAGGAGTTTTGAAATCTCAGCTGTTTTTTTTTTTTTCCTACTTCAGGTTTCAAGACAATTATATGGAAAAGGATGTAAACTTGGTGGTTTCCTTGTAAACTTAGAAAGATAGAACTGGCATTAACATAAGAAATTGTGAATATTCATCTGATCTGTAATATTTACTTATTTTGTGGTATGATCTCATTTAATCATTAGTTACAAATACAGCACTGGGAAAGACTCTTCTGTTACATATGTAGACAAAGCAAATATGTGCAGCACAGAGTTAAGTGATCTCTCAGGGTGTGCAATATCACCTTATGGCGCTATACTTCTAGACAGAGAACCAGAGCAACTGTTATAGTGAAAACAACACAACAATAAAACAAGCAAACAAACTTCCTCTTTTTTAAAATGATAATTAAATTATTTTACTGAAAATTTCCTTGCTACTGCATGATTGCTTATAATTTTGATGCTATGTGTTGGCAGTGTTCTGTTTTGTTGTATGAAGCATATACAATAAAGCAACAATAACCAAAATAATCTAAATAAAACTCAGCTGATCACATGTGACTTACCATCATTTTCATATCTTTCTACACTTATTTTCATTTTAAATGGAGGAGAAAACAAAAAGAAAGCCTAAACATTCATAACAGCATTACATTTTGGCTCTTCTTTAACATATTTTACAAAGACAAAAAAAAAAAAAAAAAAAAAAAAAAGTTAGCACACAGCAATTCTACCAAGATTTTCCTGGAGAAAGCAAATTAAATCATGAGCTATATACAAGCAGACTAAGTACTTGCAGTTAACAACTCTGATTTTCATAATCACTGAGAACTTTCAGTTTGCCCACACTGAAGAGTGTAAATTTCAACTTAGCTTCTGCTTGCAGTTCTCTTGGGCACATAAATACTCTCTTAAGAGTCTGTCTATAAAAATAATTCAATGTTCTTTTGCGGGAATGTAAATAAAACATATGCTTATTTAGCATAACAAAAGGTGCTCTCATCAGAGGTACGTTTACCAAATAAGTTTATGTTCTTGCTCTAAAGCACTTCAGTATTTTTCATTTAAAAGGAAGGAAAAATCTAGTGGAACGTCCACATCAGTATGTAACGGTCTTGCTCCTTCCTATTATTGTTTTATGTTGAGTTCATGACTTTTATATCATTAATAGCATAGTGGGCTAGCTTTTGCAGAAGAGCAGCTAAAGGCCTTTATGACTCAGAAGATGGGTATGAATTTCTTCAGGCAGACAAGGGCACTGAACACAAATTTAACTTGTTGGACAAGTAGTGTAACTCTTGTTATATTATACAACGTAGGCAACACTAGCAGTAAATATGACCACAGAAAATTCTAAATTAAGAATCTTGAGTTCCATTCCAGAGTTCTTTTAAAGAAATGGAAACAATCCTCAGGTTCAAAATTTAAGTGTTGAGAATTAAAAGAAATATGTATTAAACGTTTTAGAACGTACTTGATTCTCTACACACAGAAAAGATCATGAGCATCAGTGAAGATGAGGGTGTAGACATATATTTAAGGGGTATAACACAATCCAGAATGAAAAGATTCATGGCTGCAGAGTAACATATTTAATTCTATAATTTTCAAATTTTTGACTACTTTCCTTTAATATATTTTTTCTTTTTATGAAGTTCTAATGAATAAATATAACTAAATATACTTGCACACCAAGATACCAAAGTCTTCTGTAAAACTTCCTTACTTACCCTACTGCAAATGCTTTTAATAGTAAACTTATTTTTATGATGTTAACTTTTACCCTTGATAAAAAGTCTTGATTATTTTTTTCCTTGTCAATGAATCAAAGTACATTTAGATTAAGTTATGAGCTACTGCATTACTGTAAAGGAGGCTTTAAAATGGGGTACTGAATGGAGCATTAGTACAATAAATTTATAGCCCTGAAAATAGTTTTCTAGTCCTTTATTCATGTTTCCCTTGTATAAAAACTTTGCACAGTGGTATTAATATGTCAGTCAGTTCTCACACCATCTTTTCTCTTTTTAACTTAACTTCTAACTTTATATTCCATTGCAGATTTGGCACAGGAAATACACAAATACTATCAGAGAATTAAATTTGTTTAAATATCCACTATTTCTGAACTGTATTTATTTGTCCTAGTTACTTGTAACAGACAGAAGTTGTTCTAGCATTAAGTTATAATCAGCTCAGCTATAGGAAATGAAAGACTCAACAATTAAATAAATTGACATAGGAACTTATCTCTACCACTTCTGTCATGGTGGCAGTTTCCAATATAACTTGGCATACAGTGTATAAAAGCAATTCCAAATATAGTTACATGATTTGAAGTACACTGCTGGGACACTGCAATTTCTGTATCTGCCATAGGTTAAGCAATAACTAGCTTTTTGTGGCCTTTTTGTGTCTTTTTTTTTTTTCTTTTTTTGATAGCAATGCAATGACTTCTAGTTATATTATATTAACTATAAAAAATAATAATTAAAAAATTGTTCTTAAGATAAGTTTTAAATATGAGGTTTAAAACCAGGTCATTATGCATTACTCAAATTTTCAATCTGAGTAGTAACTGTATTGATACTAGAGGAACTCCTTTTATATGTAGGAAGGAAGTACCTATCATTGTTCAAAGACAGCAAATTACTGAAAAGTCTTAGCTAAGAAAGAGCACTGAGACTTGTTTGTGTAATCTAAAGCTAAAGTAAAGAGATTTATGGAAAAAGGGAACTGAAAAACTGAAACCAAATAAAATAATCTATTCCAGTAATCTTCCTACAGACTTCTTTGAACACTGAAATGATCTCTCTACTATAGATGTGCTTCAGATACTAGAAGAGTTGAATACATGTACATGTTTTCAGAACTCTTTCAAATCCAATTTATATATATAAGACATGCTGTCATTAATGAAATAAGGTGCATCCTCCTCCTATGCATCCACACTTTAAGAAATAGCTATGAATATTCGTGTAACATTTTTTACAGCTTCAATATAAGAATATTGAAATTAGTGAAGGGAAGTAAAATACTAATCAGTTCTCTTTCATATTTAGAATTTTATGTATGATAATGGAGATCTGAAAATCCTTTCTAATGCTACTACTAATAAATATGTATCTGTAGTAGACATTAAAATAAAGGTAGAGGAAAAATAGTAGAAGAAGAACTTCCACAGTTACCATTCTCACTACATTAGATGCTGGAAAATGCTCATACAAAATATCATAAATTGTGCCTCAGAATTGAATTCCCTTACCCCACATGACGTGCAATCTCACTTTTGTTTTTGTTCGTTGTGTCTAATATTTTATAGTTTGTTTGACTTTGTGGAAACAGTCAGGTTGCTAATGTGAGAAGTGGGCCAGTATTTGTAGTGATACTACCATTCATGGAATTTGAAGTTGCTGAGAGTACTCTTTCTGGAATATTAACTTCTAACAGCCTAAATGTGTAGCCTTCAGGTAATTTTTTTTTTACAAGATAATTGTTCAAGTGTTGTTTGGGACACCTTCTTAATTTCCTTTGACTTCATGTGTGCTTTCCAAGTTTTTTGAACATCTCTGTGAAGTTCTTCTCAATGA
This sequence comes from Tragopan temminckii, assembly GCA_028571105.1. NCBI lineage: Eukaryota > Metazoa > Chordata > Aves > Galliformes > Phasianidae > Tragopan > Tragopan temminckii. The sequence continues at coordinate 118,780,359 of JAOWBP010000001.1, read as the reverse complement.
GAAAATGACATATGTGTAACTTTTGGTTACATTTTACAATAATCTCACCTATGTTAAATAGCCATAGTTCCAATAAAACCAGTCTACCATAGCAGGAAATAACTTCTCAGGTGATACAGTTCAAGATTTTCTAGACCAGCTCTGAAAGCCAGTAGTACATAAAAAATCACAGCAGGGTTTTGATGCAACACGCCTTTTTAATTTTTGATCCTAATAACTTCATCTTTGCTGCCCACCAATATTCTGTTATATTTTGTTGCTGTGCAACAGATGGCAGCAGATGGGCAGTCTGACAAAATGCCTTCTGACACAAAAGCAAAGACATATCATTGAGTACTTACATGTGAAAAAATGGCACCCACTGAAATTCATCGACGCTTGGTGAATGTTTATGGAAAACAAGCAGTGGATGTGAGCTCAGTGAGGTAGTGGGTGACAAGTGATAGTGATAGTGACAGTGATTCATCTTCACTAGTGCATAGCAGCATGTAAGCTCTTGTTGATCACTGCTGAAAATCATAGGATCATAGAATCATGGAATCACAACATTGGAAAGGACTTACAAGATCATCTAGTCCAACCATCCTCCCATCATCATTACTACTACAAGCTACTAAACAATATCACATAGCTCCTCATCCAGAGTCCCCTTGAACACTGCCAGGGATGGCAACTCCACCACCTCCCTGGGCAGGCCATGCTAGTGACTGACCACCCTCTGAGAGAAAAAGCTTTTCCTTATGTCTAATCTAAATCTCCTCTGGTCGTTTCCTCGGGTCCTCTTTGTTGCCTGGGAGAAGAGGCCAAACCCCTCCTCATCACAACCTCCCTTCAGTAAGTTGTAAAGTCCAGTGAGGTCTCCTCTGTACTGCATAGCTAGTGGTGGTAATTATAGTGAAAAACAGTGTTTTGTAGCTCTATCAATTTGCTCTATCAAACAGTGTTATTGAGTTCTTTGTATCAGTTGCAGTTTCTGTGGAAATAAATAGGAGGCATTACTTTTTGAGAAATGTATGCATTTAGCATTATTTTGTTTTTGGTTCTTCAGTGTCTCATGGTTTACAAGTTTTCTCTATAATTACTTATCTTTTAAGATATGGAACAGTTTTGTAGCCAATGACCTCCAAAACCAGAAGCAATTATTTCCAGGTTCAAAACTAATTTGAAAACTTTTTTTTTCTTTTTCCATATGCAATCTACCTCAGTCACAAAGTTGTTTGTTTGTTTCCTTGTGAAAATTCTATTATACATCTTTTTGTGGAAATTTTTGTAGATCACTCTGAAAGTCATGTTCTCTATTTATTTCCATGGAAATGACAACAAATAAAAAGAGCACAATAATACCATTTGATAGAGTAAATTCTTAGCTACAAAACACTTTTTTTCAGTGTAGCCACCACCATTAGATATGTATTTTTGCAAGTAATGAAGAAGAGCCTGCATGCTGTTCTTGTAAATGTTTGAATCAGAAGATGTGACTCAGTATATCACAGCTGCTATGATGGCATCATTGATAGGAAAAAGTTGCGCATACAGTCTGTCTTTCAACAGCTTGAACAGATGGAAGTCAGAAGATGCCAAATCTGGACTATATGGTGGGTGTGATAGGACAGTCCAGCCAAGATTAGCAATGTGATCCACTCTTCTAACTGGTACATGGCCAAATATTATTATGTTACAAGAGAAAAGTAGTCTTCTTTGGCCTGACTTTCAAGAATCAAGCTCAGTGAGTGTTGTGATGGAATGTTAAGAGTTGATGGTTTGTCTGGGTTCTAGGAAATACAGAAGTATCACCTCTTTCCTATCCCAAAAGACAATATTCATCACTTTACGCACTGAGGGCTACATTCGCCCCCTGTTCTCAAAGCGTCTTCAAGCATAGTGCTGATAGCATTTGCTGAATATTTTCCTTTTGGGCATGCAAGCAGTTACTACTCTCCTGACTTTGATTTGTTCCAATATTGGGAAAGGAAAAACTATCCCAAAGGAGGCATTTCTTTCCGGAAAACAGTAAGTCAAATGGTATTTTCAATTATATTGGTGCAGAGTAGAATTAAATCCTTGTTAAATTGAGAGGATTAAATCTAAGTTTACATTTCAATACTAGAGATAAGTATTTGGCCCAAAATTTCCTAAATCACATCCAGAAATTTGTTTGGCTTCTGAATGTATTGTTGTAGTAGGCGTTTACGAGGTATCGGGTTGTGACGCGTCAGGACCCTTCCCCGCTCAGTGATTGGACAATGCAT
>JAOWBP010000001.1:118742194-118778010 GCA_028571105.1 Tragopan temminckii | reverse complement strand
TCAGATTGTTGCCTTTGTTTTCAATTATTTGGGGTCCCCTGTTTCCCTTTCCGGAGGCGCGGATCCGTGGATCCCTCTGCCCCACAAGTCACGGAACCGGGCCGAACCGGCCCGTAAACCGTTGACACTGATGCATTCTTCCAGCTATGCATTCTTCCAGCTATGACACAATGATTTAAATATTTCTCAAAATAGAGATTATACCTAACCTCTGTTTTTAATAGATAACAAAGACTTCTTCTCCCTGAATTTGCGTAATCCTTTTAAAAACCTATTTACAATTCTAACATTCACAACATTTGGCAGCCATGAGCTCCACACTATAATTATACATCAGACACAGGTTTACCAACTTTTTGTGCTCTAAATTTCTTGCTTGATAATTTCAGTCATCTTTTTTTTTTTTTTTTTTTTTTTGGCTTCATGTGACAGATTAAGAATACATAATCACTTTTCTATTCAGTTTCAACCCATTTTTTTTCTTTTTTTTTTCTTTTTTTCCCAGAATTCTCATACTCTTCACTATCTGTGTCTCTTCCTGAGATCTTCAGACTACAGTTGTACACTGTTCCCTGTCATTATTTTATTTTTCGTTTATCCACTTCTTATCAAAGGATTTATTAACACCTAATTGTCTCTTCTGTTTTATCATCTATCATTATGAAATACTTTTGCATTTAGCACTCATATTTAAATCTCACATTTTAATAGATAAATATAATGAATTTACATAGCAAGTTTTTGACAGAATGGGGCTGTGAGAAAAGAATCTGATTCCTGAAGGAATCCACCACTAACCAGAGATGAGCCAGTGATGCTGGTTTTGCCTCTGGAAGAGCAGATCTAAGAAAGAAAAAACTACTGTGGAGCAGCAGCTAGGAGATAGGAGTGAGAAAATGTAGAGAAAAAGAGTCCTGCAGTCACTAAGATCAGTGAAGGGGGAAGGGAGGAGGTGCTCCAAGCACTACAGTAGAAGTTCTCTTGCAGCTCATGGACAAAATCATGAAGAACTAAAATCAGTCATAAGTTGATATGGAATCAGCTCAGGAAGGAGAGCATACCATGTGAGGGATCATACACTGAGCAAAGGAATCACAGAATCATAGAATGGCCTGAGTTGAAAAGGATCTCAAAGATCATCTAATTTCAACCCCCCTGCTATGTGCAGGGTTGTCAACCACTAGACCAGGCTTCCCAGAGCCACATCCAGCCTGGCCTTGAATGCCTTTAGGGATGGGGCACCCACAAACTCTCTGGGCAGCCTGCTCCAGTGTGTCACCATCCTCTGAGTGAAAAACATTCTCCTAATATCTAAATTAAATCTCAGCTGTCTTAGTTTAAAACCATTCCCCCTTGTCCTATCACTATCAATTCATGTAAACAGCCATAACATGGAAAAGAATGTCCATGAAAGAGTGGCAGAGATAACATGCTATGGGCTGAGTGCAACCACTATTTCCTGTTTCTCTGTGCTTTTTGAGGGAAAAAGGGAGAGAGTGGATGCCAGGGAGGAGTTTTTAGTTGGCTTTTAGTTTCTCACTGCTCTAGTCTGTTTGTTTTTTTTTCTTTTTTTTTTTTTCTTTTGGAAAGAGAATGAAAGAACAGTTTGATGGATCTTAGCTGCCTACCACTGTAAAACTACCTCAAGCAATCACAAATTTTTATGAAATACACACAATTTCCCCCTAAAAATTCAATATTTTTTTCAATCTTCTATAAATGTAGTAATTACGAGTTTTAGCAGACATTCTGGTGGGGTCCAGGACTGATAAGCAATACTAAAGATTAATCCCTTATCCTCTACTTTTTTTCCCCTGCATTCTTTTATGGCCAAATCTCCTGACTCATGAGAATTCTGCTTACCTAGAAGAAATTGCTGTAACTTTCCTGAAAGACTTTTGAAATGATCTTGATCTACTAGTTTATTGATTCTTTAAAGACTAATGAATACATGAGGTATGACTTCATTGCACAAAGTGAAGTGTATTCCTCTTCCAAATATCTTTCATATATTATTCATATGTATGCTATTTGTTTTCATTTTTAGCACCAATAAGTGACAGTAGTCTACAAATCATCACTGAAAATCTTTCTAGTAATATGTCATAAAAGCCTTCTTTATTTAGTAGCAAGGATGATTTGAACCATAAGTTGATTTTATACACTTACTCAGAGATTAATATTTCAGACCTATATCATTCAGGGAGACATATCTGTAGTACAGAGATTCACAGTTGACATTCTGATGTTTCTATAAGCATAATCCGTATCACATTCTGAGATCTTAAGTCTGATTTTTTAGAATATCAAATAGTTTCAGTTGGACAGCAGGAAATCACCTTCACAAGCTGTTAAATTTTACCATTTTTGTTTTGTGTTATTCATGCACTTTATTATACTTTGGAACGATCTTGTTTCATAGTCATTCACAAATGATACACTCAGACATCTTGCTGTAAACTATAGTGGTACTCAAGACATCTGCAAATACCTGTTTTGTTTGGACGTGAAAATATAATTCTTTTTATTTTTTTTAATGAATATTTGCATTTTTTCTTCAGACAAAACATTGAAAACCATAGAGACCATATGAGAGTTCTTTTACACTTCTGAAATCCCTTTTAGCTATTTATGTTTGATAATTGTTACTAATACTTCAAATATCAAGGAAAAAATTCTTCACTGATGTTATGCCAGTGTAACCTGGCCCTATCTGTATAGGTTAATTTCCATTTGTGACAGATGAAATTATTTGGAAGCATGGAAACATCAAAGACCATTAAACCAAGATGCACAACATTATGGATGCAAAGATTCAGGAAAAGGCAGTTTTATCAAAGCTGGGGGGATAATTAATGCAAATCCCGAGACTTTAAGCAGGTAAATAAGCATGAAAGCCTCACTCATTTCTGAAAGTGTGCATATATTGGTTTGTTTTGGTTAAAGAGGTTGATGAAGAGGTCTAGACATATAGACTATGTCAGGAATAAGATAGATTTTCTAGATTTTTCTGGACTGTGAACTAGATTGTGTGAACTATTTAAGTTTGGTTAATATTAATGAGAATGAAGTAGGAAGAAAGCCTGAAGCTTAATAAATGATTTGTAGAGAATGAAACATACCGGCATTCATGTGTAAATCATAAAAATCCAAGCGACTTGAGACATTAATGTGAGTCCTGTCTGCAGTCAAAACTCTGACTCCTTTCATTATTTAATCAAAAGGTATAACATCTAGTAAATGAAAATATGCAGAAAACATATTTACCTTTTTTCTTTATATCACCTATATCATTTTACCTTTAATAAACATTAGAATGTAAAATATATACACATTAAATAAAATATACGTAAAGAGAATTTTCGAAAGGAAAATCACTGTAAAGAAAATTAATATTTCTTGTGGTACACGTAGTGTAGAAGTATTGCCAATTACACATTTTTATCATGGAGAAAGTTACATTATTCCAGATGTGTCAGGCACCCAAAGGTCCTGGACGAAGAATGATCCTGAATTGGAACAAAGCTTTCTGACAGAGAGCATAACTGGACAGCTGTGTGACTAGAAGCATGGGCTATATAATAGTTTTGAGGAAAACGGCATTTATGGTTGGAGCCACTTGTTTAACTTATGGTTAGAGCTTGTTTTGGTAGAAAGCTGACCCTGGTAGTTTATCTTGTTTTGCAAATGACTTGTTTTTCGGCAAGCAAGTGTTCTGCTTGGGCTCTACATCATGCAATGGCCATGCAGATGTGATGTGCAAGTGGAAAAAACTCTGTAGACTCTCGAGAGAATAAAAGCAGAAAGAAGGCTGTGGTGGATATGAGAGAGAGAGAGTGCACCTTGAAGCAAGGGACACCTTACCAACATATCCTGTTGAATCCACTATGACATATTTCTTCAATTTCTCCTTCTTGGCCTTTTGCCCATCTCTCAAGGGTTGGTAAGTAATACTGCATTTTGCTTAAGGAGTCTTCTGCTTGCTACTAACTGAGATTATCTAGAATAAATGCCTCTGCGTGTGTCTGTATTGAATAAAATTTGTAACCCTCTGTGTCTCTTTGACTATCTTTCTTGCCTCCACTCCTGAGACATTCTGTCTCTCAGATACAAATGTAACCTGAAACACCAGAATTTACCAATAAACTACAGAAAGCATATCCATTCATTCACCCATTCATTCATTCCTTGTTTTCACCTCTCTTTTAGTATAGCTGCCAACGGCAGAGTGTCAGGACACAAGCCTTACAGACTTTGAAATATCTTCTTGAATGTCATAAAGGGAGGGAGACAGGAACTATTATGAGATCAATGATGAGCATATGCCACATATTCTTTCCCATACTAATGAAGTTTTCAGTATTGCTGTTAGAGTTCTGCATTCATGTAACAGAAAGTACACAAATTTATGTCAGAGATCCAAGAGAAGTCTTGATTTTCACAAACCATTTTCTATGGTGACTCATTTATACATCTTTCCAGATGCTTTACATTATCTTTTATCACATTAATCTCCTGAAATACATTTCAATATAGTTACAGAACTGCTGTGTTTGGAGTTCAGCCAAAGTCTATAACTTTTCTTCATTGGTTGTGTCTTTTCTCTCTTTTTTTTTTTTTTTTCTTTCCCTTCTCTAAAAACATGTATTTTCACATTTTGGTCTCGCTTTATTAATATGTGAACCTCCTTAAATAAAGCTTTATGCATAAGTTCCCATCAGAGGATTTTGGCCATGTTTTACAGTTTTGTATTTCTAATAGATAAAAGCATTTTTCCAGTTTAACTGTGAAACATTATTTGAGTTGTAAATCACATGAAGTTTTAGAAAATAGTGTCATGGGGTTATCCTTAGATATAAGTCCGTGACAGGGGGGCACAGGCCCCAGGAAAAAAGAGAAAAAAAAAAAGGGGTACAGTTTGCCGCGACCCGGCCGGCCCCGGGCCACGTGCGCTCCGGGAGGGGGAAGGGCAGAGAGCTAGCCTATAGTTTTAACAAAGAGAAAACACAATGGTAACGATCTGAGGAGGAAGGGTAATTTACTGAATTTAACTAAATCAAGCAAAACGAGAGAGACAAGAGTATCAAAAAATGAGAGTCAAACCACCACCGTGCGACGGAAAAACACGTGCTTTCTCCGCAGCGAGCTGAGACGGCTGATCCGGGGCCAGATGGGGAGAGGCAGACGCTCCGGGTCCTGTCCGCAGCTCCACCGCACTGCCTCGTCCCGCCAGGTCCTCCGGGGATGTCGCCCCTCCCATCAGGATACTCAAAGAGTCCACAAAAGGCAGTAAATGGAACCAGAACATTAACTCGTTAACTCCCGCTGGTCCACGTGATGTTCTGATGTGGAATACTGACAACAAAAAATCACGAAACCACAACAAATAGTGATTAGAATTTCTAACATGCATAATTATATGCTTAATTGAAACAGACACATTTTACCATATCTCTCTGTGGGTATTTTACATATATAACAAGGATATTTCTAGAAATATTTCTTATTGAGGAAACTGATCTTTCTTATAGAGGAAAATAACAAAACTTTTATTTCTTATCGTTACAAGATAAACATGGTTCAATTACTCACATCTACTCATGTACTCCCCTGGGGCAACCTGATCTAGTACTTGATCTAGAGGTTGACAACCCTGCCTGTGGCAGGAGAGTTGAAACTAAATGACCACTGAGGTCTCTTACAACCCAAGTCATTCTATGCTTTTGTGATTCTATGGTTCTATATAAAGTGAAGTTATGAATAACGGGATTTACTTCTGCTTGTCTATCATATCCACAACTGATTACAGATTTTAGAATTATCCTCTGGAAATTGGTTACCTTCTTTGTAAAAAAAAAAAAAAAAAAAAAAAAAAAAAAAAAGGCTATTGTTGGAATGTTGCTAGGAAGTGTAATTTCTCTGGTATAGAAAGATTCTGACAATCTCAGATGAGAGGTGATTCAAAGGTTTATGCAGATCAAGGTGACTTGCTGCTATAGTTAATCATGGCTGTTTCAATATTGTTCCAGACCCTGCAAAGTGATGTAACTGCTCTACAATTATGCTACTGCATTGTGATCCATATCTCATAAACAATGCATTTTAAAAGTCAGATGAATGACTACTTCCTTAGTGCTCTCTGTACAGTTGCTAAGTATAAAGTTTTGTTAGACACGACTCACTTGTTGGAAAACAGCATTCTTGGTATCTTAATTAGTTCTTAATTCCTAATTATAAAAGGAATCCTCTGCATAATTTTGAAGAATTTGTCATGACCATAGCATTGTTTGAGACCTTTCTACGCTCTGTTGGATTCCATATTGACTTCATGACTAAGGTGATTTATAGGCAAGAATTATTCCTGCCAGAGTCACAGTGTTCTACTTTCAGGTTTGGCCATCTGAACAATAGGCATTGACATAAAAAGCGTTGTCTAAAATCAGTGCTTAAAATATCACAGAATCACAGAATGGCCTGGGTTGGAAGGAACCTCAAGGATCATGAATTTCCAACCCCCCTGCCACAAGTGGGGAAAATAAATTGGTACTTTCTGCGGATGATTTACCCAACTGAAAAACAGGTTATGTATTGTCCTGAAAATGTCTTTCTCTGCTTTGATTATTAGATAACAACTTGACACTTTATGTTTAATTCTATCAATTTGCTAGATTAGATTAATTTCCCCTTCATATGCGGCCTTCGTCACTCTACACATAATTTTGTGCCACATGTTCCTCAGAGGAATGAGAATATTTCATTCTTATAATTTGCATGGAACTCAATCATAAACTTCCACATGCTTTCAAATTCTACCATGGTTCATACATCTTCTTTATATATATATATATATATATATATATATATATATATATTATTACTTCCTTTATTCTACCTTCAACAATAAATTTTATGTTATGCATTCCTTTTAATAAGCTGATTCATGCCAGGTGTCACTTTTACTTATTTTATTTTAAGAAAACAAATGACATAGAAAGTTAATGATGAAAAACTGCACCAATGGGAGGTCAAAGAATCTATTTTCTGACACAGAGTCATTAAATGAGTCAGTATACACCAAGGGTGGCATTGATTATCATAGCCTCTGTACTCTTAAAGGTTAATGATGAGGATAATTAGGTGACCTGCTGGAACTGGATAATATTCAATCGAGATAAGTGACAGGTGACTGTAGTTGTTAAAAAAAACACCACAGACAGACTCTCTATCATTGTCACTTATTAAAGTTGTCCAAAAAAAGGACATACTAAAAATATTTTCATACTAAAAAATTTTCATGCTAAAAATATTTCATCATTGTAATTAAATGCAAAAGGTTGCTGGAGGACAAATTGATTATTATGCTTTCTAGATTTAGGAATTTCAACTTGGAAACTAACACAAGTAAGCTTAGGAGATGTTTATTGCATACTTTGCTTTATCACAGGAAAAAGCACATTTGTGACAGATAAGAGATTTGGTATAGAAAACTCATTGGTCCTAGAGATTTGATTGCTGAGTGCTGTAACATTTTAAGAAAAGATGCAGAAAACATTAAGAATGATTTAACTAATGAAATGATAAACAGAAGAACAAGGTGGAAGGCACCTTTCATTAGAGTTCTCCACTCGCAATAACTTAACATAATGGAGTAAAAAAGCAAATATTAAATGTTGGAATCTTAGATATATATATTTTTATATATATTGAACTGATACAAAGGCATTGAAATCAGTTGTTATTACCTACTAACTTGTACTTTTGATTCAGTACTAAACCATGGCTTATGAGGGAGATAAGTAGAATAAAAAGCAATTATATGACTTAAATTTTATACCACATTTTTTGCACTTATTTAAAATGTGAATACTCATGCTGTTTTTTTCAAGTATGACAATAATTACAACATTTTTTCCTTTCTTCTGAAAAACGGAAATTTTAATTGTGTTCTGTCATCATTATTCTAATTACTTCCAAATGAATTCCTATAAAAATATCTTCTTTTTCAATACTGTATTTTCCTGCCTGATTTCTTTGATTATGCTGACTACTTCAGAAAGAGCAGATAGAAATTCCACAGTTTCCATTTCCTAATTTCCTTAATTCCACAATCAATTAAATGTCTTATTTTATACATAATTTCTGTTATAATAAAGAAGGAAAGTGACCTTATTTTTCCCCTTCTCTGTCTATATTTTTGTACAATTTCACTAAATCTGGCATAACAGCTGTTCCAATTTTCCTTTCTTCAAGTACTGTAAGATACAAAGCTTCATTCTAGGCACTTAGTGTTTCAATCCTTTAGCTAGTAAAATAAATAAGAATAATGAATCTTCTTCATTTGAGATATCATCTAGCTGCGCTTGACTGTACAGATGTACTACTCAAAGATTTGTGAACAAGCAACTGGATTACCTAGAGCTAGATACATCGAGCAGCCCACAGCAGATCTTATGTGGGAAAAGGATTACAACGTTATAAAGAAAAGCAAGTTTTGCCTGGGGGGCGCTGAAAGTAATGTAATTCTTCCATGACTAGCCAGTTGAAGTGTATACTGCAAAATAAGCTGGTCATAATGCAGCTGTAGAGATTAAACGCCTTCTAAATGCTTAATTTTAATTGAAATGAGGTTAGCTTGAAGACATAAAAGTATGTCAAACTTTTTTATCTTTTAATAGTTTAAGCGTTTAATATAAAATAATATAAATAAAATAATAATAATACAATAATACAACAGTAATGATATAATAATACAAAAAGTAAAATACTTAAAGAGGCCTCATGACAGCATTACAAAACAAACTTAACTGTCATAGTTTTCTCCTGTAACAAAAAAAAATGTTACTCTATCAAAGTTATGACTCTTATAAGCTAGTATAGAATATTGCTTTTAGTTCACTATCTCACACTTCATGGAAACTGAATGCTGAAGGTATTGATTCAATTGAATACCTCTGCAAAACAGAATAGATGCAGTTACAACTACTTATATATATATACCCCAAACAATATACTTTTTTTTTAAGTAAACAAATCTATGAAATTTCTTAGGATAACATTATTCATCTGAATACATGCATTTTTATTATTTAACAAAAAACTTATACCTCTCCCCACCTCTCACCCCTAAAAAAATGGGGAAAAAAGATTGTATGCTTCTTTCACTGTATAAGAAAATAAAGTGCCACATTAGGCTTCCCCGTAATGAGCCACAGTGACCTTTGCACCAAAGTAAATTGTACCAGTTCCATGCTGTCATTTTTTTAAATTATTATTTCCTCCCATATTTTACATAAGCTAAATAATTTACATGACTTTTTAAAACAAATTAAGACTCAAGAGTTAGCTTTATGTATTTTAAAAAGTAATTTCTGTGTTAAACTTAATATAGAAAGCTGCCTTAGCAATTTGTCTGGCATGTATCTATGAGAATCTTGATATTACTAAAGGTCTAATTTTCAAACTGTGCTGTATGCAACACAGAGGACCTTCTGCGTGTCCTCCACACAGTAGGCAACCAGGCCCACTCTGTCTCTAGGAAAATATATACAGTTGTGGAATAATAATCCAGAGCTATTCCATGAATTCCTATGGAGGCATAAATATACACTCATTACACTTTTTTTTTTTTTTTTTTTTTTTTATGGTAGTTTTTGTTCCTCCAAGAGTTCTAAAATGATTTTTTTTTATTGTTTTTTATTTTTCAACTGTAATCTTCACAAAAAAACAATGTCATGTATTTTTATGGAAGAAGGTGCTTGATTATTTAACTTTGATTAATTGTTGAATACTCTGTGCATATGAAATATTTAAGTAACACAGATTAATGTTCCATAACAGTCTTCACCCTTAATTTTATTTGTGCTGTGCAGTACCAGACTCGAGTTGGTTTACTGAAGGGCACTGTCACATTCTGATAATCTGAAATCCAACTCAGAGGCAAAAGACTTTTTTCCAGAATTTATCAATAATTTCCTTCTTCACCATTTCAGCTTTTTCTTTTTTCTTTTTTCTTTTTAATTTGTTTATTTGCTTGTATGATTACTCTTTTATTGTTGCTGTTATTTTTGTTGGTTTGATTTGTACGTATATACTTCATTTTACTTCTAGACTTCTCTGAATACATTGCCATTTTCATGCAAACAGACTGTAAGTACGCTTAATTTCCTTTCACACCTGTGCTGCCACTAATTGCTAGTTTACCTCTCTGGTTACAGACATTTATAGTCTATAATTACTCTATGCACTAATTATCCTGAATTTGGTTTGGGGCAAGGGAAGAAATCAATGCGAAATCGTATATCCTCATTTTCTGGCATTGAAAATAAGGAATCTTCATTTGTTTGTTTGTTTGTCTTGAAACTCACTCTCTTCATTTATTTATTTTTTTAATTTCTCCTGGACATCCAGTGGGGTAATGATCTCCAGACCACAATGCAAACACATGTTCTATTTTGGACCAGATGTGTTATTTTATTTTATTTTTTTTTTAATAGTTCAGGTCCATTATTCTTTGTAAGTGAAAAATGTCTCCTTTGGACTTAATCAGCATTTTCTCTATGCTTGTAATGGAATACTGTAAATCTTTCTGCAGACAGAAAACAAGAAAACACATAGTAAATTAGTGTGATATTGACCAAAAATTAGTTCATGCATGTTTGGAAAAACATAAGCTCAGTTATTAATAGTCATTAAAACACAAATTTACAATTACTGGAAGCAGTAGCAAACATAAATCAGATTAAAAACTTTTGCAAAATAATCAATTTTTTAATATTCTTTCTCTCTCTCTCTTTTTTTTTTTTTCCCTCCCAGTTTCTGTAGCTTTCATCTCTCACAAGAATCTCTCCATCCTTCAAACTTGGCTGAATTTCTTAAGGACAAAGCATCTCTGTTTTTTGAGGGCTTCTTTATCGTAGAATAGGCTTTAAAATTGGTTCACATCATTAAACAAATATGACTGGTGGTTCCACTTCATCAAACATCAACATTGGCACAAACATTCACATTTTCCTTGGAAACTCAAATCAGCCACTAAGGAATTAAAAATATCTGCATCTTATTTCTTAGTGAAACTTGCAATATCAGGGAAAACTAACATTCCATAATTCCATATAGTTTCTGCCTATTAAGTTGTAGTACTTTTATTACAATTAATTACACAATCTTTACATAAAGTGTTTCTTTTGCTTTATATCATTTTAAATTTCTTGGAAGATAAAAAAATTAGAACATATCAAAGTCTTTAATGGTATTATAGTATTTTAATATTCTTATAATTTTATATTAAATATTATTATTATTGCAGTCAAAAGACAAAAGACAAAGTAAATGTCAGAATCATTAAAAAAAAAAAAAAAGTGCCAAGAACTGTTCAAATGAAATGACCACAAATATTTTTTGAGATTTTTTTTTTAACAGATTTTTATGAATCTTTAATTCTATTAAATGGGATAAGAAAACATTGGACCATTGTGTACATTGATATTAGAGCTTTAAAGATGACACCGTACTCCTGCTACATAATCCTGTATCATATGGAATGGATAATCTAATGAAGAAATAAGGTCTTGTCATCATTTTCCTCAGCATAAAGTTATTATCAAAGCAGTTTTAATGCTGTGAACAAATATCATTACTTTGTATTTATGTATATATGTACGTATGTATGCATGTATAAATAAATAAAATACTTTAAAAAACAGTGATGAAAAACAACAACAAAAACTGAAGTGTTATCTGAACTACATAAAATATGAATGAGGAATGGTTAGGAATTCTCAGAAGGCACCAGTGAATGGTAATTACTAAGCTGTAACTACTACCAATGTTGATTTAGGTTCACCAGTGATACAGTAGCAAAATTGTGATCTCAAATTGTAACAGCTACTGTTGTTTAGGATATTTAGTATGAACCTTTGTACTCACTAGACAAGCATTTAGTATAACCTAGAACAATGCCAAGTACAATTGCCAGTTACAGATCTTAGTTGTGGTTCATTAAGATTTATGAGCTGAATATATTTGTATATATATAGCAAAACAACCAAAAAACCCCAAAGAAATACAGTGCTGGCTTTCACCAATGTGTCCATGTTAGCAACTGAAAGGTGAAGTTCTTTATAAAGATTCAAATTTCTCTGTAGTATTCTTCTTGTGTTTGTCTTATTTTCTTTTCTTTCTCTCTAATTTGCTGGGATTACTTGCAATCCAGGTTATAGATTGTATAATAAACACAGTTTTCATAATATGCACATTGTTTTGAAAATCCCTTCAGTCCTTTCTGTATCCTTAGAAAAGATCAATTTTAATGCCATACTCTTCAAAATCAGTAACCAGAATTTCTGATTGTGAGACTCATCTGCCTACTTGAGTATCGCAGAAATAAACCCAGAAAATCTGTACATATCTTGCCTCACACAGTATTTTTGAAAGACTGGACATGCCAATTATTGTTCTGAACAAATATCACCTTTGCTGGTTATAGCTCATGAGATATGGCAATACTGAAACAATTGTCATACAGTATGTTTTAAATTGATAATTGAAACATTTATTAAGAAATCAAGCCATTTAAGGTCCTCAAAGTTAATTCCAGCTTTTGATACAACAATAATACAATGACAAAATGACAGTTTGAACTGTGTGTGTGTATATATATATTAACATACACATATATTAAACAGAAGTTTGAAACTAAAAGTTCTTATTTTCTATGTTTATGTGTTCCAGAGTACCTGCAATTCATTAGACAGAAAATATACATAATTCACTCTGAAACAAATGCCTCCATTTTATTTCCATGGAAACTACAGCAGATACAAAGAGCACAATAACACTATTTCATAGAGAAAATTCTCAGCTACGTGCCACTATTTTTCAGCATATTCACAACAATTATCTGTGCATTTTTACCAGTGATGAACAAGAGCCTGCATGCTGCACACCTAAAAATCTGCACCAGTGGAAGTAAACCACTATCACTGTTGTCACTGCTGAAATGAACCACCCACCACCTCTCTGATAGCAAGCACTGCTTGTTTTCCATAAATGTTCAAAAAGCACGAATGAAGGTGCAGTCTTCAGGAATTCAGTTATACACCTTTGCTTCATACACACTTCCATGTCAGACTGTCCCTCTGCTGCCATAAGTCATGCAGCAAGAAAATGTTATGGAATATTGGTGGAAACACTCAGCATCTACTGCCATGGCACCAACATCCACCTCTGACATCGTGGGTCAACATAATAAAATAAGAAGAATTTCTTTCAGACCAGTCCCCATATAAGATTACTGAGTATATTTTCTATAAAAATAGGAAGTCGAGTAATTAATCAATTTATTATGCTCAGAGCAGAAACAAACAAACAAACAAAAAAACCTTGTCATCATATAAAACCATGAAGGATATAAAAATCTATGGCAAAAAGCATAGAATTCTATAGTTATTCTATCACTAATGTTGCATCTTATTCCACTTTTTTACTTGCATTTTCCCTCCTTGGTCCCAGAGTTTTCACAGTATATTTTTTGTTGATTCTCAGTACTATCTTGAGGAACTGGGAAGAATAAGAAATATTCGTAAGTGAGCAAGAAGCTGTCAGAAGTCAGTAAATTCTTTATGATGTATGTAACTTGAAAAGATTTATGGAAATGTGCTTTATATTATATTTGAATTCCTCTTAGCACTGGCCTGAGTTCTATTTCATATATTTTTACAAGGCTTGCAGTTTATCTGTTCATATCAGTTGACTTTTTTATTTAATTTTCTCAGACATGTTGACATTTAATAGGACTGAATAATGAGAGCTTCCCACAATGGATATCGTGTGGTTATTTATGTTCTCTGTAAATACATAGTTTTAGCTGTTAAAATATTCTTTGAAGCACACTCAAAGTGCATGACAGGAATCCATAATGATGGTTTTCTTTTTTTTTTTTTTTTTTTCCTGATCAAAATCACAAGCAGGCTGTTTCTGTTGTAAGAAAGGACAGCCAGACTTTCAAGAATTGTACTGAAATGCTAAAACTCTTGAAATTGAAATTTCTTTACTAACCATAATCAATTTTAAATGTGTATGAACCTCATGAAATTGTCATTGACATAATAAAGACCTTACCTCTACCAGTTTTCTTAAAGCAGTGTTCCACACAGCTAGTAAATAGCCAATGGGAACAGACATCTATAGTGACCCGAACAACATCTGCAACAGCAAATCAATAACATATTCAATTTAGTTTTATTTAGAACAGCAGGACATTCATTTAACAGCAGTAATTTACCACAAAATATTTACTGTAGTAAGTGATTGAAAACACTGGTATACGTACATATGCACATGACCACAAATAAATATATGGAGAGGTATGTCTCTCCATATAATTACATTTATATATACACAGATGCCTTTTTAATAAATATATCATACAAATAAAAAACTGTAATTGTCAGAATAAGTGTTTAAAGTTTTAGTCAGTTAAAAAACATACGGCAACGCCCCAAATGAAAGCTAAGCACAACCAACTTAGATGAAAGTAGAGGCATTAGTTTAGCCCAGTAAGTTTTCAGACAATGCCAAATCATAATTTCAGGTATACTTAGCTCAACATAAGGATCATTTAACCTTTCTGTAGCAACAAGAGGGCTCTGTTGCAGCTCTCATATTTTACAGAAAGAGTCCTATGTGAGACTGTTTAAAGGAATAGATTGAGTGGTTTAACTTCAACGTTAAGCAAGCAACGAGCTAAACTCAGCACAGTTCTGTCCATCTTGCTTATTGAGAGTTCTCTAAAAAAAATCTGTTCCCAGAAAAACCTTTGTCTTAGAGGATTGTGTTTTGCTCAAGAAGATAGAGGAAGTGTGCTAAAATTTGTCTGGTGTAGATGATCAAGATATCAGGACAAAAAAAGTATTTTGTAAAATCTTTAAGTACGATATCTGCTATCTCAGAAGGGATCTTGGGGAAGGAACAAATAAATAAAAGAAAAAAGAATCGTTATCCTCAGCTACTTTCTTCCCAAATAGATGGAAACAATCATTTTTTGCATTTCCATTTTTTGTAGATTGCATAACAAATAGCTTAATTCTATCACTTCTATTTCTGAAGTGTTTGTGAGATGGCTTTGAGTGTGTTACTTCATGACCTGCAGGGAAATGAGTGAAGGTAGGTGGACATCCTTGAATACCTAACAACAGACTAGAAAACTTTCCTATCTCCTCTTCTTCAATGTCTTTATACAAGAAAAAGTCTGTGTAAGGAGCAATGAGGTTCTGGACATATAAGAATATTTTGGAAGTCCTCAAGAGTACTCTAATTATTTCTAGTAAATATTTGACAAGTTATTTATTTCCCTAGGATTGTCTCCAAATATTGAAAGGACCAATGTTAAACAAAAAAGAAGAGCATTAACCAAATTAAACTGCAGATAATTTATTAAGAAATATATCGTGGTTATTTATAAAAAGAAAGGATAAAAGCAAGAACAATAAACTGTTATAAATTGTGTCAGTTCCTCTTTAATCTAGTCTTCTGTCTCAAATGTAGGACTTCTTACATTAGCAGTGTTTTAGAAGCACTAAATTTCTGCATGTAGAAACATCATTTGTGCCCTCCTTTCAGATATTTTGCAATATCTTATAATTTTCCTGAGTTTAATTTATATTTAAAATAAACAGTAACACATAATTTAAATGTACTGAGTGATGTATATGTACTGTACTTCCACATATCAGAAATAGTTCACCACTGTCCAGGAGAAATGGTAACTGAATTGAACTAAAGGAATTCAAACTTACAAAACATGTTGACACTCTCAAAGTGAACTTCTCCCTGTTGGGAATAGTATGGTCAGTTTTGGTTGAGCATGCCATGATTTCCAGAGGAAACAAATTGCAGCAACTGTAAGATAAAAAAGATAGACCTGTCAGTCTCCACTCTTAATCAGCAAATACAAACACTATGATAAACAATCAATCTGCATGCTCTGCAAGCCAATACTCAGCATCTCACTCTTAGAAGGAAAGTGCAAGAGAATAATAATTCACCAGTTAAAGGAGAAAGGAGTCACTGAGTAACTAAATGGAAGAAAACTTACAGCAAACCATATAATAGACAAACAAGTAAATAAGAGTTATAAAATCTAAAATCTTTAATTTTTTTTTCTCTTTATTACAGTTTTTTTTTTAAAATACAGATATGATAAATGGTAATAATATTTTTTATCTTTAATTTTCTAATTCCTAATGGATGGAAATTAACTTTCATGTTTATATAAAAGATAATGAATCAATAAATACTTGTATTAATAAATAAATGTACAAAAATCCTCATTGCTGGATTGAAAAAATACAATATTATCTTGCTTGTGAAATTCTTTGGCAAAATGACAAAGGAAAACCAAGAAGGAAGTTTTTCTATACACATACACAAAATAAGCTTGAACATGAGTTGAGTATGAGCCAAGAATGAGACCTTATGTGATAGGCAATAGTATTTTATGCTACATTAGAGTTTTGCCAGTCTGCTGGAGGAGATGATCCTTTTCCTCTGCTCATCACTTGTGAGGACACACCAGTGTAACCAGTCCTCAGCTCTCCATTGTAAAGGAAACTTGAACATACTGGAAAGAGTCTAGTGAGGACCATGAAGCTGATGAAGTGACTGGAGCATCTCTGCAACAAGGAGAGTCTGAGAGAACCAGGACTGTTAAGTGTGGACAGAGAATGCTTGGGGGGGAAGTACATAGGAGGCATTATCTTCAGAGCTAGCTCCATAATATTAATCAATCTCAGCTGTTATATTTGTGAACTCCTTTAATGTTATTTATTTGGCACCTACTATTCCAGAATCATCTCGTACTTTGTAAAGTTTCTCTTTGAGGTTTAGAATTTAATTGTGTGTGTATTCAAAAGGTAATTTTATGCAGCTACCTGATTAAATGTTCATTCACATAATGATTAAGTGTCTTATGATGACAGTTATAGTATGCCAGTTTCAGAATGGAATGATTATCACCTGATGATTGTAGACCTGAATGTCTATAATGGGAGTAATTTTATAGCAGCACTTATTATAAATTAGTACTGATTGTATATTACAGTGATTATTTTATTGTGTCAGATACCTATTTGAACAGAAATAATAATTTTCAGCCTTCACTTACCTATTGACAGACTTTGAATTAGAAAGTAAAAAAGCAGAACATCTTACATTTTTCAAGTATTCTATTCTGTCTCCATAGGGGTATGGTCAAAATAATTGCTGTTAGAAACAGTCCAGGGGAACTGATTACCTTTAAAGAGTGTTCTTTCTCTAAATTTTGAAAACAGGTGAAATTGCATAACATGTTGTAGCTATTTATCATATTGTAATATTACTGTATTCTAAAATGAAAACTGTTTCTAATATCAGCAAAAATAGACTAAGACTGTTTAGAACTGTGATGTGAAAAGGATTTCTCTTTGCTATGAGTAAACAAATTGCTTTGTTCCAGCAGAATGCTGAGTACCTGATAAAACCCATACATCTTTGATCTTAGAGCTTTAAAAATTATGTCCCTAATCTAGCATTTGCTGCAGAAGAGTAACTTGACAGATACGCAATTCCAGAAACAGAGAATGGAAATCTAAAATGATTTTTTCTCAGTCAGTGCTTCTACAAGAAGATTCTCTTTTCTGGTAGGTTCATTCTGTATAAAAATGATTGGGTCCTTACATAGATTTTCCTGATTCTTTAACACAGACTGCATGTGCTTTATTTTTACTTCATAAGTGGGGAAATAACGTAGTGTGGTCCTTTACCATGCTTATTTATGAAAATTTGTAATTCTTAAGAACTGCGAACATATTTGAATGCCATTATTATTTGCTGAAAAGAGAAATGTTTTGAGAAAGAAAATAGAGTTCAGGAATGGATTTTAAATGGACAGAATATAAATTAGGACTTATCTAAAAAATAGCTGAATTAATATCTAGCATTCCTTGAATACAAGGAGATAAATATTTATCCTTTGCTGTTTTTCATTCTCTAAAAACAATGATATTCAACAATCACTGCACTGTTGCGAGAGCATGGAAAGCCTAATCCATACCTTCTCACTAGAAAGTTACCCTTTGAGAGAAATCATATAATGGGGGTTGGACTTGATGATCTCTGAGGTCCCTTCCAACCCCTACAATTCTGTGATTCTGTGGCTCTCTTGTTGAAGATTAGAACCTCTTAGTGCTGAAGCCGCTTAATTATTACAGATAATTGGAATTTTACAGTCTTTACTGAACTGATGTAAAACAAAAGCTGAACAGAAGTTCTATTATTCTATAAGAATAGAATAATTTCAAAACACTTGGCAACTGACCATCATGAAATTCTATTTGTTGGGGCTTAAACTTAGCTCAGTTATACATTCTTAAATCAACAATATTACTATGGAAATGAATTGATTTGTTCAACATACGAGCAACAGAACAAGTCGGTCAAGAGGAAATGCTTGCTTTAGTTTGATTTGGTTTGATTTTACTTTTGAATATAGCAGATGCTCTTGTATGACTTTTCCCATTTTTTTTTTTTCTTAATTATTATTTTCATATTTTCTGGAGATTTCCATAAGCACTCTCTTTGCCCTAGGTACATAACTATATTAGCCTGGAGAAGTTATTTTTCTACAGTTCTCTGGCTGATTGTACTCTCAGTTTAAGAGAAATGTAAATAATATTAAGGAATGAAAATTGCAAAGTAATAGTATTTTCATCCACTTGGAGATCTTTTTAAAATTTAAGAGTATAATTATTAAACCTTACTTTACCCTATATTTCATGTGTTTTAACCTTTACTGAACTGGTTAGGAAAAATTTTAAAATTACTTGCTAACTAATAGCAAGTTTTTTGTTGTTGTTGTTGTTTATTTGTTGGGTGTTTTTTTTTTCTTTACACTTTACGGAACACTGGAGAAACATAGGCAGTTCTGAGTATAAAAGTTATTATCATTGAATCATAGAATTGTAGTATGGCCTGGGTTGAAAAGGACCTCAAAGATCATCTAGTTTCAACCCCCCTGCTATGTGCAGGGTTGCCAACCACTAGACCAGGCTTCCCAGAGCTGCATCCAGCTCGGCCTTGAATGCCTTCAGGAATGGGGCATCCACAACCTCTCTGGGCAGCCTGCTCCAGTGTGTCACCACTCTCTGAGTGAAAAACATTCTCCTAATATCTAAATTAAATCTCAGCTGTCTTAGTTTAAAACCATTACCCCTTGTCCTATCACTATCCACCCTTGTAAAAAGACATTCTCCCTCCTGTTTATATACTCCTTTCAATATCAACAGTACACACAGTACAGAGTTGTATTAGAAAAGGTTGAGCTGCTTACGTGACTTGCATTTTCTAAAATGGCATATATGTAACAAAACTCGTGTTGTATTACAAGAGAAACAGAAAAAATACAATCTTACATATACATTTTGAAAAGATGTACCAAAAGAAAGATATGCAGTAGTTTTCAAGTTATTTATCCTGTGATCCTAATTAAGACAATAATACAACAACATTTACTCACCTCTCACAACAGTTGTATAAGTCCAGTGCAATTCACTTTCCTTCTGAACAACTTTGCTCAGACTGGAACACAGTATGTAGTTAACTTTTCTGTAACGTAGAATCATAAAATCATAGAATGATTTTGATTGGAAGCAATCTTAAGGATTATCTAGTTCTAATCCCTTGTGATGAGCAGAAATATCAGCCATTAGATCAGCCCCATCCATCTTGGTCTTGAACACCTCCAGGGAAGGTGCATCCACAACTTGTCTGGGCAGTCTGTGACAGTTCCTCACCACCTCCTGAGTACATAATTTATTCTTTGTATCTACTCTAAATCTTCCTTCTCTTATTTTATAGCCATCACCTCTTCTCTAGTCACTACACTCTGCAATCAAGTGTCCATTTCCAGCTTTCGTTTTAGGTCCCCTTTTTATACTGGAAGGCTACAGTGAGGTCTTTCCAGAGCCATCTCTTCCCAAACTGAACAAGCCCTACTCACTCAGCTTTAGAGGAGAAGTGCTGCTGCACTCTAATAAAGCTGGGAAAACAAAACAAAGCATAACTCTCATCAAATTGGAATCTTTGCTTTTTAGACAGCTTTGAATGTGACAGCTTAAATGGAAGTGAACCTTGCAAGACATGTAAAAAAATAACCAAAAAAGATTATTTAGGTACTCCAATCAGAAGAGAAAGCCCTAGGAGACTGTAATTCCTCTAATGAATGAGAAATAAAAACTGGTAAAAACAAGCATAGAGTAGGGTGAGGTACTCTACAAGTTCTTTGCATCAGTCTTCACTGACATTCAGGCTTCCCATGTCTCTCATCTCCCTGAACCTCTGGGTGGGTTTTGGAGGGGCAAAATCCCTCTCACTGTAAGAGTAGAAAAGTTTTGAGGATTCCTGGCAAGACTAGATGTGTACAACCTATACGAGGCCTGATGAGTGACATTCCAGGGTCCTGAAGAAAGTGTCTCATGTAGTCACTAAGCCACACTCCACCTTATCTGAAAAGTCATGGTTGTGGAGCGAAGTCCTCAGTGACTGGAAACTGTGAAACATCACTCCCATTATAAGAAGCATAGAAAATAAGATCTGAGAGTCTACAGGCCTGTGAGCATCACAGCTGTGCCTTGAGAAATCATGGAAAAGATCCTCCTGGGAGTGATGTAAAGGTACATGCAACATAAGGAGATCATTTGAGAAAGTGAGAACAGCTTCACCAAGGGCAGATCATGTCTGACCAACTTGGTGGCTTTCTACGATACAGTGACTGCATCAGTGATAAGGGAAAACTAACCAATGCCACCTACTTGAATTTCTGGAAGGCCATTGAAATCATTTCACACATCATCCTTATCTCTAAATTGGAGAGATATGGATTTGAATGGTGGACTACTTAGTAGATAAAAAATTGGTTGGATGGTTGCAGCCAAAGGATTACAATCATTGACTCTATGTCCAGGTGGAGGCTAGTTCTAAGTGTCTTGGGACCAGTCTGCCTTTGGACCAGTGTTCTTTAATATTTTTATCGATGATACAGTACAATCAAGTGTACTCTCAGCATTTTTGCAGATTACACTAAACTGAGAAATATTGCTAAAGTTATACAAAGTTAGTAAGATTTTTTAATTTAATTTTATTTTTTTAAATCTTGTGATGAGGTGTAGCTATGGTTGTTTTTGTAGATTTTTTTTTCTTCTTCAAGGAAAAAGGTCTGAAATTTCTGAGTAGTTGTTTTCTTTCAAATCAAGGACTTTAGATTAATATAAAATAGCATCTGTCATGTTCATATTTTCTTTAAAGAAAAACAGAATCTGTTTTCAAAGTAATGTAACTCAAATGAAGTATACTTGGTCATTCTTACTTTTTTTATAGTTTATTAAAGTGCTATATTACAGATATACAAAAGGATTAAATGGTTCCTGTCAGGTTGTATGTTGCTCAACCAACTCAAATCTTTAGCATTTCTCTGAATTACAATTAACTACAGTTTCTTGAAACAAAAGCTTTACCCTGTTTTCTAGTTATATATGAATAAGGACTTTGCAAAAGCATGCAACTTTTGCTTTTATCTGCTGCATGCTATGCTATTATAAGGTAAAAAAAAAAAAAAAAAAGTCAGTCTGATTCATCTGACATCAGAAAGTAGGAGTCATTTCCTGCTGGATCTCAAAAATGAAATATGATTGAATGCCTTAAAGACAGCTGCGAGTAAATGGCTTTGACTGAACAAATATTTAAGATGGGAAAAAATCCTATAGAATATCAAACTACAGGCATTGTTTGTCTTGTACTGAGACTCTGTGTTTTATGCCAAGTGTAGCCAGAAATTTTTATTTGGAACTTGTAGTTTCGTATACAGTTAATGAAGAAAAAATATCTACAGAGAAAAAAAAATAATAATAACTGTGTACAGTCTATTAAACATGAGATGATGTGATGTACATTATTGTGTCTTTATCCTGAAAGGTGAGAAGGGCCCCATGAGTGAAAGTACAAAGGCAAGAAGACTTCACAGTGACTAAGGGGGGTGAAGGGGAATAGTTAGAGATAGTTTACAGAAGCAAGAATATACAGCTTGTTAGAAAATAAGGGATGGCAGACACTGGGTCTGGGATAGTGAGGGGGATGAAGGCCATAAAGATAAGAGTTTGAGAAAAGGTCAGAAGTTTACAGAGAGAAAGGTCAGAAGCCTTCATGAGGAAGACGACAAATCTTCATCCCATGACCCACTACGCACATGCAAGAGGGGAGGGTCTGCATGCTAATGAACTCTCGGGGTGTAATGAATATGTATTCGAATTCCAGGAAAACTATTGTTTATGTATTAGTTCAGCCTATATCTGTAGCACGATTGTTCCTGACGCTGTGCAAGCTAGGTGAATCTATCCCCCTTGCACCTGGTGTCTGCGCAGCACTGAATAAACCATACCTGCTTTATAACTACTTTGTGGTTATAGAGTTTGATTCCGCATGTCAATCCTAACTATTAATTTCTAGCAGAAAGTTCAGATAAGGGAGGAGGATGTGGTTATCAAGTTAGATGTCTAGTAGTCACTACTGGGGGCTATAAGGAGGGTACTGCTTGTGAATAGTTGAGAGTTTTTGACTGATAGGTTAGGTTGAGTAACTAAGAAGAGTAACAACAGAATACTGATTTGGGGAATAAGATAATGGAAAACTGATCTGCTTCATAAATTATTAGAGTGAGAGGAAAAACAGCTATGTAAAAAATTAATAGCATTTCATTTTCTTCATTTGTTTGTTTTTGATGTGGAAATTATGAAGAGTAGGAAATTCACTAGATAAGTGAGGAATGAAAATAGATATGACAGAGTACCTCAGAGAAAAGGCCTAGATAAAGGATAAATGCTTCTGATGAGACTGGAAAAACAGAATTAATGAATCTGGTACTACGATCCTTAGGATGCATACCTTTGAAGGCAACAAGGGAAAGCCACAGCACATTAGAACAGACTTTATTCTTCTGTTTACTACATCTAGCTGGTTTGATGTTCACTTTAGGAATAGAGAGAATAGGTTCTGTGCAGCATAGTTATTATGGTATATGCTGCAGAAAAGCTTTCTTCCATGTCAGTGTTGTCTTGCCAGAAAGAATTTATAAAGTGCAGTCTTTCTATCTTGGCTCTTAATAAGATCTGATGCTCATGATTTTATATATATATATGTATATATTATATATATATATAAAAACAACAACAACAACAACAAAACCTGAAGTGAATCACAATTTTAAAGAATCTTTATAAAACCCAGGAGACAAAGTCACACCTACATTTTTACTAGACAAATAACACTCACTTTCTTTAAATATTTTCTCTCTGTGCTCTTAGAGCATTTGTGCATTCTTTCCTCAGAAACTACATTTCCTGGAATATATTTCGTAACAGCCATCTCTCTGCACATCTCTTAGGAGAAGTTGGAAAAAAAAGAAAAAAATTGGTCCTTAAAAAACTATGCATGATGTTAATAACAAACAAACAAAGGCATACTGTGAATTCTTGAATTCTTGGAAACTTTTACTCCCATCATTCCTATATTTCATCCCTACAGGGAGAACTGAACTGAACATATTATCATTTTCAACCTCTATATTTTCTAAATAAACTAAATAAAGGGTGATGTTTATTTCATTAAGAGAGCAAAGAACACAAAGAACAGCGTGGTCCTTGCCTGTGTTTTTGTTCCGCTAAGGCTTTTTGATCTAAAGGACAAAAAAAAAAAAAAAAAAAAAAAAAAAGAAAAAAAGAACAACAACAACAAAGAAGACCAAATAATGTGGACTAATGGTTTTATCCTGGTTGTTTCCAGGGTGAGAAATCTTCATTTTTTTATTAAATGGATAATTGGAGAAAACTATTTGGATGGTTTCTTAAAAGGTATAAAGATCTTTTGAGAAAGAGGATTTAAAATGGTTATAACAGTGATTACTGTAAGAACTGGTTAACAAAACATGGGAAAAAGTAGATATATACTAGAAGAAAATATAAACTCTACATTTGTGCCAATTTTGTCTCAGCGTAAGAGACAAAAGACTATCTGGAAACAATTTGAAACACTTGTTAAGTAATCTATTGAGCTGGAAATGCACACACAAAAAAATAATAATTGTCAATTATTATTTTGTCAAGTTTGTGTTATGAAGCAGTCTCTTCCAAGTCTCTTTTTGCCTCTACATATTACTATGTTATAAATACGGTAAAATGTAATGCGCTTTTTTAAAAAATTAAGCACTTTAGAAATATGATTAATTAACTCATATTTTATGAATATTATTGCATATATTCTTACATTGCTTGTATGAAAACATATTACTTTCAAATTGAAAAATTCCAGTTATTCAATAGGGTGTAACTACGTAACAAGATAATAAAATGTGTAATTATACATTCAATTCCCTGCATAATCTCTTTCTTTTCCAATATCTTTTTTTTCCACCAAGGTTAGAAGTTGTTAAAACTAAGCTTTTAAAAGTAATATTTATTTTGTATATTGCATATCTATCTTCTTGTAGTATAAAATAAAATTCCACATGCATAGAAATTCAGAGAAATAATCATGTCTATGATAATATTAATGTGTGTTGCTGATTTTTCTGTTCATGTTTAAAATCTTACTGATTTTGTTGAAGAGCTGGTAAGCAGAGATACAGGATGATGAAATAAGGAGACGATAGTTTGATCCAGGACAGCATCCTAACATTTCCTTTTGTGCATAATTTACTGACGTCAAAAGTTTTGGGTGGTTTGACGCAGTTCTGTGACTAATTGGGGTGAGGAGACCCGCAGTCCTGAGCCCCAGGAGAGGAGAAAGGGGGGAAAATGGAAAAAAAAAGGGTAGGGAGTTGGGACTAAAAACAAAACAGCAGCAACAAACTAAGGGAGAAAATTAATTTACTAAAGATGATGATGGAATACAAGATAACACAATATAATCCAATATCATTGGAACTGAAACTAATAAATCAAATAAAATGAGAGAGTGTCCAAAACTGAAGGCCTTACTCTAATGCTGAAGACAAGATGGCTCAGGAGAACACACTGCAGTGATGAGCAGTAAAAGAAGGGGACATCTTGTTACTCATGAGTAGTTTTATCTGTCCCTCTAAACAGAAAATGGAAACAGAACAGTGAAAGTCTTCTGGGAGATGTAGTTCTTCTCTTCTGAGAACCAGGTACCTGGAAATACTGGAAATCCACAGAAATGGAGCATTAACTCTTTAACTCCCAGTGCACTACATGTTATTATGAGGTGGAATACTGGAATACTGATAACAAAAATCATAAAAACATGACAAGTGGATTTTTCAAAATACTTTAACAACATGCAAAGATATCCAGATCCACATTCCACACATCTTTTCTTCCTTTTTAGACATATCTTTGTACCAAAGTCAAAAAAAAGAACAAATAATGATATTTTTATACCAGCTCTATTTTAGGCATCTCTATACATTTCTACACCAGACATTCTTGTATCAACAGTACGAACAGCAAGCAAAACATAAACTGATTCTACTGTAGAGAAATCAGAAAATGAAATAATCCTCTGTCACTTCATAAAAACAGTGCATTAAACGGCACAGACCTGTTATCTGAAGACCATCTGATCATGAGGAATTTTTAAGCAGAGGCCAACACAGTCAAGTCACATTGCTCCTCTTGCCAAAAAGTAATCATGCTCCAAATACCAGAAAAAAAAAGGATTGTATTGTGTGTACTTTTAACATCACTATGGATGCTGAATGTATCAGGATGCTTTTGATCAACTGAAACAATAAGTTCTATGATTTCACTTTTCTTACCTGAAGCAGTCATGAAAATATACAAATAAGGGAGGTAGACTGTCTAATTCGTGTTAGTAACATTTTCTTTCATGGTGAAAAACAGAGAGCTACACTAAACCTTGTAAGACCATCTTGAAAAATGGGGAATTATCCATACTGTGTCCTTCCAAGATAGAATAATATATAATTTATAATAATAAATGAAAAAAAAAAACCAAAACCCACCAGCAGCAGGTACAACAACAAAACCAACAAACAAACAACACCTGTATTATTTCTGCTTCACACAGAATTACTTGTACAAATATAAACTGATAATGTATTTTCCTTTGTTATTGGAGCTCAGACAAGTTTGGATGCAACTTGGATAGAATAATACATTATACCATTATTTATCATGAGTATGAATCTGCAAGGATAAAGCTTGTCTAATCAGCTGGAGACATCAACAATGCAGACTGCTACCCTCAAGCTTTCCATTATAGGCTCCCTAAACAATCAATAGACATAAAGAAACTGTTTCAAGGTATGATGCATCTCCATGCTAGAGTAAACAGAATAGGTTTTGAGCTGATTTCTCTAGTCTTTCTCCCAAAAGACACAATGACCTGGAGATAAAATACTAACGATTCTGTTTGCAGTACAGATAGTATCATATTATACTATGTACAAACGGACTCTTGAAGCGATCATCTGACACGCTCAAAGCCAATAAGATTCAGCTTATATGAGAAGAGTTGTTTATTTTCCTGGCAGAATCATAAGTTAACCAGGTTGGCCTGTCAACACCTAGTATGCTAAAAAACTGATTTTATTCCAGAGCATTCTGGTATAACCTGGGCAGCTTTCCCAAGGTGCCAGGTGGAAGAGATGGAGAAACATGGGTGTTGGAAGACTATAAGCCAAACTGTGTCAAATGTTTCTTTCTGTAAATTTTTATCTGGGGATCTCTAAAGTTTAAATGGGACTTTCTTGCTTTAAAAATAAACAAATAGATGCTGAACACCTTGATTTTCCTCTTAGGAAGCATATGTATAATTCCTAAAATCTAGTAAACTTCTTATCAGAGAGTGTGAAACGGATAATATTTCCTGCTGCTTAAATGCTTTTAAATGCTTTTTAATGATGAACTGAAAAGTCTCAGTGCTTCTTCCACATCCATTTAATTCCCAGCCATCACAAAGTTAACAGTTCTAGATCATCAGACTTACTTTCACGTATATCACTTTTCTATTTGTATTTGAAAACAGAAAGCAGGAAAAGATTGCTGTAAAAGTATGAGGGATTGTTCCAAAAGTAATGCCTCCTGTTTTACGACGTTGACTCACTATGTCAGAGACGGATATTGGTACTACAACAGTAGAGATTGAAGCTTCCCACCAGTATTCTGATCCATTTTGTTGCAGTGCAACAAATGACAGAAAAGGCAGTCTGATTAAATGATGTCTGATGTGGAAGTGCATATGAAGCAAAGGAGTGTAACAGAATTCCTCCATATAGATATAATTGCACCCACTAATATTCAGTGTTTACTGAACATGTATGGAGGTGAAACAGTGGATGTTAATGGAGTGAGGTGGTGGATTGTGTGTTTCAACAGTGGCAAAAGCGACATGGAAGACGTCCACGTTCTGGATGGCAAAAGCAGATTTTCACAAATATGGCATGTAGACTCTTGTTGATCACTGGTGAAAATGCAGAAAATGCAGAGCCATCTCTATTGCTCTAGTGAAATATTATAAAAAATATTTAGGTCTTAAAGCATACCATAATATGTGATGTTTAGATACATGGACTGTGAGGACACTGGGGGAAATTGAGCCCACACTAAGCTGATCACATAATGGAGTCATAATTAAATAACTGATTACTGTACCAAATTCAATATCTATACATAGAGAAGTCTTTCAAATTTTAAATTTAATTCTATTTTTCTTGGTAATTTTATTCACTAATTTTCTAATCTGAAATCTACTGAAGTCTAGGACCATGATCTTGTTCAGGTGAAATTTTTTGCATTAAACCAAAGAATATCTGCCATCTTAAATATTTGAAGATCCCAAAATGAAGTCTTAACATAAATATGAAAAGATATCTTTAGATCGTAAATTCTAGAGAAATATTAATTACTGCTTTTGAAATTCTTACACAAAAAAAGACATTTAGATCCTAATTTCTAGGGTTATATTAATTACTGCTGTTGAAACTCTTACACTAAATTCCATTGTCACCACTGTGAAATTTCCTGTCTTTAATAATTAATTCAAATCATATAATCCATATTATTTAAATTTCAATTTAGTACAAAGAAACTTAATCTATTTATCATAATATAGTAACCTTTTATTGACATTTTTATAAGTGCAACTAATTACTCTTTAATTTTTAATGCAAATATGATCTTTATATATTGATCAACTTCATAGGTTTTCTTTAAATTTACTTACAATTTTGCATGAGCAAATTGTATTTTGTTCAGAGTCTCCGTAAATTTGCACCTGCTTGATTAGTAGAGTGAAATGATGAGTATACAAACCTGTACTTATTGGCAGTTATTTATGTTGATTTTTTTATTTAATTATAATAAGTTTTTTAATTATTACAATATAGTATTCATATGCAAAATAGATTTGACATAATTATTACGCTTTTAAACTAGATTAAAAATTAAAATTTATTTATCTGCTGTTAATTTCAGTTAACACTTAGGAGAAGTGAGATACATTTTTATTGCAGAATAAACCAGAATGTAGAAGTTACATTTCAATGTTAACCGACTGTTACATGACAAGTAAACAAGTTTAATCGTGTTATTCACCTCATTGACTTTAATGATTCAATAATAGATGTAATAGGCACCTCAGGACCAGATGGCTTAGGGAAAAAAAAGTCCCCATGAACTAGTATTTTTTCATCTCAAGTATCTGATAAATATGTTAACTCCCTGTGCTGTGATGACAGCCAGGATTTCTCACCAGCTGGCCACTGGCTCTGCACAGTGGGCAATATCATCCTCAGCCAAATGTTGAATACTCAGCAGCATAGTAAGGTCAAGACTCCTGTTTTGTTGCTGTAGTTTTAAATGAAAACAACACTGTTTCTACTAATTTCATATAAACATAATAATTGTCAAAAAGAAAAAAAAAAGTGAATAAGTTTTTCTCAGGTAGAGGAGTTAAGACTCTATTCACTTAGGAGCTCTCCTTATAAAAGTTATTGTCAATCACATGCATTAGTAGCATAGTTTGAATGTGCAAAGAGATACTGGGACTACAGTGATTTACCTCTCATCAAGTCATTTTACTACCTCAGTCTTTTGCACAGTACTGTGCCACCTCAGGCAGAGTCTGTATATGATCATGCCTGGCAGACATTTTAAGCATGAAAGCATTGCTTATTTCTAGCTGTCATCTGTGTTGCTATAAGAAAAGTGCCAAAGAATCCCCTTACTTTTCCCAAAAATGTCAACAAAGTGGACAAGTTGATTATCTACAGCTTGTATAAGCCAACACGGTTCAGATCCGAGGCTGCATATAGCCTAAAGTCTACCACTATACTTTAGTTTCAGCCATGTTTTTTTGTAACATTCTTTTATAATTTAATACACTTTTTTTTCTGCCTCTGGCTGTACAAAAGATAAAAGTGGTAGAGCCTACCAAGACAAAAGGATGTCTGTAAGAGATTATTCTTTTACATCATTGTCTCAAAAGCTTGCTGGGGACGCAGATGAACAAGTCCAAGCAAGTCCTGGACAAGGGTTGATAAATCCTGTCTGGAGAACACTGATGGACAAGTCCTGGGCAAGGGTTGTGAAATCCTTTGTCTGAGGGACACAGATGGACAAGGCCAGGGGCAACAAGAGAGAGAGATAAGCCGCAGATTAATGGCCAGGAAGCAGTCTTTTGTGTGGGCTTATCTCGAGGAAGATGGCCATCTCAGGAGGTGCTGCACATGACTCTTAGCCCAGGAATGCCACAGTGGCAGAAGAAGAAGGATAAAAAGGGGACCTACAACTATGAGGTGAGGTTTTCTGGCAGCAGATTCCTTAAAAGAAAAAGAGGTTTCTGACATGAGAAGCCTCTCGACCTGCCTCTCTCCCTCCTGGACTCGCTCTGTGCTCTACTAGCATGCTGAAGAACAAAGGTGTCTGCCATCAGATTCCTCACTACAGAATGCCTGCATGCTGACGGACTCTCCTAGGCCTGCTACCTGAATCCTGCTGCTTCCTCCCGGACTTACCCTGTGGTTTCTTCCTGCTACCTGCTTGCTGCTCAAGGCTGACCATGCTGCTGCTGCTCTCCCCCTGCGCTTTTGCCTCGGACCATTGGGATGGAGTGCAACAGGACCGCTGCTGGATCCTGGTGGTGACTATCCCCATTTTACGCAATTCTTATTTATTTCCCAACTTTTCTGTCGCCCTCCTTCCCTTCTCCACTACCCTAATTCATAATAGTGTCCATTTTCCCCTTCCCCATCTCCCTGATTAAGATTCGTAATAAATTGGTCGGGCCAACATTTGAACTGTTGTTTCTTAATCTCATGCTGGGTATGCAGATATCAAAGAACCTCCTCTCCCTCCTAAAAATTGGAGCAAGACAATGTCTTGTGTGTATTTTGTGTGTGCTTGTATGTGTGTGTGTTCACAAAACATTTCTCCTCTTCGTTACCTGATTTATGATCTGCCTTTGTAAAGAAAACAATACCTGCATCCAAAACTGCAGTTTTGGACAGGAAGCTGAAATTTGTGTAAGCAAAGAAAAAGGAAAAAAAGAAAACCACTTGCATTAGCCATCTCATCAGTGAGGAAGTGATTCTGAAACACAATGTAATTCTGAAAACCTGCTGTTACTTAATTGCATTTCTATTCAAATATGTCTATTAAAACAAGTTGCAATTTCTCAACAACTTTAATTACATCCAAGTTATATTAAAGTGCTAGAAAATGAAGAATAAATGACATCAAATAGTACTACAAAACTTTATCTCACTATATTTGTTATACACTCTTTACCTCATTGTCATGATTTTATGATGTTTGGTTATCAGTATTCCACATCATAACATCATGTAGTGCACTGGGAGTTAAAGAGTTAATGCTCCACGTCTGGGTACCTGTCCCAGAAGAGAACTACTACATCCCCCAGAAGACTGTTCACAGTTCTGTTATCATTTCCACTCAGAGGGAAAAGATAAAAGGCCTTCGTAGAACACCTAATAGCCCCCTTTTCAATCATCTGGCTTGTCTCTGTTGAGGGTGCTGTCAATTCTAATTATATTGTATTATGTTGTATTATAGTGTGTTATCTTGCATTCTGATATCTTATTTAATAAATTAGTTTGTTTCTCCTCAGATTGTTGCCACTGTTGTTTTTTAGGCTCATCTCTCCACCCTTTTCTCCTTTTTTTCCCTTTTCCCTTTCCAGGCCGTGGATCTGTGGGTTCCTCTGCCCCACTAGTCGCAGAACTGGGCTGGACCAGCCCGTAAACCATTGACACTCATTTAAATGCACAATAAGATGTCATTTAGATGCTATCATAGCAATGAAGAATTTACTCTTTTCCTATCATACTAATATGTGTTTGTGAACTTATTCATACTACGTTCTTTTACTCTGGGATGTATTCACACATTACCTTAAAAAAGGATGAGATGCCACTATTCTTCAGTATAAAAATCTCTACTTTAAATAAAAAGAAACTGAATATCATTGACATTATTCTTTGGGGGTTCTTTGCTGTGGATATTCCTCTGTTTGCATCCATTCTTATGAAGCATATGTGCCAAATATATATTTATATCTATATGAGATGTTTGCTATTATAACAGGAGCATACTAAAAAAATGATAGTCAATATAATAAAGAACAGAAATATAGAGATGTTGGTATTTCTCAATACAGCAAAAATCAATGCAAAGGTAAACCTCCTGTAGGAAGAGTTGAAAGGAAAAAAAAGAAAGTGGAAATAGGAAGAAGAGTAATTTAAAATCTCAAAAACAAAAAGACAATATTAATTTATGCCAGAAAAAAATAAGTGTGAGAAATAGTTACTTTTTTAATTATTATTTTACATATGTATTTAACTGGGATATCAGAAGCTGGAACAACTGGTTGAGATGTTCAGAAGAAGAAGACTCTTCTGCACCCTCCCTCATTAAAGGAACAAAAATTATCTCTGCTCTGATGTATGAACCAAAATACAACAAGTATAACAATTGAGATGGAACTAATAAGATGATATCAGGTCATACTGAGAATTTATTCTTTGTATCACTTTATAACTGCAAGTCACACATACAAGTTAAGTGGTGCAGAACTTCTCCAGAAAAGACTGACGTTGTTTACAGCAGTTAGCAGTTAACAGATTTCTACAGCACTATATTGTGTTTCAGTGGTACCCAAATTCAATATCTGTGGGGACTCTGGGGAGTATTTTTTTTCCAGTTCAGAGTGTCTTATAGTAGGGCTAGTCTGTGCAGAATAGATGGTTGCATGAATATCAGAATAACATTCTTACCAAATTAAATGATTATATGTATTTTATGCTTGTAAATCATGTGGAGTGTTTGGAGATGCTGGCTTTTCTGGGAAAATATTGGAAAATTGTGTGGGATGGTAAATAGACATATAACATGCAATTTTTTTTCATGTGCATGGGCAACTCCTCAGAAATAATAATCTAGAGAGCAACTTCTAGGCTTCATTTATACTGAAATGCAAAAATACTTTGTGATGAATCCTATAACCTAGTCTTCCAAATATCTTGATCAAGCATCACACAAAAATGAACTGTAAATCTTCTCTGAAAACCATCTTGTTTCACATCTCTTCTGACACACATTTATAATTTCCTTTAGAGAATATCAAGGCATGGACTGCAGAAAATGAGGGATGCAAATGTCTGTGTCTTACCCTGATTTTGACTGAGGACATATCTATGAATCCAAGTAGATTCTGAAATGCTCTTAAGGACTATGTTAGATATCTCTGTCAATCAAACTCATTTCATAAAAACTTCCACTATGATTAGCAGTATGGAGCTCAAGATATTGGCCTTGTTCCTGCCTCATCTGTCTGTTCTACCCTTTAACCCTTTAACTTTAACTTTTTTTTTTTTTTTTTTTTTTTTTTTTTTTTTTTTTTTTTTTTGGTCACAGGATGAACTGGGTCAGGAAATCAATTTGAGTTGAAACTGTGTGTGTGCACTTTAACCTCAGTGATCATGAAATTGCAATCTCAGGGAACAGGGGGAGCACTGTATAGTTCAAACCCCTTCTATTCCAAATATTTAATTACTTACTCAATAGCAATTTTCTTTTTTGAAACTTAATTACATAAGGTTCAAAAATTTTAATCATGTGTATCCTGTATAAATGTTTTGAGACAGAAAAAAATGACTGTCATTCGTATTTCACTGCTGTTTGTAATTTCCTTTGTTTCTTCGCAACTTTTTTATATTTAAATTTCACATTCAAGGTTAATTTGCAGGGGAGTAATTATTTTCAGTTAAAAATGAAATCAGTCAATGTGAACTGATTTTTCCAGCTGCTGCATCAAAAATGAGTAATTAGAAGTGCCTACACCATTGCTCTTGATAAGTAGAAGTAACTGTACTTAGATGAGTAAACAATGAAATACAGATGTGCTGTGATTGGGTGAATGAACATAATACACTTAAAATGTGGAAGATTTTCTTGTCCAGCCTTTTCCAGCTACTTTGTGTGTGTGTATGTGTGCGTTCTATGTATTCAAATACTATTTTGTAGTTCTTTAAACATTGGTCAGCTGTGTTTTGTTGGTAATTAACCTCAAAGACAGAGGTTAATTGGTCAGTTGTCTTTGGAGAGTCTGATGGGGAAGTTAGAGCTTGTGAACAACCAGAAAGTGAAAAAGGGCAACTCTCCAGAGTCAATAAAGGAAGCTTCTATTAACGTATTTCAATTTTAATTTGACAGTGTATACATTTTCTCCTTGTAAAAACACATGCTCCAAAAGCCAAGCTGGTGTATCAGATATTGTAAGTTTATACTAATATGCAATATTTCTAGATAGTTATGAGATAAGCTTTTTTACTGTTTCCAGTCATAGCATGTCTATTTAAAGGAGGAATTTGTTTAAACTCTTGTGAATATATAGTTATGATTACCAGTGGGAGGGAGGTTTAAATTTGTTTTCAGTAATGGAAAAGCTTTCTAAAAATATATAATTCTGGGTGGTCAAATGTATTCAATATCTCATTGAGTGGTACTATTTCTGTTATAACAAACAGCTGAACAGATTTAACAGAAGATATCCAGAAAGTCAAATAATAGCTTATCTTGTAATCCAGTAGCATTATGTTTTCTAGGTGATGATAGAAAGATCTATGTAACATGAACATAAAAAAGAAAAACAAAACAGATGAATTTTTTTTTTTTTATTAAACATACTTTTTTTTTTTTTTTTTTTTTTTCTGAACAGGATTAGATTTGAAAGTGAAGATCATTTTTTATTTATAAGGGAACTGACAAATCCAAATTTAGGCTGGAATAGTTTTATCATTTACTTGTAGGCATTAACTCTATTTATGACTTGTTATTCAAATTAGAGAATTCAAATGACAGCATTTACTTTTCATGAATGGGTAGAAACATAACTAAACTACCTCAAAGATCCTAACATAATTAGTTTTTGTATCTATTATTATATACTTGTATCTAATGTTGCCAATTTTAAACACAGTCTGTATTTTCCCAAACTGATTTTCCATACTTCTGGCTCTACATCTTGCTGTGATTTTATAGAAAGCTGCTATTTGGTAAGAGATTAATTTGAATTTGTTCATTTCTACTCTATTTTATGGAAGCCAGCAGATCCAATAATATTGTTAAAGTGGGTCATCACAGAGTACTCTTTAACGATTATATTTAATAATGAAAGCACATCATCCCAAACCGTTTAATTTTGAGACATATCCACAACATGTAGAAGTGCAATTTAACCTAGACAGTTGAATTCAAAACCCAGAAAGGTAGGAGACTGTATTCCCAATAAAAAATACTTCATATATTGAAAATAAAGTAGGTTAGACATACTGTGTGGAACATTGCCTCCACTTATTTGCTTAGGCAGTGGGATTTTCATTTTAATATTTAGAGTAGCAAGGGAAGATAATGGACATGTGCCACAGTTGCCCATCAGTTATCTTTCCCTTCATTCTTCCCTGAAGACAAAAGATGAAGCAAGCTATCGTATTTCCATCTCATTTTCCCCAAATCCCCAAATCTTCCCTCTGACCCACACCCAGATTCTGAGAAAATTAATTCAGTGCTTGGCTGAGAATCCTTGAGCTAGTCCTATCTGTAACACACTAGAGAGAGTCTTCATCTATTAGTTAATAATAGTTCAATTAATTTTCCCAGATGCAATTTTCTTCTACTAAAATGAAATATATACTATGTTTCTACTAAAAAGTCATTTTCTAAAATCTGTGGATTAGCTGCGAAGGACAGTGGAGTCTAGAATTCTCATTACAGACTCATCTGTACTGTGTCTCTGAGGCATCCTTCTAGAATACAGAGCATAATACTATGATTATCAAATTATACAAAAGTCATACACAGTGAACAGGTAGCAGAAAAACTCTAACTCTAAAAAAAGGGAAAAAAAAGGAAAAAAAGAAAATTAGTGGAAGATTGGGAAAAAATATATTAGACATTTTTAGTGCACAGAATTTTTAATATATGAAGCAGTGTATGCAAGGAACTGCTGTGGTATTATTTTTAATTATTTTAGGCATAGTTGCAATTACCTGATTCATATTGAGCTGTACCTTTCTGCTTAGATTCTACAGTTAACTTTGCAGAGATATATATGTTTCACTGAAGAAGTACACTCCTTCCTCTGCTGGGCCAGATGCCTCTCATCGAGAGGTCTTTAAACTAGGTAGGAAGGGGGAAGGGGATAAAACGAGGACTGCTGAGGTTCTGCGGGTAGTT
>JAOWBP010000001.1:118731357-118742094 GCA_028571105.1 Tragopan temminckii | reverse complement strand
TGTTGTTTTAAAAATCTCTTAGTTTTAGATAGCTTCAACCCTAAGACTAAGCACTCAAAAAGGTCCCAGTGTGAGGAAAGAAATGACAGATTACCTTCAGTGGAGTCTTGAGACTCTAAAAATAATGATTAAAAAAAAAAAAATCTTGAGGTTGTGTGGGTTGAAAAGAAAATTAGAGTTAGTATTTGTGCAAGTGGATTATCTTGTTAGAGTGTTAATTTTCATGTTTTCAGATTCCCCACTAATACAGAGCAAGATCCTGGCTAGATCACTTATGATCTACCTAAACTGGGAAGAAGCACGAAAGCCTGAGAAGTAAAATGATTTTTTATTTCTTAGGACTGATATTTCTGGTAGATGAAAATTAGTAGATGATTCTTGAATTTCAAACTTTTCATAAAACATGAAATATTTACTCGTCAGAGTTGCAAGACATAGATGGCTATGTGGTGTTTTCTGGTGTTTGTCAGTATTGGTACTTGGGTTCATCACTATTGTTTTGGACGTGAGTAGAGTTAGTATCAGGAATCATTTGTCCACACAGCTTAGGTTCTCCTAAAAGACAAAGAAAATTTTTTACTTCCTTTTAAATTATTTGGATTAGAATAATGTAAAATTCTGAACCAAACAAGAAAGTCATTGGAAAACTTTCAACAGCTTTGAGACATTATTGAATAGATCACAAACACTGTAAAATATTGTTGCTCAATTTCAGCCTTGTACAGTTTCAGATCTCACGATGAACTTGGTTTCATTTATGTTCATTTTTAATATACGTTCCTATTTCTTATATAAAGCATTGAGCACACGCGATTGTGTCCAAAAAACCCTTAGAAAATAGACATAAAAGAATCAGAACTCAAGCACAATCAAAATAAATGAGCAAATGGTTGCCTAGTGCTGACAAATATTCTTCACTTAATGGCTGTTATAAATCCCCCAAATACTTTAAATATATTTTTATAAAATCTTTTTATGCTTACTGTCTTTGTCTTAAAGTTTATTGTTTTTAGAAATCATTCTCTCAACACAATTCATTACATACCTGGATGTGGGACATCAGCTCTACTTTCAGTAGTAACTGACAAGTTCCTCATCATTACTAACAAAACAAGAAAAGGAGACTATATGAGGAAAGTGAAATATGGAAAACAGCATTGCAAAGCTATTTAGTTTGTTCTTTATGAGATGTTTATGTGTGTTTCAAAGATTGTGCTCATAACTGGACAGAAATTTCCTGTATATCTATCTAATTTACTTAATTTTAGAAATTTCATAAAATTGTTAATGATTTTATTTTCTTCCTATTAACTGTTCAGTTATTCACCTCCAAATCTTTTTATACTTTGAAATCTGTGTAAATGAAGATGCTTTCATAAACCAGGTCACTTCATTGAGAAGGACAAAAGAAACGTACATTTTTCATGATTTAGTTTCAACAATATAAACTATGCACTGGTATATAAGAATTACAACTATGCAACGCTAGCTATTTAAAAAAAAAAAAAATTGTCTCAATAGTACTACTCCATTTCAGCCTAAACAGGGGAAAATGTAATTGTTTTAGCACTTTGGGTGGTAAAAATATGTAAATTTAGAGACATCCGTATAGACAACACATTGAATATTTCTAATATACTTTAATATGCTTGTCTTTATGAAAGTAACATTTGGAGCTATATACTATGTTTGTTTTTAAACAACTAAGAGCAGCAATGAAAGAAAATATCTATACAACAATTTGATAAGTATGATAAAAAAATCACAGAGACAATGATAATACTAATTAATAAGTATTACTTTTATAAATGCATATTTGCTCACTCCTGTAATTTTTTCTTGGACTACCAATTAACAAATTAAATGTTTACTATCATCATTATTATTATTATTATTATTATTATTACTACTATTATTGATAAAATCACACACCTCTAAGTTTTTTTTTTTTTTAATTATTTTTAAATTTTGTACATTTTGAAATAAAAGTATGGATATTAATTAACTAAATACTTTATTTGCTATTGTTTTGGGGTTTATCTAGTACTCCTTCAAAATACATGTGTGAAAATATCTGTTCAGTATTTTGGATTTCTAGTTAGAAAATGATATAGACTAAGTTCAAGTTTCAAATAATGAAAAATAAAATTCATCATAATTTTGGAAACATAATCAGACCATTTCCAGCATCATAAAGTAAGATCTGACTGCAAGATTAAAGTTTAAGCTTACAGACTCAATACAGTGGAA
The DNA here is from genome assembly GCA_028571105.1 of Tragopan temminckii. Taxonomy (NCBI): domain Eukaryota; kingdom Metazoa; phylum Chordata; class Aves; order Galliformes; family Phasianidae; genus Tragopan; species Tragopan temminckii. The sequence goes on along the minus strand of JAOWBP010000001.1, from coordinate 118,739,844 downwards.
AAGAGAATTTGCTGTAGAAAATTTACATGAGTATTCTTGGTAAAGAGAGCTTTTAAAATCTTTGCAATATCACATAAGTCATTATTTTCTAATTGTCAACTAGAAAATACCTGTACCCATTCTATAACAAAGGGTTGCTCTTTGTACACAGGTAGTTTTCAAACTAGATTAAATCCTGTATCAACCATATGTACTATACATTTATGACATTAACTCTTGTATCTGCACTTAAATTCTGTAGAGTGAGAATACATGTCTTTGATGACTGAATAATGAAATCTGCAGATCCATCTTTCTTCAATTAAGAGATAATAATGTGATGTGAGACACTTTCTGATCCTTGAGATCACAAACTTAACCTGGGCATGGTTGCTAAAGCTTAGCCTGCCTCCTGTCTTAACCACTGAAATGAGCTCATCAACATGGTGAGCACCAGGTCCATTAACACTTCCCTTGTGGTTAGTTTATCTAATATCTGGACCAGCAGGTTATTCTTCTGGATTTTTTACAGCCCACCATGTTGCTTTCCCAACAGATATCCAGATGGCTGAATTTCCCAATGAGAATGAGAGCTGTAAGCACAATGCTTCTTGTAGATGAAGAAAGAATGCCTCATCATAAGGTTTCTGTTGATCAAGTGGCCTGTATTAGACCCCAAACACTACATATCCTTCATTGGTCTGGCCCACAGTTTCTACACTTTCTGGAAATATTACTTGTATTAGTCAGAAAAAAAAAAGTAAAAATTAGAATAACTTAGCATCATTTATGTCTAAGAAATAATTCTTTATTTTAAAGTTGACACCCTATATAAAAAGAAAATACAGAGCTGTTGGAGAGAATCCAGAGGAAGGCTACAAAATTGAATTGAGGGCTAAAACAACTCTACTAAGAGTTGTTATTCAGTTTGGATAAGAGAAGGCTCTGGGGAGACTGTTGCCTTCCAGTAATCAAAGGGAGCTTATAAACAGGAGTGAAGCTAACTTTTTATGCAGTCTGATAGTGATAAGACAAAGGAGACTGAGTTTAAAATTAAAAGTGGGAAGATTTAGATGAGATATTAGGAGGAAGTTTTTTACTTAGAGAGTAAAAAAGAAGTTGTGGATGTCCTATCCCCAGAGATGGTCAAGGCCTGGTTGGATGGGGCCCTGGGCAGCCTGATCTAGTGGTTGGCAACCCTGCCTACTGTAAAGGAGTTGGAACTACATGGTCTTTAAGGTCCCTTCCAAACTAAGCCATTTTATGATTCTTTTTTCGTTGTTTTTGTGTGTGTGTTTTGTTTGTTTGTTTGTTTTTAGTGGTCTCTGTCCCTTTGTTCTCACTCTTCTTCCTTTCTTTCTTTCTTTCTTTTTTTTTTTTTTTTCTTCCAATAATAGTAATAGCTTTTATGAAATCTAGCCAAGAGCTAAAGACTTTTATATTCAGATGAGCATGGAGATATTCCTCAGTAACTTGAATGCAGATTCTTTTTTTTTGCAAACACTTGGAATTATAAGTATTGTCTGCTTATAAAAATGCTTCTAGTTTTTTAATGTTATGAATGATGATGTTTCCCAGTTCCAAAGCCAAGTCCAATACAGAAAGGTACAAGTATTGATTCTGTGTTTTCAGTATAAGTAGACACACACACAGAAGAAGAATCTATTTTATCATTGTTGATATATCAGAGGTTTGTTTCTATCTCAGTCTATTGTTTGTCATATACAATAGGCAGAATATAATGACTTAAATATATGATGCTTTATTTGCTTGCCATTGTTAGTTACAGAACAGTTATAGCAAGCTATTTAGGACCTTGTAATAATGAGGCAACAATTGTTTTGGAAATTAATTTGTTGAATGGGAAATGTTTACTATTTGTCTGCCAAGCTATAGTGATGAGACCGAACTCAGAAGTGCCCTTGAAAATCTGTGGCGTATGAGGATATATTCATAACAAATTTATTCCATATAGTGCCAATGAAACTGCTAACAGGAGAAAAAAAAAAAAAAAAAAAAAAAAGAAAAAAAAAAAAAAGCTGTTTTTCTTAGTGTAAAAAGTGGTGTAAATTTTTATTTCCTTCCCTTATTTTATTTAATCTCTCACATACAATTTGCAGTAACTCACTGAGGTCTTGAGTTACCACAGAATTTAAGTGCATTGCGTTTTTAGCACTTTGAATACAACAGTGCATATTTAGGCTGTGGATTCTCTAAGATGCTACTCAGTGTTATATTTTGCATTTGCCATGCAACATTCTAATCTTCTTGACTCTTTAAATCAGTCTATTAATTCTGGTTTCTGAGAGATTAATTTCTTTCTCACAGATGATTAGTGATCAGTGATAAAGAAAACTCAGTCATACTCCTTTACTTCTCCCACTCACGGCATTAAAAATTCAAATTAATTGATTGAACAAATAATATCAGATATGGCTTTGCGGTTTTGCTTTCTGAACATCTAATTTACATAGTTTTTAATTGCTAAGTATAAATGCTGAGTCAATTAGTGAAATAGTTATAAATATATAGATGTATGATCTGTCAATGATATGCCCATATTTTTAAAGCAGAAGACAATTATTTTGTTTTTTACAAGTCTTTTAACTATTAGATGCTAGGTGCATATATTCTTTAGCAAAAAATATATGTAAGTGACAAATGACCTTATCGTCAATTCAAATGGAAGTAGAGAAAAAACACAATTCAACTCACTTCTCCAATATCTACATATTTATATTCAGCTGTCTAGAATTTCTAAGAAAATTCCATCAGAGATAATTGAAGAGCAGTCTGCTAGTTGGAAAAATAAAATTTTGATTTGAAGGAAATAATTTATTCAGAACATTTAAAGATATCTTATGGTCTGAAATACACAAACTTAATAGCTTCAACTAATAAATAATGAAATTTCACTTATAAATGTTCATTTCTTTTCAGTTTACTTACCCTCACTATCAAAAATTCTATCCACAAGGAAAGGAATAATATGGTTTCTGTCTAACTAACAAAATTAGTTTAATAATTGAAACTCACCAAATACTTTCAATACATGGAAAACAACACATATTCTGTGTTACTAATTGTTAGTGCTTCTTCCTTTCAAGGAAGACATTAACTTAGAGAGGGATACATGGAGATAAACCACAGGTGCTTGATCCTGTCATGAGAAGATTTTTGAATTCCCACTGACATCACTGTCGTTTTCTTTCAGGAGCGTTAAGTGTTTCATTGGGGTGCCTGTCACTCTTGCAGTGTAACATATTTTAAGCTTCACCTGTCTATTTTCCATATTAGTAGTATAGAGGAAATGTACTGCAATGTGTTAGACTATAGGCTGGCAATTACCCAAATCCAAGAAGGAAGAAGTTGGCCTTGAAGAAAGGCTGCGATGTTTATTTCAAAGTGATGCTGACACAGAACAAGAGCAAAAAGCAAGACATTTACCAACAAACAGCTCCTTTGAAAGCAGCTTGTTTTGAATCATAATATATTTGTTCTGCTCTGTTCAGCAAACTGGCAAATTGACATGGGGGCGTTGCTCAGTACATTTTGTTCTAGGTAGCTGTACACTGAAGAGGACAGTAACTGCTCTTTGTTAAACTCTTATCTACTTCTCTACTGACAGTTTCAGCCATATTGAAAGCATTCATTATCCTAGCAGCAATTTAATTCCAAAATACTTTCTCCAAAATTGTATTTATCTGGTCTTTTAAATGTCATGTCTCTGACTTAACAAAAATACCAAGAAAAATATGTAAGAACAACATTATTTTTTTATATACTTAGAATTTTACATACCTTCATCCCCATCTTCAACTTTCAAGTAATTAATTATGAATTTAAGAGTGCAATGAACATATATATAATGCCTACACTTAGAAAAAATAGCATGCTTTGAATGGTATATTTTACATATTTTAAATATTTTAATTTAATTTTTATACTTTTTACATTATTACAAGTATGTCTGCTTTCATTTAATCTAGTTTCTTGGAATTTTTTCTTGAGAAAATGTTAAACTGATATCTTTATAGGAAATTATTTTTAACAGTAGGATGTTAGTCTGGTAATATCTATTAATACGTTACTTGGTATTATTCAGAGAGGTAACAACAAGAAAACTGTAGCTTCCTGAGAGATAACAGTTGCTTTTGACTTGCCACGGTTCAAATATGTAGATATATAAACAAACAGAAAAATGGGTATTGGTTCCATCTGAACTAGTTTTGGGGAAATCTAGAATTGGAAATAAAGTTAGGCATGCCACCTACTGTTTTTCAATAACTGCCTACAATTCAGTACTGACTTTAGTAGAACTATCTTCTTTAAGACAACCTAAAGATTCTATTCAACAGGAAGCCAAATAATCCACATTTACTAATTATCAAAGTGATGTAAGAGATAGTCTGTGAATATATAAATATATATCAGTATATACCTAAGTATAATTTCTAAATCTTTATATTCATATATATCTTCCTAACTTAAGGCTGCTTTATCAGATTAGATGTACTCATAACATGTAGAGGAAGGAGGCTAATATAGTCGTGAGTCTGTTCTCCATGTCTTTGACAGGTGACGTCAAACATAAATTTGAACAAATATAAAGTTTTCTACTAGAGACACGTGCAATGTACTCTTTTGGATACTAGTCAAATAAAATAAAAATAAAATAAAAACAGTGTCCTTACAAGCAAACTGAACATCTCAGTATCATGTATTGGCAGCAAAAGCAGGCAGTTAGGTATGTAGCATATTACGAAGACTTCAGCCAACAGAGTGAGGAAAAGGTAGTCCATCTCATCTACTCACCACTTGAGACTGCAACTGGAAGACTATGTCCTTTTTTTTTTTTTTTTTTTCTCCCCAATACAAGAATGACATTGGAAATTTAAATAATTGAGCAACTCTAATGGAGATCCACATCAAGAATCTGGGATCTTTTACTTGAAGAAAAACCGAGGTAATCTTTTTTTTTTTCTTTTTTCTCTTTTTTCTTTTTTTCAGTCTGAAGGAAGACTTTACTGAGGTATAAAATTGCCAAAGGGATCGTATGAAAAGAAAAAAAAACAACAGTGTCAGTTCTCAGAATTGCCTAATGGCGCAATAAAACATGACTGACAGACATTAGAAAGGAAACTCTGAGATGACTTTGATTAGATAGACAAAAGCTCCTCCCCAGCCGTCCACCTTCTCAGTGTCAAACACTGGATCAGTTTCCCCAGAGAGGCCACGATGTCTCAAAATCTACATCACTGGATACTTTTGAAAACCAACTGGAAAAGGCTCTGAATGTAGATAAATATATAGGATGGGTCTGATTTCTGCATGATTTCGGATTAGAAGACCATTATAGGCCCCTCCTGAACTAAGTTACTTTATGATTGTATATCTCCTGCACTGCAAAAGTAGCATGAAGATCCTAATAAGTTCTGGGTCCCAACTAAATAAGACAGACTTTGTTCAAGAGCTTTTATATTTATGGGGAAATGATCATAAGTGTGTGGGATAGTCTAAAAAGTGCTCCAGAAATGTTTTGAAGGGTTTCTTTGTAAGTATCATCAAATCAGATAAGACAAAGCATATTCTTTGTGAGAACGAAATTTCTGAGCACGTGTCTGAGTATGGTCTTTTTTTCCTTGTTTGTTTTTTATTTTGGGGTGATGGTGGAGAATACTGTGACTAGGACAAACAGATCTCAATGACTACATCAAAAAATTAAACTGATATAAAGAAATACAGATGAAGATGCTGAACTGAAAATATATAAGATTTCAGATTATAAAACTTTTTTAAGAGAAATGTGAATGCACAGAAGTATTTGATAGAAATGGAGATACGTTAAAAAACATTTACTTAACTATGTTTTAAAGCTTCACAGTGAAGCTTTAATGAAGTTTTAACTATATTTTAAAGTTTAATAGTTAACTGAATTATAGTATCAGAAAACAACAGAAATGCCAATCTCCTTGTGGTTTGAAATGTTGCTGTGTTTAATAATTTTTAAAGTATTTGTTCAGATGATAAATTCTTTAGATCAGAATTGATAATTTGATTGTACATGGAAAAGCAGTTGCAAGTGTAACCAGGAGTGTTGATTTTTGTTTCATGTATGACATGAATATATGACAGTCATTTTCCAAAAAATGAGTGGCGCTCTTGAGTCAAGCTAATCTCTTCAGCTAGTAGAATTTACAGTAGGAACCTTTAAGTTTTATGTAACTCTTCAAAAATGTTTAAAAGAAAATTTTGCACCTCAACCTTGGATTGGAAATTTCTTTCATGGATTCAAAATAATGAGATTCCTGTCCAGAAGCTGGTCAGAATACTTGTTTTTAAATGATGTTCTAATTATTGCCTCGTTACGTAGAAAAGGTTCCTCTGAGAGTTTGCCAACAACTAAAGCCAGAATTATTTTCTTGTTGAACATAACAAGGAAGAAAATTTCCATTAATAACTCTGTCCTGGTTATGATCCATGACATAGCTTGGACCACTGATGGTAGGCAATGGCACTTCTGAATGGATCTCATAGTTTGACATTACTTAGATACAACAGAAGAGAGAAAGACATTAAGACCTCTGTGATATTTTTTAGGAGGCTGTAAGACTAAAATGATTTAGAATATCTAGATTTCAGGCCAAAAATGTAGTAACCTGTGTCTTAATAGTAATTCTAGTCCTGAATATGCCTTTCAACCACTCTGTTTCAACACAATACAATTCCCTTCATACACATTTCCTTGGGATTATCATGAGAACTGTTATTAGTAAAGTACTGTCCCTGAATATCAATACTTCCTCACTGTCAGCCTCCATTGTTATCATTTATCTGGGTTTCATTCACATGGAGAACAAAAGCTAGCTAGAAGGCTGAGACATTAAAAATTCTACTCCGTGAAATTTCAAAAGTAACACTGAATGAGACTGAAGGGAATAATTGATTTTCTGATCCAAATTCAGGGCCACATTTAAGGGTCAGACATAGATTATCCTGCATACCAACAGAAAAGATAAAGGCAAAATAAGCTACTTCTGGTTTCCTCCTTGACATTCTCAGATTAGTGCAGTACTGGCGTTCTGTGTGATTTATATTTTGCCCAATACCAAACAAAGTCCAGTTTATTTATTTTTCCCCTGAACTCAAGAGTTTCAGAAACATGTTTTATCTTTTAGGTCTCTTTTTATGTAACACAGTAATATATCTTTTTTATGTATAATTGTGCTACTTGTCTAAAGTAATGACAGCTTGTCTTAGAGTATCTTCAGTTGACAAGCTTTTGATTGTGTATGGGGTACATTCTGAAAGACTGTTAAATATGTGATTATGTTTGGACACATGTTTAGTTGCAGTTATATTAGAATAATGTGCTACCTGAGCTGTTGGAAAAACAAGAGGAAAGAAACAAGCGTAAAGAAAAATTTCTTTACTCTTTCAAACTGCTTCACACTAACTCATCAGTATAATCTTTTCATTTTTACTAACATTCGATTTTTGTTAGCATATGAATATGCAACTCGTGAAATATTTCCTTCTTTTGCTACTATATTTAATTTTCTTATCTCCTCCCTGGTCTTGATTTTGGATGCTAATATCAAATTTCTCTACCTTCATATTCTTAAATATTAAAGCATGTCTGAAATAATTTCTTGATAGATAATATCACAGAACAGAATATGATTCACTAGATGAGCAACTGCTAATTTATAACACTCTCCAGGACTTTACAAACTTTGTTCTAGGACTTCTGGAATGAGTGATATTTCTTATATTCTTTTCCTTTTCACGTCTGCTCTGAAAAGTTCCAATGAAGTGACACATGCATGATCATTAGCTTTCTGTATTCCTTCTGAGTCTCATTTTCATGTTCTGCCACTATTAAAATTAATTCATGTTTCTATTAATTTTCTCGTAATGTAAAACCATCAGTAATTACCATAATATAGTTAAATAATACCGTAACATAGTTACCGTAGTAGAGTTACAAAGTTAAAATTTTCTTTTACTGTTAACAAGAATTGCTGTACTTAACAGTTTTAACTCTGTCTTCTTCTGTAAAAACATAGGAACTCTTTTACTGTGCAAAGAGAATGTTTGATTTCACCTATTTTAATTCTTTCTTGGTTGCAGACAGAATAGACATTAAAAATTAAGGTAAACAAGGAATGATAAATAACAGACTTAATGTCACAAGCTTTTTGACTGATTGTCATGGTTTTATGACTTTTGGTGATCAGTATTCCACATCATAACATCATATAATGTTCTGGGGGTTTGACTGTTGATGCTTAAGTTCCGGTCAGGCACCCAGAAGAACAACTATATTCCTCAGGGGGCTTTGCAACCAGCGAGGAGATATAACTCCTGGCAAGGTCACCTGATGTGCTCTTTCTGCTTTGCCTGCGCTGCTTCGCCTGCGCTGCTTCGTCCGCGCTGCTTCGTCGCCTGCGCTGCTTCATCCGCGCTGCTTCGCCTGCTCTTCGTCGCCTGCGCTTCTTCATCTCA
>JAOWBP010000001.1:118681092-118727375 GCA_028571105.1 Tragopan temminckii | reverse complement strand
TGAGGTACTGGAACAGGCTGCCCAGAGAGGTTGTGGGTGCCCCGTCCCTGGAGGTGTTCAAGGCCAGATTGGATGGGACCCTGGGCAGCCTGGTTTAGTATTAACTGGTCTAGTATTAAATGGGGAGGTTGGTGGCCATGCATGTTGCAGGGGTGTTGGAGATTCACGATCCTTGAGGTCCCTTCTAATCCTGGCCATTCTGTGAACTGCACTCAGCTGTAGCTGAAAGATTCATCTTGTTATAGAATCATAGAATTGTAGAATGGCCTGGGTTGAAAAGGACCACAATGATCATCTAGTTTCAGCCCCCCTGCTATGTGCCAACCACTAGACTAGGCTGCCCGGAGCCACATCCAGCCTGGCCTTGTATCCATTCAGAGACGGGACATCTACAACCTCTCTGGGCAACCTGTTTCAGTGTGTCACCATCCTCTGTGTGAAAAACTTCGTTCCAATATCTAACCTAAACCTCCCCTGTCTCAGTTTAAGATCATTCCCCTTGTCCTATCACTGTCCACCCTTGTGTCTCAGTTTAAGACCATTCCCCTTGTCCTATCACTATCCACCCTTGTGTCTCAGTTTAAGACCATTCCCCTTGTCCTATCGCTATCCACCCTTGTAAACAGACATTCCCCTTTTTATTTATATGCTCCCTTCAAGTATTGGAAGGCCACAATCAGACCATCTTCTCCTTACTGTATTCATGCTTATTCACGTAGCTATTCTTGCTGGGCTGTGATTGATCAGCATTTATGCTGGGGATGGAGACACTGATAATACCTTAGAGGTCTGCAACTGCTACAGCTATCCTTCATGTCTTTTTTTTTTTTTTTTAAATAGCAGCAAAACTGTTCTTTACGCTTTATGAATTGTTAGAAAAATAACTGCATGACAATTTTTGATGGACTTTCCAGTTTAGTATTTTTTGCTGTTGGTATGAAAAGAGGTTCTAAAAAACGGACAGAATTTTTGTCAGTCTATAAAATGCTTCTGAATCTACTGAATGTATTCTTCCTCTTTTCATTTCAGTATATTTTTCTTCCAAAATAGGATTTATTATAGGTAATTGAAAGAGACTTTATATAGAAACTGATGTTTTAATCGATCTCCTAGTATTTCTTTTTTTCTTTTTTCTTTTTGTCTGTCTTTTCTTTTTTTTTTAAAAAAAAAAAAGTGAAAAGTAGGGTTTTTCTAATCACTGCATATATCTGAGGAGAGACAGTGTTCTGTACTTGAAAAATATGCTACCTAAAATTATGGGAATAAGAAATCCATTTAACATTTCATGAGAAAACTAAGAAATTATTTTCAGGACATCAGAGCACAGACTGAGAAGTCATAAATAGTTTCAATATTGAGAATCCAGGCAAAAACTGTGGTATTGTGTCAACACAAAACAGGAATAGAACATCAAAATAAAGATTTCCTAAGTGTTACAATAGGACAGTAAGATGTTGTGCTGATTTCTTGAATAGCGTGATTGAATGCAGATCTGTTCTCTGAACACAGAGGTTTTCACTTAAGATTTTCCATTCATTTTTATATGCACACCAATCTTGCAGTTCTGTAAAGATTGTAGTTGACATCAGATTAAACTTAATTTTCAAAAATTGTAGTGTCTTTTATTTTGGCTCCAGACACAAATAGAGGCACAGTGCCAATTTTAAGTAGATAGATCTTCTGCAGACCTTTGACTAGTATTAATACAGTCAGAATTTTTATCCTGAAGTAGCTTCCCAATGTGGTTTAAAACTACTTGCACAAACGGCATTTTCATTCTTGTCTGAAGGCAGATCTGGCTTCAGCTCAGTCAAATTTTTCTCTTTATTACTTTCACTTCCCACAGTAGGAATGTGACATTTCTAGATTCAGGGATTTCAGTGGCAGATGGGATCAATCCACTGTCTTCCAGCTTTTATAGGTGGCTTAGAAAAGTGTGATATACTAACCTCACTTTCTTCCAAACATAAACAAGCTCATAAAACAGAAGTATTTTCAGTAGTTCGTATTTATAAGTTTCTGTCATCTCTGAACTGCTCTTACTTACTTTCTGCTGGAAAATAATTCATTCAAAAATGTAAGTTGGTTTTCATATGAAGTTTAAGTAATTGAGCTAAAAACTATTTGGTCCTTATCTTGACTTAGTAGTAAGAAAATCTGAAACGCCTGCTTGGAAATCTCAGAGACCATCAGCAATGAATGTTTAGCAATTAGCGGAGAAAATGTTATGAACAATAATTCTCTTGTTAGGAAAATGTCTGCATGAAAATTTCTACTAGTCAGTTTTCGATTCTTTCTGTTCTCTGTGAGAGTAATTGCTTTAGTCGTTGGCCTTTCACTTCTGTCAGGACCTGCTGATGATCTGGTAGAACACCACGATCCCTGGTGCTGAAGAGTTTCCATATATCAATGACATTGCATTAAAAAACTGCACTGTGTGTGTAGGAAAGATAAGATAGTAATAAATGTACATCAAGAAACACTTGAGTGAAGAATTACTTTAGTTTGTGTGTATGTCAAAATAACTTCTCAGCATGTCAAACTCCTGGTACCTTGTCTCAAATGCTGCATGTGTGTTCTCAGATGCTGTGTTGCAATATTTTTTATTAAGCAGGTAGCTGACTAATGGAAAGACATTTACCACAGATGCAGATTGGCATTTACAGCTACAGGAAGCAGTCCTGAAAAAATCTTAAGAAATAGATTCAGTCTTCTACTTTTCATTGTCAAATGTGCTGCATGTAGGAATCTTCTTGCTGCCATAGGTGTGTATGTGGACGCAGACCTTTTACACATAGCCGGATGTGAGAAAACAGTTTCAGCATATCGTTAGAAATTACTTCTAACTAGAGTAGAGTTTTACTCTTCATTTATCTTGTTTCTTCAGTTGCAATTGGTTTAATCATTAAATTTCAAAGGTGCTAACTTTCTAAGAAAACTTAAGAAAGTGAACTCACATGGAACTTAATTTAAACTATTCTTTCTTATGTATTTCTCTGCATGTAAACAGAGAGCTCCAAACCATTACTTCTTACAAACCACTTCAGTAAGACTTCAGTAAGCGAATTAATCAAAAGTGAAAAGAATGTTCTGTTCTACTTTACCTAAAAAAAAAAAAAAAAGAAGAAGAAAAAACACTAAACTCCTCAGACTTACTTTCTGCTTACTTTCTATTGACAAATATCAATCTATCTGAAAATTATTGTATTATCTGAATTGTCTAATTTATTTATATGTAGACAAAAATATTTGCCTATTTTTTTCAGTTTTAGGATTCATACTGTATAATTGTTACATCTGTTTGCTGTAGACTTTTCAAGAGCACTGACAAGTGCATCTCTATGGCGTGTAGCATGAAAAATACAATAAAATTGAAAGTATATGACACAAGTTAAAATAAAATAAGCCAACACAAATCAAAGTGTTATTCTCCCTTTTTCTTTTTATTGCAATGATTGCATAAAACTACTTCGTAAAAAATAGTCACATATTTTCTTATATATGTAAAACTTACTTGGCTTACAGTACGTATATACACACATTCATTTTAACTGATAAGAAGGATGGAAAGCACCATCAGAGAACAGACAATTATTTAAAGTGTGGTTGGTTACTCATCTTTGTACAGATAGGTCCCAGATTAGGTAAAGCACTAGAACATTAGAGATGATAGCAACAACAAAATTCGTAGAAAACAGCCCAAAGAAGATGAATGATGTCTAGAAAAATTTAAATGTAAATAGGAAAGAAATCCAGACTTGTAAAGCAAATCCAAGCACTTTCTGAAATTTCTCTCAACTGAGAATATCATTTTTATATATTCGTTTTTCTGTATGTTCTCAGATGAAAATATATTCTTGTTGAAATGTCTAAGCAAATAATAGATATTTATTTATGGTTACCTTTGTTAGGTTTTGATCAGAATGATCATTCTGAATAATCATAAAGTTACTCTGGTTCACTGAAAATAGTTCACAGCTCACGGTGAAACATTCTCTGATGTTGGTTGCCTTACTTTGCACTGACTTCCACAGGACTTAGCATTTCCATCAGTAATATCACATATAGGTTTGATTTAGTAACTGTGGAGACCATATCAAGTTTTGCTGTACACAGTACCGGTTTTGGATCATGATTCTTATGCACAGATTTCTTTCTAATTTTCTTCTGTTCTCTGTCTAACTATTTTTATTTACGTAGATTTGTGTAATGTTTCTCCTTTCCTGCTTTTAGATGTACCACTACTGCTTCTTTTCTTTGCCTCAGTTAGATCTTTAACATCTGTAGCAAATTAAAATTAAATAACTATGTGAAGATCAAATGGACTTAGAAATCAGAACAATTTAATCACAGCAATATACAATTTCAGAAATTATACAGCTCCCCTGTTCTGCAGGAGATGTGATACAGTCCAGAAGAATAGCTGAGTGGACAAGTTTAGTAGTTCCATCTTATGCTATACTATATAATGCCTAGTTGAGATAGTCCTGAGCCATCTCTAAATGGGCTACTTCTTCTTCATGGCAGAAAGTAGACTAAAACAAGATTGCTAAATCTGTTCCCTGTGTAGGACTGGAATTCTTCATGACTTTTTCTTCCATTTTATTATTGTCTTTGGCTAAACAACGACAAATATCACAATGTTTAGAGAGCCCGGCACTTCAGCGAGGAAATTGAATAGCAAAGTTGAAGAGAAGCTATTCTTGGTGTGACTGCTCTAAAGAGAATAGTTCATGGACAAATTATGACTTCTGTAGGAGTCAAGGAAAGAATATAAGCAGTAGTTAACCAACATCTACAAATGTTGTAATTTTGTAGCAGGCAATAACAATAATCTATCTGAGGAGTCATAAGCCAGGCCAAATTTACTTTATAAGAGCAAATAATAATCTATTGACACTACTTCTATTTGTCTCTTGATTACATTACATTTCAAATTAAATTGAAAAGTCCTGCTTGCTGCAATAATTTTCTTGGGTCAGAAAATTCATGAACACTTGAGGCACTTCATGAATCTGGGTAGCCAGGTCTAGTGGTTGGTGATCCTGCACATAGCAGGGGGGTTGAAATTAAATGATCATTGTGGTCCTTTTCAACTCAAGGCCATTCTATGATTCTATGATATATATCCATTGAGGATTTGAAAGGCACACTTCCTACTAGGCAGTCATCATTTTTGTCACTAGAAAGTCCAGAGAGACTACACAAAGAGGACTACAGATTCTACAACTTCTCTCGTCCCTGCACTGCACATCATTATACGGTACGGGCAAGTTCTTAAACCTGGCCAGTGCTGGAAAATTATTTGTTTTCTCAGAAATTAAAATGCAAGTTGATGAAGTTTCTGGACTGAGATACAAAATACATACTTTTTGGAAATACTGATCTTTCAGCTTCCCTCAGAACTTCTCGTCTGCCAATCTAGACTGCCAGTCACTAGATAAGTCTGCCCAAGGCCTCATACAGCCTGGCCTTGAACACGTCCAGGCATGGGGCATCCACAACTTCACCTGCTGTACTGTATGCTCCTCCATGGGCTGCACACGGAAGTCTGCTCCATGTAGTATCCCATGGGCTGCAGGGGAACAGCCTGCGGTTTAAATGATAACTATGCATTTTTATTTTTATTTTTTTTTAACTAGAAAGTGTATTTTTCTTCTTCATTAAATGCAAACACAGATATTTTGTCAGTGAAATTAATGAAAACTTTTTTTATATAAAAACTAAACTGCATTTTTCGCTAAGGAATTTGTTTACAAATATGGATGAGGAGAGGATTCATCCTGTTCTCAGTGTAAAAAGAATTAGCAGCACCTTTCTATTGATGCACTGCACAGCCTTTTGTTCTCTTTCTTTTTTTTTTTAAATCTTCCCTTCCCTTCCCTTCCACAAACATTTTTCCTCTGTTTCTAGATTCACTGTTAAAACAGGTACTTTTTACCTCTTATGAAAGGATATATGCAAAAGAAAAAAAATAACAGTACTGAATACTAGGACATCAAATACGCAAGACAACTGAAGTTCTGGGGCATTAAAATCTAAACTGCACATACATATAACTTCAGAAGGAACTGCCATCTAGGGACTGATGAAAAGGAAGAGAAAGTATGGATCTTGCTTGCAAAGAAGTGAAATAACCCAGACAGCCATGACTAATGCTGAGATAAAACAGTCATTCAATTAAAAGAATTAAGGAAGGAAAACTCCTTCATATCCTGTACCTGGTCCAAATATTTTCTCTGTCTCTCATGCTCCCCTTGAGATTTCTCTCGTCTAGGAGACTCTCCAAAGCAGACTTCCCCAAGTTAAAATACAAAAACATTGTATTCCCAAAGCAACAAAGAGAATCTCTTTGCATTCCTAGCATGGTTAATAAGAAATGTAACCCAGCAACTAAAGAGAGAAATTATACTGCTGATCATGTCAAAGAGGATTTTCCTACCTTCGAACCTTGAGATTCTCCCACACTGGAAGAAAAAAAAAATAAAGATTTGCATAGCACAACAGAAGTAAATTCTTTGATTATAATAACTAAATTAGATATTGCTTTATTATTACTATATACAGCTTCAAGCAATCAGACCACTGCTGCTAAGCTGCTCTTTCAAATAACAAGTACATTTGTTTTACAACAACCGTGGGGCAAAATTTATCACTTAATATTTCTTCTTTTGCCTACCAGAGGGGAAAAAAAATACAGAGGAAAAAATAAAGGAAGCAAAGAAAACATATAAAAGGCTATGTTATTAAATACATTTTTATTTTTATTAACCAACATAAATGTCTTAAATTTGTAACTGGTATCAGTGTGAATATGCAAATAAATAAATAGATAGATAGATAGATAGATAGATAGATAGATAGATAGATAAAGTGTAATAAAAGAAGTTCAAAGGAGCCAGATGTCACACTACAGTTATCACATTCTTCAAGTGGTGTTCAGCAGCTACTTGTACAAGCCTGAATGAGTTTGAGGAGATAATATAAATAGAAGCCAAGCACTAAAATCTCTGACTAACTGATGTTTTGGCAGTTACCAGTAGATGGCTGCAATTTCTAGTTACTGAAATGGCTCACTGAGAACTATTCTGTTCCACACAACTGCTGGAAATGAATCAACCACTAGATGCTTATTGAAGGCTGTTATTGGACTTGGACTTGGCAACAAGAACATACCTATCTGAAAAGATGGAATCTGTACATTTCATACATATTGTTCACTTCTTTTGGAGTTCAGTAGATATTTATAGTCTCTGGTTCTCAAAGGCCCTTCTTATTCTCCTTTTATGTTTGTCATGAATTCGTCTAGATATATACAAAACTTAAATTTCTGTGTGATATTCTTAAACTGTTTTCTTCCTCCAACAACCCACTGTAAGCCTCCTTTTGTCTGAAAAATATTTGTCAGTGCTTCAGTACCACTCCAGCTGCTGCAAAGACATATGACATGTCAAAAAACAATTTGTGTAACTGAAAAGTGCGTAGTGAGAGCTTACTGGGGATAGATGGAAAACAGTTGCATTCTACAAAAAATACAATAAGCAAATAACTAGCATGGTGACAGATTGTATAAGGCATAACTGAGATTGTACACAATATTTATTGATTCTAGAAGCAAGCTATGGAACTGAAGACATTCAGTTTTACATTATGAAAACACTTTTCCAGTAAGCAGCTCATAGCTACTTCTTATTATTTTTCATGTTTTAAACGAAGAAAAAGAGCCCTGGGGGAAATATTGTCTCAAGACCAAAGAGACAACATTTGGTATCTGAAGGAGACTGTTGTGGTTTAACCTGGCAAGTAGTAGAATACCACACTCCCTCTCTTTCCAGTGGGATGGGACAGAGAATTAAAAGAAAGTATAGATGAAGTTGAGATAAAAAATATTTACTAAAACAGAAAAGAAAGAGAGAGAAATAATTATAAATTGCTAACCATCTGCCAACAAATGCCTAGACAGTTCCTGAACAGCAGGCCCTCCACCAGCCAACTCCCTTCAATTTTATAGCTTTTTCACATGATGCCATATGATATGGAACATCCCCTTGGCCAATTCAGGTCAGCTGTCCTTGTTCTGCCTCTTTCCATCTCTTTGTGCCCCACAGCCCACTTACTGTCAGAACAGTACAAGAAACAGGAAAAAAAAAAACAAAAAAAAACACTGTTCAGCAACAACTAAAACATCAATGAGTTATCAGTGTTTTTTTTTTCTCCTAAAACCAAGGCATAACATAATACCAAACACTATGAAGAAAAGCAACTCTATCCCAGCTGAAAGCAAGACACAGATAGAACCTAGTAATTGATCTAGCAGCTGGCAACCTTGTCTGTTGCAGGACAGTTAGAACATGATGATCCAAAGCCATTCTAGGATTCTAGGATTCTATATTTCTATGATTCTTTGATTCTGTGACTCTATGATCTTGGTTAAGTTCTATGGGATACAGATGTGGCCGCTAGCTATGCACTAGCTAGGCGTGTGTTAGGTATCAGTTGGACTACATGAGAGCTGATAGTGACCAGTCAAACTCCTAGGAGAAGGATAAAGAGGCTGTTACAAATAAAAGAAAAGGTGAGGCAAGAGTTAAAACTGCTATTTAGTTTTCTGCTGAAATTTGTGCCAAAGACAGCTGAAACTTTGCTTTCTTCCCTCCATATCAGCATTTACATGAATAAAATAATTAATAATATTGAAGTATACAGTAGGCAGGACACTGTACATGGGCAGCAAGCTAAAGTGCAAGGATATTCTATGAAAGCAGAAGCTACATCCACTCACTTATGTAAAACACCTCTGGCAAATACAAAATGGTGACAATATTGTCAATTTTCCAAAAGAAAAATGAAATGAATATCCTCTAGTTTTGTTTTGTTTGTTTGTTTGTTTTTAAAATATATATATTAATCGGATATTAACAAATAATCTCTGAAATTGCATTAGTTCTGTGCAAGTTTGTCTTTCTTCTAATTAGTGATGAAGAAATGTGATGCTTGTTCTTACCCATCCCCCATAATCCCCATATGAGTGTTCAAAACATGCATATCAATTATACTGCTAACTGTGGAAAAAGTCTGAAACATTGTTAAATGAACTATATTCAGCCTTTAGACACAGTAGGTGGTTGAAGTGAGAATTAAAAATGCCATGTTCCTGAAACTCGCACATTTTTAACATACTCCTTCAAAGTTAGCAATGATGGCAAGATCATTCGAGCCTTATGATATAGTTAATTGCTGTAATTTCAGACATTTCAAAGGTGAACAAAACCTTCGTACTATGTTAATAAGAAGAATCTTGATGATGCTATACTTTTCATGCAGGTTTGAAAAAATATTTTTAACAATGATTCTGCAAGTTAACTCCTAACTTTTATCAGAGAGAAAATTTTGACTGGTGGATACAAATAAGCAACCACACTAACTACAAGACCTTTAATTATTTCATAGAGTTCTCATACTGCTCTTGTCCCCCAACTGAACAATTTCAATTTAAAAGTTTCTTGGTTCTGTTTCTATTCAATCTTCCTACAAATGAAAGCTCATTTTCTACCTAAGATAATCTGTTATGTTTTTTCAACCTGACACACTACTAAGTAAATTTATTTTTTTCTGCTCGCTGTAAGACTTTATCTTCGAATTTCCTCACTATTAAGCTTGCTTTCTCAAATTTTCCCTCAAAAAAATAATTATCACAGAGGATTTTATACTCATATATTGAAAATAAGATATCATTTTCTGAGTGCTATTTTATCATTTCATTTCATATCAAGATTCAAACTTATGATGTACTTCCCATTCCTTTATTGAATATATTGAATAGGCTTTGAATTATTTATTTATTTATTTATTTATTGGAATCTTCAAGAAGTGAAAGACGCTCCAAAACCCTAAGAGGAAAAAAAGAGCTGTTTAAGACTGGTAGAGAATTAGTGATTTTTGGAATATTTTAAGCATTTCTCTTTCTGAGCAACTTATGTCTTGGCTGAGGTGTTAGTGCTAGAGAAAACAGGCTACTGCAAGATTTACTGACTGGGTGCACAGTTAAAATTTTATTTTCTCTTGTCACAATCATACAAGGTAATTGTGAAAGTAATAGTGGCTTTGAAAAGGTGAGGTCAGATTCTCATCTGGCTCATGTATTTGCCCCTGTGCCAGGACCAAACAAGAAGTTTGGGGAATGTTATGTCAAGCTGGAGCCCATTCCAAGTAAAATATACCAAGTGCACTACATTTACTACTCTGTAACTTTCTGTCATCACTGCAGTCATTAACACAAAGTAACACTTGTTTATATATGGCTCTGTTCTGAAAGCTTCAGTCATGTATTTATCTGGAGTATTTACTTGCGTCTGTGCCAAGGCACTCAAGAGATGTGATATCAGAAATTTTCTCCTTGCACACACTTTATAATCATGGGAATTATAGTTGACTTCAACTATTTGATGGATAAATCTAGTGATTGCCACAGTAATGACAAGTCCAGTTGAAAGGGCTAAGGTTGCTATTTCTCAGCTAATTAGTATCCTGGTTCTATCAAATTAAGTAGCTCTAATGACAGTTCTGATATTTTTTAGTATCTTGAGAAACAATCCTCTATTAGAGATGACCATGACTCTGTGTCTTCACGTTTATGTGTAACAGAAGGGAGATAGAAGAAAGCATGACAAAAACAAAACAAACAAATAAACAAAACAAAAAAAGTAGAGAAATAGTGGGTCAATCTTTGGGATTCAAGAAAAATCAGCAAAGTCCCTTCTGACAGCTGATGTGCAGGTATTTTATATTCTATACTCCCTTGGGCTCCATCAGAAGAGGGGTGGCCAGCAGGGACAGGGAGGTGATTGTCCCCCTCTACTCTGCTCTTGTGAGGCCCCATCTAGAATACTGCATCCAAGTGTGGAGCCCTCAGTACAAAAGAGACAGGGAGCTGTTGGAGAGGGTCCAGAGGAGGGCCACAAAGATGATCAATCATTTTAGAAAGTTGAAGTCCTAGCAATCATAAATGCTATATTTAACAGCAAGAGACACATATATTTTCCCATCTTGATCAAGAACAAGAATGTCTCATGTAAGGCACAAGCAGGCACCACTGTTCTTAATGTTACTGTTCACAGTTTACCAGCTGGTCCGGCCCAGTTCCATGACTAGTGGGACAGAGAGATACGCAGATCTGTGCCACCAGAAAGGGGAAACAGGGGACCCCGAATACTTAAAAACAGTGGCAATGATCTGAGAAGAAACAAACTACTAAATATGACATCAGAATGCAAGAAAACACACTATAATACAATAAAATTGGAATTGACGCTAACAAATCAAATATAATGAGAGTGTCCGAAAGGTGGAAAGGCCTCACCATAGCACTGAGGTGAGATGCACAGTCAGATCGAGCAGCAGGGAGGAGAGCTGAAGGAAAAAAGGAAATCAGGTGACCTTGCCAGGAGTTATATCTCCTCTCTGAACACAAAGTGTTCTAGGGTATGTAGTTCTTCTCTTCTGGACAGGTGCATGGTGCTTGAGCACTAACTTTTTAACTCCCAGTGCACTACATTATGTTATGATGTGGAATACCAATAAGCAAAAATCATAAAACCATAACAGTTACTTAAGCTATTGTGTTTGTATCTGGAATTAACTCTAAACAGTAATTCACATCTAATGAATAATGTTTCATCACAGAAGTATTTTGAAAGTTTATTATTATTATTATTATTATTATTGTTGTTTCTAGTTGTAATCCAAAGTGTACAGTTTGACTTTCAACTGCACAAGCCACCACAATTCAGTCAGAAGTGATTTCAGTAACCAAATGTCTCGTAACACAGGACAATGGGGAAAATTTCAGCAAATTATGTTCAGAATGTGCCCAGATGATATTTAAGTAAAATTTTAATATTTCAGATCTGCTACATTGTTGTTGTTTGTTTGTTTGTTTTTTTCATTTATAATGAGAAAATATAAGAAATTAAATCCTCTTATTCTGTAGAACAAAACAGAAAGTCTAAGAAATCCAATGCTTTCTGAAAATCTAGCAAAAAACTATTGGAAGGAATCATATAAATTCATTCTTTTCTACTTTCCCATTCCACAGAAATTCTGAATGCATATGTTTTGATGGTAGTCATTTGATAAGCAAAAATGTTCATAAAGTTCTTTAATTTACTGGTAGACACACTTGTTATTAAGATCTTTATAATATGGATTGTTCTTCATACTTAGTAGAAAGATTATTAATCCAATTGATGTATACAGAAAGGAAAAAAAAAGAATCAAATATATACCTACACACTTCAGAAGTCTTTCTCAGTAACTCTCTTTATCTGCTGAATCTTTTCATTTGTTCATTCTTTGCAGATATTACTACTCAGAAGTGTACATACACACAGGACAAAGAAAAATACTAAAAGACATTGGCATTATATTTGCTCATTCATCTAAACTTCTAAGTGAAGTTTTGTATTTCTTGTAGGATCATGTCTATGAATAAATGTTTTCCTTTGTAATGGGATCTCTTTAACACTGAACTGCAGTTATACTCAGCATGTTTTCTTGTGGGAGTAATCAATTCTTTGTGTACCTTACTTCTACGTACTGAAACCTACAAGGAAGACGTATTGTTCAGTTTTACCATAGAAAGAAGACAGCAACAAACGTTACTCTTTCCAGGGAGCTGTGTGCTTACAGTTTAGACAGCACTGTATTTTCTTGCTCTAATAGTTTGGATTGCGAGTCATTAGCAAGAGAATTTCTTTTTTTTTATAATCACTTAGGGTAGTATCAATTAATTAATCCCTATCAATAGTAACTCAGTTCCTACACAGTGTATTGTATCTTGTTTCTTCAGTAAAGATTCCAGTCTGAATTAAAACAATGTATCAGCTCTTCCAAGGAATTCAGAGTAGTGCAGCTATATATCAGAGAATGAATAATAAACAAAGTGAAAGTATTTTATGTCAGCTGCAATTATGATAAGAGTATATGTTTATTTCTACAGATTCTGAATTCATACCATGAAAGTTTACTTAAATTTTTCCAAGTAAAACTTTTGACATTCTATGAATTCTTAGCATTTCACTAGATGTATTACTATTGTTTGTCATTGTAAGTATGGTAAAATAGCAGAATTCAAAGGTTTTTATTTTTTTTTTTCCAAGTTCTCATGGAAGAAAGAAAAATTCCATAACTGAAACACATTTAGATGCGTGAAATCTTCCACAGAATCTTTAATATGTACATAGATTATATACTTAAAATTTTTTATTTCTGTAATAATTATGAACTGTTTATTACATTTTTAAATAGACTTCATAACAAAGATTTTCAATGAAATTCTGGGATTTTGAAAGACCTTTACAATTAAAAAAAAAAAAAAAAAAAAAAAAAAAAAAGTAAATGAAACAAGAACACTTTAAAAAAATCAGAAGAAAACTAAACCAAAATAACATTTGCTGAGATTACAATACATGTTTTCATCAACATCAATCATCATAAAATCATATAATGGCTTGGATTGGAAAGGACCTTAAAAATCATCTAGTTCCAACCCCAGTGCCTTAGGGGGTTGCCCAAAGCTCCATCCAAGCTGGCCATGAATGCCTTCAGTGATGAGACATATCCAGTCTTGCTGGGCAGCATGTTCCAGAGCCTTACTGTCTTTGAACTAAAGAATTGCCTCTTCACATAAACCTACCCTTTTTCTTTCACAGGCATTCCCACTTATTCTGTCACTATCAGCCCATGTGAAAAATGATTTCTAGCTTTTTATAAGCTTCCTTTGAGTACTGACATGCCTTAATGAGGTGCCCTCAGAGCCTCCTCTTCTCCATGCCAATCAAACCCCTCTATCTCAACCTCAACAAAAGACAAAAGTATCCTGGGCTGCATCAAAAAAGCAGTGGTCAGGGCAGAGAGGGAAGTGATAGTTACCTTCTACTCTGCCCTCATTAGGTCTCATCTGGTGTCCAGGTCTGGGTCCTCCAGGACAAGAAAGATGCCTAGTTGCTGGAGTAGGTCCAGAGGAGATCCTCAAAGATAATCAGAAAACTGGAGCATGTCTCCTGTGAAGAAGCTTTGAGGCAACTGGGCTTATTTATCTTGGAGAAGGCTCCAGAAATCTCCCTGGAGAGACCCCACAAGGGCCTTCCATTGTTTAAAGGGCGCTTATAAACAGGAGGGAGACTGACTTTTTACATGGTTTGATAATAATAAGACAAAGGGGAATGTCTTTAAATTAAAAGAGGGGAGATTTAGGTTAGCGGTTAGTTAAAGTTTGCTGTTAGTTAGTTGGCTGTTACTCAGGGTGTGGTGAGGTACTGGAACAGATTGCCCTGAGAAGCTGTGGATGCCCCATCTCTGGAGGCATTCAAGGATAAATTGGATAGGGCTATAAGCAGCTTAATGCAACAGTTGACAACCCTGTTCATGTCAGGGAGATTGGAACAATGTGGTCTTTAAGATCCATTTTCCATAATTCTATGATTCTGTGATTATCCAGATGTTTGGATGACCCCATAGAATCATAGAATCATTTCAGTTAGAAGTGATGTTTAAAGGTCATCTAGTCCAACTTCCATGCAGTGAATCAGGGTATTTACAGGTATTTCATGTTGCTCAGAGCTCAGACCAGACTGACGCTGAATGTCTCCAAGAATGGGACATCCACAGCATCTCAAGGCAATCTGTTCCAGCACCTCACCACTCTTGTTGTAAATTTGCTGAATTATGCAGTCACTGCATCATAGAAGGCCACTAGACTGGTCAGTCTTGATCTGACCTCAGTGAAGCCATGCTGACTGTCTCACATAACCTCTTTGTTTTCCAGATGCCTCAACATAGCTTTCAGCAGGATCTTCACAGATGCAGAGTTGAGGCTCACCAGTCTGCAGTTCTCTGGGCCTTCCTTTCACTCTTTCTTAAAAATGGGAGTGATGCTTCTCTTTTTCCAGTCAGGAGTGACTTCACCATGATTTTTCTAATACGATGGAGAGTGACTTGACAACTACATCAACTATAGGCTAGTAACTAAAGTTGGTCTCTTAAAGTTTGTAATGATCCCAGCCATGAAAATACATGAGTAGCTTTCAGATAGATAAAGTAAATTCAAGTCATTAAGAGAAGTCATGTACTATTTAGTCTCCTTTTAAAAAGAATGAGAGCGTAACATTTAAGATTTCATTTTCAAAAGATCACAAAGGGAGAAGGACATTGGTGTCCTGGTGGACAACAGGTTGACTGTGAGCCAACAGCGTCATCGAGGATGCAATAAAAAGTCTTTTGTTGAGGTTGAGATAGATGGGCTTGATCGGCATGGAGAAGAGGAGGCTCTGAGGGCACCTCATTAAGGCATGTCAGTACTCAAAGGAAGCTTATAAAAAGCTAGAAAACATTTTTTACATGGGCTGATAGTGACAGAATAAGTGGGAATGCCTGTAAAAGAAAAAGGGTAGATTTATGTTAAGAGGCAACTCTTTACTTCAAAGACAGTGTCTAGCAGACCAAGGGAGGTTCTCCTCCATGGGACACTTTCCTGTGCAACCTTCTCTGGGAAATCTACTTTAGCAGGGGAATTGTACTAGATGATCTCCAGAGGTCCCTTCCAATCCCTATAATTTTCTGATTCTGTGATTCTATGGTTTTTGGGAAAGAAAATAAAGAACAAATTTAACATCTAAATCAAACTTCTTTTCTTTAGCAGCCAATGTATCAGATTTCTTCTACAGTTTTGATTTACTTTTTTTTTTTAATGAGTCAGATATAATTTACAGATAATCTATATAACTTGTCTTTTTATACAGTTTGAATCATTGGGTTTTCTTTAAGAAAAATGTCATTTCTAAATTTTCTACAAACATTCATGATTTTTTTAGGGATAAGTCAGGAAATTTTCTTCATAATCAATAAAATGTATGATTCTAATAGTATCATTTCACATCTGACCTAATTGCATTCTATTATGCAATACTTAAGTTATAGCTGCATATCCTCTCATGTAAAGTGCTAGAACAAATTTATGCTACAAAGTTCAGAATCATAGATTATGTTCTCTATTACAGTTGGCTGGAAATGAAACTTTAATGAATTTTATTTCAAAGACTGGATCTTGGGAAAATTTTTAAAAGGTGTCTGTCTGTTCGACTTTTGGAAAGTGATGGTTTCTCAGTCCTGCAAAATTAAAGAATAGGTCACAAAACAGAGAGATCTGAAGAGGAAAATTAGAAAAACATGCAGGGAAATTAAAAGAAGTGGTTTTCTGTTATAAGGTGAAAAAAATGATCTTTCAACACAATTTTGCTTTACAAAAACCAGTGAAATATTTTGTCTTAATGCCAAAGAACAAAAACAAATATCAAACCATAGAAGCTGTTGAGTTTGTGTCCGATCTCTCCACAGCTCCCAGGAAACAGAGGCGGTTATGAATGTATAAAACTAATTTTTTTCTGTTATAGATTACCAGTGGTTAAAACTGGAAGGTATTCCAGGAGTAAGCCAGATGTTTATTAAATATTCAAGCAAAAACTGAAGTTAGTTCTGTCAGTCTCACTATTCTGGAAGTGGTGAGACATCCAGAATATAACTGAAATCAAGCTATCCAGAATATAACTGAAATCAAGACTTCCATTGGAGACCCTGTATTTTGAAAGTGTTGGACCAACCTGGAAGTCTTAGGCTTAACGTCAGGGAGTTCAGTACTTTCCCACAATATTTAGAATTATAAAATAATGATTTTTAATTCTGACCAACTTTACAATCTGTGGTTGAAGAGTAGTTTTCAAGAAATTTTTTTTAATTTCTTCCATTATATATTATGCATGCCAGAGATAAAACCTTGCAATAATAAGCTGAGATTTGTGTCAATTTATAGTCCTAATGTTTGGCTTTCTTATTTTTATCTTTCTATTCAAGGAAATTACAGTCGTTGTAATTACATATGAACCAAATAAATACACTAAAAATCATTTAACTGCAGCATAGACTGCAGCTTGCCCTAAAATATGCTATGTGTTGTAGGGAAATAAAAATTTAAATTTTTATTTCAAGTGTCAGGGTCATTAACTAACACGATACGTATCCCCTCATACTGCATAAAGCCCTGCTGGCCCCCATTTTCTCTATCTAGGACACTGCAGGCAGTCAAGGACAGAGTATAAAAAATGTAAAATTGTACAATCTTTACCATGAATTCCTTCCCAAAATCTCACAGATTTGATTTTGAGATCCTCCTGGTTCAGGAAAACAGAGACATCACTGGATTATTTTTTCAGGAATTCTCCTGTTACTTTTTCATTTCATGTATATTTTCACTATCCAGAGTCTCCTATTAAATTCCATATGCTTTATTACAAGAATATATTTCATCTGTTTTGAACTTACCTTGTTAAATTTATTTTTTCTCTTGCTCCTATTCTCTAACCTAAATCCTTTTTATTTACTCTCTTTCACATTGATGATCATGGAGAAATGAAACTAAAAAAGCAGGGTAGAGTACAGATGCCAGAATGATTAGCTTACTCAGACTTCAGTTTAAAAGTTGATAGGTTCAATCTCTACATACGTAAAAGGATTCTAAATGCCAGAGAGAGATTTGCTACATACTTAAAAAAAATAAAATAAAATAAAATAAATAAAATAAAAGAAGATTTTTTGAAGAATCATGCAACGAAAGCAGAAACAAAACACAACTTATTAAAAAAAAAACACTATGGTTTTGAAAGGGATAATGCAATATGTTGCTAAAATAAGAGAACAACCATTTGAGCTCTATGCTGCAGCCAACTAAATATTGCAAGAGAGAGATTATTTTCTATATTATTTTGACATAGTCTGCATTCATAATATTTTTATTACTGCTTCAACAAATAATCTGCAATGAATCTACTTTTGAATCAATAAAAAATTATGAGCCATGAATCTGCTGATAGTTGAAAGCATACTTGTAGAGATATTTAGATAGCCTTTGCCTAGAAAAGAATTGCTCTGTGAGTAAAGATTTAACCTTTCAGGTATGTCAGTCTGGCAGTTTTCATGAGCATTAAACTCAACTGAAGACTGAAGAAAAAAAACAAAAAACCTACACACAAAAAATCCAAACAGTAAATAAAACATGGTGATAAAAGGTGTTCTTGAGTTTTATGCAAGACATAAAAAAAGATCAAAAGGTACTTAATGTCTGTATTTTGTTCACTCCAATATCCTCAGATTTAGTCCAAACATATTCTTTAATGGTTTTTGGGGGGAGGAAAAATCAGCTCTGGTTTATAGCCTTCACTGCCAGCTTTGAGCCTGAAGGAAATTTTTACAGCTGAATTATAAACTCCTAAATATTGACATTTATAACGGCAAGGTTGACAAGCCTTTAATTTCAACACTAGCCAGTGTCAGTATAATAACTTTAAAAAGATAATATAATTTCAGTGAGGTTAAATCCAAGTTAAAAATGTGTGCCTGGAACTTGCTAGGCCACAAACACACATATATCCTTAATTGCACCCTCACTTAATTTAGAAATGCTTAAAAAAAATCAGGTGATTTAATTTTTAGCTATATTGCTACTCCCAAACATTTCCATGTCCTGACATTTTCTGGCCAGACTATAGTCAAAATCCTGAATGTTATTTTTAAAATGTAATCTTAGCTGGTTGGTTTTGGACCTCCAACTGTTTTTCCTTCTACTTTGTCCCTGAGTAAATACAGCATATGGTAATTTATTGAGTAATTAAGAGTAATAAAACATGTAAGTCACATGCACATTTAGTCATAAAAGCACCCTCTTCTTTAGTACATCGTGTGGCATAATCTTATTGATGTTACTGCCATTTTTTCCTCCTACAACTCCCACACAATTTTCTTGTTTCCCCTCATTTCACCACCTCAAGAGAAGCTAGCTTGAAATAACCTTTTGTGAGGCAATACCCTCTCTGGCTTTTGGAGAACTGTAACATCTTTCCAAATATATGTACATCCTCACAGAAATACCAAGTATAATTCTTACTAACACCCTCTAGATCACTGAGATTCAAATACATTTTCTGCCTGCTTCCACTGTACTGAAAAATGCCCCTCCTTAACTATCTTAATATGTTTTTTTTTCTAGGGAATAACTTACTTTTCAAGAAGTCTCAGTGCATTTATTATAAATTACATCTTTTTTACCATGTATTGACTTGATGCTACCTATTGAGCTATGAAAAGATAAAATACAAATAAATCTCTTTATTATAAATATCCAAATACACAAACTTTATGTATTTATGAAAATATATATGCTTATATAAATATGAGTAAATGAAATAAAACCCTTCTTTATTTACTAATATAGAGATCTTATCAAAGAGGTATTTTTCTCTGCTTGTAGATATATTCATCATTAGCAGCTTAAATACTGTATCCACTAGCCATCTGCTAGGAAACTATGTGTGAAAGAAGTTGGTCCTCTGCAGTGTGGATCTGCTACCCTCCTTCCACTCTATTATTTATCTAAACAGGAATAAGCAAAGATAATCTTTCTCAGATAATCATGTTAGCCTTTACAGCTAATCTTTGTCTTAGGCTGTTTATGTGAGATTTTATCCTTTTTTGCGTGTGTGTGTGTCTTTATCAAACTCAATTAAACTTTGCTCACTTTAAAAGTTAGTTTTGATACTTTCACAGATAAATTATGTCATATGTCATCTCACTGAGGATATACATATTGTTTTCAAAGTGCAGGTGTTATATCCGGTGCTCTGTAGATCTATTAAAGGCTCATTGAATCAATTAGTTGAAATGTGTAATTTTATGTAAATTGTTCTTACACACATCATGTTTATATCTGTAAATAATTCAGTTCATAATATGCACACTCTTGGTTCAGACCAAGCACGAAAATCATGACTCATTTTTATATCTAACATCTTTATGTGGCTGATATTCCAAACTCAGCTTAAAGGAAAATACAGAAATAAACATAAAAATTAAATAGAAACACAATCAAATCTGGCTGCCCTGGAAGACAATGACAAAATTTATTTTAATTGTAATCACAAATTAACTAATCCTTACACATCTTAGATAAAAGAATATTATTTTTGCCATGTTTTACAAACAAAATCAATATGAATATTGGTTTAAAAATTTGTTCTAACTCCTTTCTTTGTGTTCACTTTGATTCATGAAACCACTTGCATTCTGTCAGGCTGGACAGGGCCCTGCAAAACCAGATACATCTGTACATGTCCTTATTCACTGAAGGGGAATTGTACTGTGTGGCCTTTCAATGTCCCTTCCAACTTGTACATTTCTATATCTGTATAGATCTCCCATATTTGTTCCACATCTGTGACTTTTAAAACAAAACTTAGATTCATTTTCTTTGAGACAGTCACCTTCAATGTTCACGTGTTTTATGTGAATTATTAAGAAAAGAACGTCATTCACTGTCATAAACACAGTTGAAATTGACCAACCTACGTGCATTTAAGTCTATAATTTTATTCATATGAACATTCACTTTAGTCTCATTTGTGCTTCTGCTAATTTCTATCAATTATTATTGAGAATAATAAAAAAGTTTTATACAAAAAATGTAACTGAGTTGATTTAAAAGATTATGTTCTATAAATAAACATTAAATTTAAAAATATACTATACTATAGCAATGATTCAATTACTGAGTGAAGAACTGTACTGTCAAACACAAGCTTCTTCTGAATAAGTAGGTTAGTGAAAT
Source organism: Tragopan temminckii (assembly GCA_028571105.1). Lineage (NCBI taxonomy): Eukaryota > Metazoa > Chordata > Aves > Galliformes > Phasianidae > Tragopan > Tragopan temminckii. The sequence goes on along the minus strand of JAOWBP010000001.1, from coordinate 118,706,668 downwards.
CAGGGGCCTAAACCTTTGCTTTAGACTCAGGGGCAGTTAAAAATACACAGTCATATTACCTTCCAACATTTTTATTTTTAATACAGAGCTATTCTTAGATTGAAAAAAGAGCAAACATCCTTTGGAATATGTTAGGAAGATTCTATGACATTGCAAATTTGAATGTAATGTATTTTTTCTGTCTACAGAACAGAAATGCCTGCTCAAACACTGGATATTTTTAAGATAAGATGACTGATAGTAGATAGTTCCGTTGGGTAAATTAATCTGTCATTCTTACTTATAATCAATAAAGTCTAATTGATTTACTTTTCTGTAGACTCTCATTTAGAAACATCCTTCCTTCCATCCTTGCTCACAAGGATTGTATTGCAGTTGGGTCAGGGCAATTCCAGACATGAGTTCAGACTGAAGAAATACTCATTAAGAGTAGCCCTAAGGAAAAGGACTGGGGGTTCTTGTTGGCAGAAAAGCTCTACGTGAGTCAGAAGTGTGTGCTTATAACCCAGAGGACCTACAGAATACTGGACTGAATCAAAAGGGGGATGGCAAGTAGAGTGAGATATATATATGTATATATATATATATGTATAATCTGTGTAGAATGATTGCTATCTAGTCTCCTAGGAAAATAAATTTTTCATGTATCTTAATATGTTCTGACAATCTTCTTACAAAAATGACTCTGTTTCCAGTACATACTACATTGATGCTTATTTGGAATATGATGTTAATAAGAGCTTCTGACCTAGTGTTGTTATGTTTTAAATAAAATGCATGTTTCTTTAAGTGGCAGTGGACAAGAGCATCTCACCTCGCTAAACTTAAATTCTAATGGGATCTTATTTTCCTCTTATTCATTCCTGGAGAGCCAGCTCAGGCTGGGGTCTGCAGAAGCAGCTAACCATAAAATAATTTGAAAAGATTTACAGAAGGCTTGCTAGCTATACCCTGTGTCCCACTCAAAGTATATAAAAAGTCTATAGGGGATAGCCTGAGCTATCTCTGACTATTATGGTACCTCAGGAGCTTTCAGATATCCATAGTGACAGGGTGACAAGTAGTGAGGGGCTTCAAATCTTATTGCCCAGAAATCATTGTCTCCATCACATCTCCTCAGTGCAAATATATATTGTAAGACTTTTGAAGTTGTAGTCTCTGAAAAGCAAACTTACCATTTCATACACTTTACTTTTCCATTTAAAAAGGTGCAAAAAATATTAGGAGTATAAACAGAGGACTGTATTTCTTTTAGTTTCTTGTAAAATCTACTTATCTTTCTGGACCACATTTAAAAATAAATAAATAATGAGAAAGCATTTACTTCTGATCTGTATCATTATAGATCTGTTTCTAAATGTTACTGATAACCTTTTTGTTATATGAAGGTTAGAAAGTTGGGAATTTCTAATGAAGTTGCCTTTGAATTATTTGGGCTGTCAGCTATAAGTGTATGTTCAGAGTACCTTTACAATACTGCTAGAGATTTAGTAACTGGTGACTAAAGAACATAATTAGCGCCAAAAAAACTGAGAGAAAGTTCCTTGCCAAAATAATCAGAAAAGGTCATGTCTTCCACTTGTATAAATCACTGTAGCTCAGTTAAAGTCACTAGATAATGATCATATTACACAAGCATGGGATTTCGTCCATTTTGTTTCTTCATTTCTGTGAAAAAAGAAACTCTCAAAAGTTTAAAAAAAAAAAAAAAAAAAAAAAAAAAAAAAACATGCAATGACCGGTCATTTATTTATTTATTTTTCCTCAACTTATCAAATATTTTCTCAACCGGAAAACATCTTTAAAGCCTACTGAATATTTGATAGGAAGTCGAACATTAAATTTATGCATGAATTTTACATTAAAGTAATTGTATATATAGGTAGGTGATCCATTTATTCCTGGACCACTTGGTAGATAAGGAACGGGATGGATGTTTGCACCAGTGTTTCAGTGAAAGTGGAAATCTGTGATTAGTGACGATCCTTAAGGATCTATATTGGGACTTGTTCTATTTAACATCTTTGTGACAAGAACGAGGGGACTGAGTACCCCTTCAGCAAACTTAGAAGTGAAGCTGGGAGTGGATGCTACACAAAGGGACTTGGATAAGCTTGAAAAGTCAGCCTGTATGAGCAACAAGGCCAAGTGCAAGGTGCTGCTCTTGGGTTGAGCAATTAAAAAAAATGGATACAGCCTGGGCAATTAGTAGATAGGGAGCAGCCTTGTGAAGAAGAATGTAGAAGGTCTGCTGAATGAAATGCTTGCCATACAGTGTGAGCTTGTAGCTTGAAAGGCCAATTATATCTTGGGCTACATATAAAGAGAGGTAGCCAGCAGGGAGAGGGTGGTGATTGTCCCTCTCTATGTTCATGAGGTACCACCAGGAGTATTGCATCCTGGTATGATGCCCCAGAACAAGAAAGATGTGAAGCTGTAAATTGGATCCAGAGAAGGATCACAAAATTGATCAGATGTCTGGAGCACCTCTCCTTTGAAAACTAACTGTGAGATTTGGAGTTATTTACCTGTAGAAAAGAAGGCTCCAGGAAGACTTTTTAGAAGCCTTCCAGATTCAAAGGTTGCCTTCAGAAAAGATGAGGAGAACCTCTGTATCAGAAAGTACAGTGGCAGAATGACACATAATGGCTTTAAATGATAAAGGAGTAGGTTTAGATTAGATGTTAGGAAGAAATTATTCATTATGAGTGTGATGAGGCATGAGAACAGATTGCCCAGAGAACCTGTGTATTCCCCATCCCTGGAAGTGTTCAAAGTAAGGTTGGATGGGGATTTGGTGGCAAGTGACTTTATCCATGGCATAGGGATTGGAACTAGGTGATATTTAAACGTCCTTTCTAACTCAAGCTGTTCAATGATTTTTTTATATAACCTCACATTTGAAATCAAATCAAAAGAATGAAATGCCTATTTCAAGCGTGGATGCAATTACTGTTTTTTTTTAACACTTAAAAATCATTTTATGTTTTATGCTTTGCAGAGATACCAGGTGTTTTGTTTTTATTTAATATATTTATATTTTTAATAATATTTTTATTATTTTTATACTGTCACATATGAAACAATTAGTCAATTAAATTTAGCTGTGAAAGTTAATCAAACACAGAGATCAAAAGAATGCCTCTGATTTAGGCAACATAGAATCAGACCTTAGCTAATGAATCTGATCTTATTTGAACTCAAGTGCCCATTACATTTACTTATTTACATATTACTGACTGGTCATTTAAAATCATTGCTAACAAACAAGGTCCGAAAATGTATTTGCAAACCAAGTGCCAATCAAAAAAAAAAGCAATACCTGAGTTAATGAGTAATTAACTCAGAATAGAATTAAGAGGAAACTATTTTTTCAACTGTATAATGAATTTGCATTGGTTTGTATCAGATCAGTTTGTATTAGGAATTATTATTTATAAGACATTGTAAAACCTGATCATTTATATATTTTATTTATTTCGCTTTGTGTGTTTTATTTATATACTATAGTTTATTTTAGATATTTAATGTAATATATAGTACATGGTAAAATTAATACTATAATTTTGTATAAAATCAGTTTTGAAACACATTTTGTCCAGATTATGATAAAGGAGTAAAGAAAGATGAAAAAATAACAACTTATTTTATATGTAGTGGAAAATAATGCAGCCATAAGCTGCCTGTAATAAATGTTAATTGATTAAAATTTATGTTTTTGGTCTTCCTCTCTGAGACTCTAAGCTATTAATCTGACTTGAACACAGGCAGAATACTTTAACAATTCAGTAAAAATCATTAAAAAGAAGCAAGTAGTAAAAGTCTTAAAGGGAAATCAAATCTATTATAATAAATGTAATAGATCTATATATCTATAGGCATGTGATAAGGCAGAGAGGCAAGGGGCAAGGGAAGGGAAGGAACTGAAAGGAAATGTATTATTATATTTATTAAGTTTTAATAAAAACTTTTCTTGAATTTGATATATCATTATCTTTGTAAAGTGATGAGCATGTGTGCTGCTCTTTATACTACTAATACAGATTTGGTTACAAAATTTACTGAAAGTTAAGGGTTATGTTTCAAATAAAAGGGCTACGTATTATTATTGTTAATGAAAATGTACTTTATATTACGGACAATATTTTAATCCTTTTGAGTCAGGGTCAAATGTTAAAATGTTCCCTTGTTTTGCGGTACCGCTAGCAATTTGGAGATACATCAAATCTAGAACTAAGTTTAGTTCTCACATACTCTTTGTACACACATATCTGTGACATAAACAATGAAAATAGAAAAACAGATTTAAGCATCTCATGTTCAGAGTTCTTTCTTTTTAACAATAATTTTCTCTTTCCTCTTTAATGAGTTTAACTAATGCCATATATTTTATATTTTCTTCATCTGACCCAGGTTCCCAAGCATTAAAGAAATAACAAAATTATAAAAACAACAATCTGAGTTTATCTACATTTCCTTTATAAAAAAGAAAGTCATTAAAGGTTCCATTCTGGAATAACTTGATGAGTTATATCCATTCTACAGTTAAACTAAAGATTAACCTTATATTTTTCCATTTTTTATCTATGTATATCCAAAAAATAGATATCATTTTCTTTGTCTCATGCAAATTCTTTTTTTACTTAAGTGAAAATTACAGCAACTCTCTGGATTTAGTAGACTGATATCTGCTTTTCTTTGCTCACAGGCATCTAAACAGTTAAGTCCACATCTTCATTTGAAAATAACACTCACCAAAAGAAATTAACTGCACAAAGAGGAAAAATTTGGGTGTCACGCTCACAGACAGTATTTGAAGTTTTACTCATCTTTTATTGTTTGGGCCATGGTATAAAGAATAGGTTTTTCAGACTCCTTAAAATTCATATTAGAGAACAACTTATCAGGAGGAAAAAAAAAATAATAAAAAAAATCATTTGGTTATTTAAAATTAACAAAATGAATAGGAAATAATCTCCTATTTTCTTGTGTCAGATAACTTATTTAGGAAATCAACCTGGGGTGAACTCCCTTCTTATTCTGAGAGTTTTCAGATCCATCCATTTTGCCTCATGAAAGAATGAGTTACTTCCTTCGTTATATGCTCTTGAGGGTACAGAGGTCAGGATGAAAGGTAGATTAGCTGGCTGTTAAAATTACCTTGCTCTACAGAGAAAAATATGAGAATAATTTGAAGAAAAAGTGAGGGTAAAAGAGAACAAAAAAATAAAGTAAACATGATCCTGACACACCAAGTTAAATATGGTATTTGCATACTGTAAACAATGTGCAATTCAAGATCCCATACATTACAACCAGTCCATGGATAGCAGCACCATGGCTGGTGGCTGCCTGATTTCCCCTGGAAGCTTTAGGAGGCAGCACGAGAAAGGTGGAATGTCTCACTGTTCTACAGTGTGTCATAAACATGCAGTTGAACCAGTTTTCACCTAAAGATCGAATAGAATTCAATTGAATTTAATCTCACCTTAAGTTTCAAGAAGATATGACTCTTGCTAAAGTGATATGTTATTAATGGAGTTATTAAAAATTAAGAAGTTTTGAAAAGTTCAGAATATAACAAACAAACAAAAAACAACAACCATTAAACATGAACTTTATAAGCCACTGAGTAGGAATAATTTTTATTTTTATAATACAGAAAGGAACTATTTTACCTGTTTGACTTATCTACTGAATTTTATACCTAGTCTGATGCTTTGCAGTTCAGTGGTTTCTGAGGTGGGAATGACAGTTTTGGCCTCTAGTATTTGTTACGATATTATTAGAGACTATATATACCAATGATTTTCTAAACAGTGAGAAACTGTGATACTATTTGCTAAATTTTTAAAATTCCAGTCCATTGATTTAATATAAAGGCTCATGTTCAACATAGCTATAGATATTATTGACAATGATAACTGTTTAAAAAAATCTGGAAAAAGTGTATCATGAGAAATACACTTAGAGAATCGTTACACATGATTCATCCTTACATGCCTACTCAAATATAATCAGTGGAAAGTAATTAGCATCTAATTATATGGTCCCAGATGAAAAATCTTGGCTCTCTTTTGCCATATTATTGATGAATCTAGGAGGAAGTACCCAAATTGTAAGATGCTATTATTTTGGCCAAAGGAGGTGCATTCCAGCCTTCAAAAAATATACTTATTTTCTTGGATTTAAAACTTACTGTTTTTATTAATTGAGGAATTGATGAGTGATAGCAAGAATTTGAAGTGGTTAAGTAAATAATTACTAGGGTAAAACATTAAGGAGAAACTTAGCACTGCAACATATATTAATAAAATTTATCTGGTCAGCTTTAAATCCTTAAAATCAAAATTGGATTTCTTAATAGATTTGGGTAATTTCATCTAGTAAGACAGCCATGGTATTGATCTCTTACACTGCTTAAACAGACTGTAGAATTAAGAAATCAGTTTGAAGGTAGATTTAAAGTAAGGAAAAAGATGAGAAGAACACAGGCATGGGAAAATGAGAAGTAAATTTAAAAAATAATGATTTCCTGTAAATTGGAATTTTTAGGAACATATTTTTATAAATACTCCCTACAGTCTTATATAAGAAAGCAAAAAACATCTAACTAAAGAGAGAACATTAGTATTATATTCTCAGATAGTGATGAATTGCAATTCCATTCAAGTGCAAATGAAAATATTTTTTTACAAACATGCATTGAACTGTACGAATGTCTCCATTCCTAGAATCTGACTTCTATCTATGGTTATCATTATTGATTATCTGAGGATTTGGGGTGTTTTTTTTTTGTTTGTTTGTTTGTCTGTTTGGGAGGACGGCAGTTGTCAGTCATAAGATTTCGTTTTCTAGAAGTAAGAACACTGGAAAAAAACTGGGATGGAAAAATAGCATGTCTGTTTAAATTATATAATTATCACGCAGTTAACAGTGTAGGTAATGCATATTTTATATACTTTGAAGTTTTCAATGGTGTAATTTGGAAAAATGTTCGTTTTATTATAACAGAAATTTATGAACCAGTTTGCACACCAATATCTTACTTTATTATGTTCTAAATAGAAGAGACTCTTAAGGGAAACCTAAGTACCTTGCAGATTTAGTATCTACATACTATGTAGGTTTTGTTAGATTAAGAACATAATATAGAAGTATTTGTTTAATACCATTCCCTTCATTTTGATTTGCTTACAAGTTTAGGGATATTACCAAGGAATTTCATGAAGCATTATAGAAAGTTTTCTATAATTTCTATTTTCCAAAGATAAGAAAGGGCAGAGAAGTAAAGTTATACTGATTCTTCTGTTATAATCAATTATATTTAAGTACATTTAATTTGCATAGTAAAAATAATTTTGCTTGTTAAAATAGCAAATAGCAAGAGGCTGTGTAACATACTTCAGTTATATCATGTATGTGTAATTAAATCAGTTCTGAGCATTTAAATTCAGATGTAAGCTATTTGCTTACAAAAGTAATATTTAATCTAGTACGTTGATCTCTTTGACAGTAGTCTTAACAACCTCATGCAAATTTAATGTGTCATTTTCTAAATTGTTTCCCAAATGCCTTGTTTTCAGATTACTCTTCTTTTTTTTTTGTACTTAGAATTTTTCCTAAGTTACCAGAGATTACTAACTGAATAAGAATGTGTGCATCTCTAAGATTACTATACATTATCAGTTTTATACTTTCAATTCTTATTCTAATACAAACTTAAGAAACAACAAAAAAGGCAGTAGAGACAGCATAATACTATTGTATGTATAGTGTAAGTACTACTCATGCCATGTAAACTGGTCTTCTATCAACATCTAGATGCAAAAATTTAATTTCAGAAAAGTATTATACACTGCAGAGAAAATGATGCCAATTACTTTTCTCTATTAGCATTATCTTTGATTATAAAGGATATATCTACTTTGTTTACTGGAACCTATATTTAAGTATAGAAACTATTGTGTACTTTGTAGCCTAAAAGACTACTTGAACAAAGAATAACACATTTTTAAATTATTTTTAAAAAACAAATCTGTGTTTGCCAGCCTCAAAACTCAGACTTTAACACATGCTTTAGCAACCTGATGAAAATTCTTATATGGAGTTGTATGGGAACTGCTGAATTATGGCCTGAACCTCTGATTGATCACCTGAGGCGAGCAATGAGTCAGCCACGGGAGCACAGGTGAAGGCAATTCACCTGTGCTGCTGTAAGGGGTGGAGCCAGGCTCCACCTCTCCTAGACCCATTTAAGAGCTGACTATCGGGGGGAAGGATCTCTTCTGGGGATCCTTTCTCTGGACTTTTTCAGCAAGCCCAGGATGTGGGTAAGCATTCTATCTACTTTCTTTTTGTTATTGTAACCTCCTTAGCTAGACTCTCGTTTATTTCATAATTATAACATCTTTATACTCATTGATTATACACTTGGTGAGCCAGGTAGGCCAAATATACTACAATTTACATTATGTCCTTTCTATGGAATTTCTATAAATGGGGGGAGAATGTTACCCCCTAGATAAAATGATTACAGGGCAGATCCTAGGATTTCTGGGATCTCCCTGTTATGAACTAGCAGTTATCATTGAGCAATGGGGTCCCCTACATGTTATGGGAAATATCTCCCCATATCACATGGTAGATTACTTTCAGGGACTTAAGAAAGATATACTAATCATGAAAGAAAGACAATTAGCTGCCTCCATAGTGGCATGGCTGCTGTTAAATGCTTTAAATCATGCTAAAATGAGAAATAATACTTTAGATAATGAAAACCAACTTTTAAAAGACTGTATTGGAAAGTTAGAGCAAGAACTTGGCATATTAATAGGGAAGAAGCCAATTCTGCATCTTCCTATAGGTTAAGTTTTTAACATTTCAATAGACAATGACCAGACTCCTGAGTCAACAGACTTTGTTGATCAGGGAAAAAAAAAAAAAAAATCTAAATGAGATCTTGAATCTCCAATTTTGACAGATCCACTGGAAGTCCGTCCTGTTATAACTCAGAAAACAAAAAAAGTACAGGACAGACTGGCAGGGGTGCCTCCTGATCAGTGGCCCCCTGCCCAGACTCATTTGCATGTAACAGCCTGGCCATACATGGCAATGGAATTGATGGATTTAGTACAGCGATTTCGGCAGAAGCCTAGAGAAAGTGTGCTAGCTTGGTTATTAAGACTGTGGGATTCTGGGGCAGAAAGTGTTTTGGTGAATGGCCTGGAAATATCTGAACTGGCCACCGCAATTGTCCATCCTGCTCTCAGGCAGAGGTTATATGCGGGTAATGAATATCTTAATGAAAGCCATTCTATAATAGAATCTACCGTATGGTATGGCGGAATAAATCTGACATACCTCTACATACAGGGATGTGGTCCTCCATGGAGGACCTTCAAAATTATATCTGCGAACTAGGCATAAGGGAAGCAATTTATGAAGATACATTTGATGGCCCTGATATGGTCAAATTCTCAGCAGGGATGAGAGACTTAATTCTACAGCAAGCTCCCTCTCATTTGTATGGTACTTTGGTCTCTATATTAAATCCTCCGGTGGCCTCAGAAGCGGTGGTCCAGCAGGCTGCCCAGTTAGTGGTCGATCTAGGAGAAACAGAACACCTGCGGACTAGGTGCAACATTTGGATATTAGAAGAAGCCAAGGTCCTGCTGGTGACTAAAACCAAGATGCTGGCTACTTGAGCTCCTCAACTGGGACCCATAAGGGTCTCCCAAAAACAAATGTTTAATGATTTAATTCGAACTGGGGTCCAATTTGCTAAGATTGACTGCCAGCCCAACCATGTCCTTCTCCATCTTTGGAGACAACTAAAGGACAAAAACTTCAGAACTACCCTAAGAAACCAAGGGTAAGGGTTACAGGGAGAATACCAACAATGACATGGAACCTAGAAGATTTCATTGTTCCTAATAGGGGGAAGAAAAAAAAAAAAAGCTGCCTCAGGTGTCTCAGGCCATGATGCCTGGAAACAAAAGAATTGGCCATAGCACAGTTCATGGCGTGACGAGGGATGTTAGTCCCCCTAGGGCCTCCAGATGGGACCAGAGGCCCTATGTAGAATTAACGATTTGTTGGTCCCGAAAAAATATTCAGAGTTATGGTGTTAGTGGACACTGGAGCAGATACATCAATTATCTATGGAGATCCAACCAAATTTGATGGAGACAGAGTGATTGGTGGTTTTGGGGGACAGACTATTCCTGTCACCCAAACATGGTGGAAATTGGGGGTTGGGTGTCTCCCACCCCAGGAGTATAAGGTGTTTATTGCCCAGTCCAGGAATAGATCTTGGGCATAGAAATTCTATGGGATCTGGCTCTCCAGACAACTGTGGGAGAGTTCAGACTTCAACAGAGTTGTATTAGTATCTGGGTGGTGCAGGCAATATTAAGAGGCCATGCGAGACATGGATCTATTTGCCTGCCGAAACCACGCTGGATTACTAACGTAAGACAGTATAGATTCCCAGGTGGGCAAGATGAAATATTGAGAATGGTGCAGGAATTAGAAAAAGTGGGCATTATAAGACCTGCACACAGCCCATATAATTCCCCCATATGACCAGTGCAGAAGTTGGATGGCACGTGGAGAATGACAGTGGATTACAGAGAATTTAATAAGGTCATGCTGCCTATTCATGCAGCAGTACCCAATATTGCCTCCCTAATGGACAGATTAAGAAGGGAGACAAAAACCTATCATTGTGTCCTAGATTTAGCAAATGCGTTCTTCAGTATCCCAATTGATGAAGAATCAGTTTGCATTTACATGGGGAGGCAGGCAGTGGACCTTTCAGGTCCTGCCACAGGGGTACGTGCATTCACCAATGTATTGTCACAATCTAGCGGCGCGTGACCTGGCTAATTGGGAAAAACTTGATGATGTTAACTTATATCATTATACTGACGATCTTCTGCTGACATCCGACTCACTGGAGGCAGTAGGACAGGTGGCAGATTCATTAACCGCCTATTTACAACAGAGGGGAGGGGCTGTAAATCCCCAAAAGGTGCAAGGTCCGGGCCTGTCTGTAAAATTCCTGGGGGTGGTTTGGTTGGGAAAGACCAAAGTACTACCCAATGCTGTCATAGGTAAGGTTCAGGCGTTCCTGGTCCCTACAACATTGAAGCAGCTCCAAGAGTTTCTAGGTATATTGGGTTATTGGAGTTTTTTTATACCCCACCTAGCGCATCAGCTAAGACCACTGTACAGACTCACAATAAAGGGGTGGCTATGGGACTGGGGGAAAACAGAACAGGACGCTTTCCAACAGGCAAAACTTGCAGTTAAACAAGCCCAGGCATTGGGTGTATTTGATCTTACCCTCCCAGCCGAGTTGGATGTTCACATTACTCAAGATGGCTTTGGTTGGGGCTTGTGGCAACGCCACTGTTTGGACCCCCATTGGTTTCTGGTCTCAGGTCTGGCATGGAGCAGAAGAAAGATACAGTATGATTGAAAAACGGTTATTGGCTGCCTACGCCTAGAGGCAGTAGAGTCGATGACTCAAACAGCTGAAGTTATAGTTAAAACCACTCTGCTGATTCAAGGGTGGGTGAAAGATCTGACCCACCTTCCTAAGACAGGGGTGGCCCAAGCACAAACAGTGGCATGATGGGTCACCTATCTCAGCCAAAGGAGTAGTCTGTCTTCATCACCCTTGAAAGAAGAACTTCAGAAGATCCTAGGCCCAGTGACGTATCACAGTGATGCACCGAAAGAAATAGTGGTCGCTCCACCAGAGAAGAGTCCCGTTCAGGAGGGAAAATATCCTATCCCTGAAGATGCCTGGTACACAGATGGGTCCAGCAAGGGCAACCCGAGCAAGTGGAGAGCAATAGCGTATCATCCTTCCACTGAGATAATCTGGTTTGACAAGGGGGATGGTCAGAGCAGCCGATGGGCAGAACTGTGAGCTGTGTGGATGGTTATAACCAAGGAACCCGGTGATGGTATCCTGAATATCTGTACAGATAGTTGGGCTGTGTACCAGGGTCTCACTCTTTGGATTGCACAGCGGGCCACCCAAGAATGGACTATCCACGCCTGACAAATCTGGGGCAAAAACATGTAGTTAGACATATGGAATACAGTCAAACACAGGACTATGTGTCTACCATGTTTCTGGTCATCCGCCTCTACAGTCACCGGGAAACAATTAAGCCGACATGCTGGCTCGAGTTCGATGGACTGAGAATTCACCATTTGAGAACATCGCCTGTTGGTTACAACAGAAGCTACGGCATGTGGGTCAAAAGACAATGTGGGTAGCTGCTAAGGCATGGGGACTGCCCATACAACTACCTGACATTGTCCAGGCATGCCGGGATTGTGACACTTGCTCTAAGATGAGACCGAGATCATTGCCCAAAACAACAGCCCATCTTGCTAGAGGACACAATCCTCTCCAGTGATGGCAGGTCGATTACATTGGACCCCTTCCTCACTCTGAGGGGGTGAGATATGCCCTGACCTGCGTTGACACTGCAAGTGGGCTACTGCAGGCCTATCCAGGACTGAAAGCAAACCAGGCATATACCAGCAAGGCACTGACTAAACTGATGTCTGCCTACAGGACACCTCAAGTTATTAAGAGCAATCAAGGGACTCATTTTACTGGTGCAACGATACAGCGCTGGGCAGAAGAAAATAACATTGAATGGCGATTCCACCTGCCATATAATCCGACAGGGGCAGGCCTCATTGAACGTTATAATGGTATTCTTAAGGCTGCCCTGAAGACAGACTCCCAGTCCCTGCAGGGGTGAACGAAAAGACTGTATGAAACCTTGCAGGACCTGAATGAAAGACCCTGAGACTGCAGACCCAGTGGCCTGAGAATGTTGCAGACAACATGGTTGTCCCCGCTTAGGATCCAAATTACAGGCACTGATAATCAGGTAAGACCCCAGATTGGTAATGAAAATAATCTTCTGCTCTCTGCCCCTGAGAATTTAGATCCAGGTACCCACAGAATAAAATGGCCTTGGAAGGTGCAGGTAGGACCGAAGTGGTGTGGCCTACTTGCACCTTGGGGGAGATTATTTGAGGTGGGAGGCTCAGTAGTCCCTCCAGTAATAGGTACGTGGCCTGCTGATATTGTGGTCAGCACTCCAATCTTCATTGCTAAAGGGACTCCCATCATGTCCCTATGGCAGATCAGGACACCCCCTTTGGTGCCTGACATAATTATGCAGCCGCAGACATCCGGCCAGAAGGTGTGGTACAGGTGGCTGGGATATGCTCCAGTACAAGTTGAAGTGTTGACCCAGGATAGAAATACGGCCTGTATCTTGCCCTGGAGAGCAGACCTTCCCCTCCTGGTACCCCTGAAACATCTGTATTACTCCTCATGAGTCTTTGAGCCTTCAGGATCACCGGAAGGAACGAAATGCCATCAAAGTGTTCCAGTGTTACTGTCAGAACACGTGTAACACCTGGTGGTGGTCTACATGGTCCTGATGGAACATAGGACAGACCTGCACCTCATGACCGCATGCCTCCAGTAACATCATCGAGCACTGGCCCATAAAAGAATATGAACATTCACCAATCGTCACTCATCTTGAATTGTACCGTGTGTCGTGATGGAAATTGCATAAGCATCGTGATATAGCGGATCTCTGTATTAGGAAAAGCTTACCCTTTAGTCAATCTGATCATTGGTTCATGCTGTGAAGGGGTGGAGTGTATGGGAACTGCTGAATTATGGCCTGAACCTCTGATTGATCACATGAGGTGAGCAATGAGTCAGCCACGGGAGCACAGGTGAAGGCAATTCCTAGACCCATTTAAGAGCTGACTATCAGGGGGGAAGGATCTCTTCTGGAGATCCCTTCTCTGGAGTTTTGCAGCAAGCCCAGGACGTGGGTAAGCATTCTATCTATTCTCTTTTTGTTATTGTAACCTCCTTAGCCAAACTCTCTTGTTTATTTCGTAATTATACCATCTTTATATTCATTGATTATACAGGAGTCTTCATGAATATACAAATTAAGTAGTTTGGTTATTTTCAAAAGGTTCATGCAAAGTCAAACATAATGTCTACTCACGCTAAAAGAAGGAGGCTGCTGTGGTCTGACTCTATACAAGCTACACAGACATCCAGCTCCTAACAGTGTCCTCTACTGAGGATCAATTACTTCTGAATCTGTGTAGTGCAAGGGGATGATAGTGATATCAAGGGAAACAGAATATCTTCTCCTATGGGCAGCTCTGCCTGTAAGACTTAGAGAGGGAAATAAAGCAAAAAGAGAACAAGGTTAAATAGGAAGCTTATCAAGTGTCTTAGTAGCTAAGAAACAGTGCATCATAGACATGTTTGTTTTCTATTATGAAGATCTAAAATGGATAGCATTTTTAAAAATAGATATGTTAAAAGCCTTTTCTGAATGACTTTTACAGTTCGCCATGACTAGTTTACATAATGAAAATCTTATGAACACATGAGTACCTAAATATTTCTTCCTTTGATTTGTAAAGAATGTGAATGTGTACTTTCTCCTCTGTGATAAACCTGAATTAATCTTGTAGGCATTTTTAGTTTTTCTCTGAGGTTTGAGATGAATGGTTCATACATCTCTCTGATAGTAATATCTCCTAATTATGTGGAAACTACAAAAGGTACAAAGAGTGCTATCTGATACAGCAAATTCTCATCTACCGCTCTTTTTCAGCATAGTCATCACCACCAGTTGATTTCTGCAGATGATCTGGTTAAGATGCTCTTCATTTTGTGGTGTGACAGCTGTGCATGGCTGTCTGGAATGTGGCTTGTCTTTCACATAGCTGTCACCACTGCTGAAACACACCAGCCAACCTCCTCACTGCACTCATATCCACTATTTGATCTTCATAAACATTCAGCAAGCATCAACAAGCATGAATGCAATGGAATTTTTTTCCACATGGAGGAATTCAGTGACGTGCCATGTATTCATACACACTTCCATTTCAGACACCATTTTGTCAAACTGTCCCTCTGTTGCTGTCTGTCACATAGAAAGAAAATCTAACAGAATATCAGTGGGAAGATTCAACCTCTACCACCATATTACCAATATCTGCCTCTGATGTTGAGGGCAAATATAATAAAATATGAAGTATTGCATTAGGAACAGCCCTCATAAATAAATGTCAAGTTTCCAACTGTGTATGTGATATATACTTGGACACAATAATGTTAGCTTGGAAAATAATGTGTTACTAAGCCTTACATAATATTAGTATGCTTAAGGAACATGGCTCCAAGCTCCCATGATTTTTCATTATTAACATTCTGCTAAAATAATTTTATTTCATAGCAAATACTTCTCCATTCAGAATTTGTTTCTCAGTGTTGGCTGAAATAACATTTTGTAAATGGAGTAGCACATCTCCTTAAACCAGTTATTACTCAACTTGCTGTGAGATCTTTGCTAATGCTGCAGTTTCTATTGGAGAATTAAGAGCCTCTGAAAATATTCCACTTCAAGGAATTAAATGTCAAATTTTCTCAGAAGATATCACAGGGCCTTGGCAGAGACTGTTGTTCAAATCTTTGACCCCTCTGCAGAGTTGAGACAGGAGATAAATGCCAACGATGCCACCATATCTTTCTTTCTGCCAACTGAGCGAAGTCACACCAGTTCTAAAATTCAGACTAAGATCAAATGAGAGAAAAACACTCAAAATATTCTGTGGCCAGTTCCTTACAGCAGCAATATCAGTTATTTTGCATTTCTGTGGATTATACTGTGTAGACATTCTGTTTTTAATATTTATTTTTTTTTTTTGTATCTTGAGTGCTGTGGTACTCTGTATATTCAAACCACTTACACACCAGTCAGCTTTCCACGGAACTGTTAGCAAAAGAAAGCAACAAAAAGCTACGCTCACCATTGACCTGTGACTACTAATCTTTAGGTAAGCTGTTGAGCTGTGATCGTGATCTAGTTGTCCATTGCAAAAATTATTGTATTAATGACATAATGAAAATTGGGATCTCCTTAGTCCAGAGGAGCTGGAAGCAAAAAAAAAAAAAAAACAAACTCATAACTGATTTCAGTGAAAACCATTGCATTACTAGCTAGGGATTTTTCTGAGAATAAAGAGAAAGCAAAGTCCACATGGCATTTAATTCTCTTATAGAAAATACTATTCTTGAAAAAAACATCCTGAAGTATATTTTCTTCTTATTAGAGTGAATCTTCTTAGATTTTGAATTGTTAGTCATATTGTGTTCATACAACATAACGAATATCCGAGAGTTTTCATGAAAATTAATAGCAGAAACCAACCAGATTTTCATTAAAAGGAAGTTCATACAAAAAGAAAACAAGCAAGTAGAGAACCATAATATTAAGACAACTCATTGTGCTGAAATAGAACACAAAAATAGAGTGTTGACTGGAGAGAAAGAATTTCCAGAGGTTACTTATAATAAGGTTTATTATTTCATTGTTGTCCTTTAAGGCACATTAAAATCTTCACAAAGACGACGGTGTTAGCCAAGATATTTTAAAGGAATAGAGTAACATTTGAAATTTACAATGAAATTATGAAAAGAAAAGCCTAATATTATTTGGACAGTATGAGAATTTTTAGCAGATATTTTAGAAACAGAATAATAACATGATAACCTCCTTCTAATATCCTTAACCATCATAAAATTTAACCACATTAAACTAGTTTATTCCTTTTAAATACATCATAATCTATGACTTAATAAACTGTTAGGCAAAAGTAAAGTTCAAGAAAGACAAAGAACACATGTAAAATGTGGTCATGAATTTAGCCTTTTCTCACTCAAGATTGCATGTTATTTTTCTAGATGAAATTGGTGGATCTATGTCATCCTCCTCCTGGAGGCCTGACAAATTATTATTATTTCAGTTATTTGAAATAAAAATGCTTAATATCCTTATACTATTCTTACTATTAAACCTTCATCCCAATTCAATTTTTACATTGTTTCACTTGAAAGTAATTTCCCTCTTGATGACAATGAGGTCATTGACATAGACTATCAGTACTTTGGAATAACAGACATTACTTTTCAAGTATAGTTTTTCAATAGCTCACTCTTAAAACTGCTATCAATAATGAAAGAAAAAAATCTGACCTGTTTTTTCAGATTTCATATTCATATACAAATCCCGTACAGCTAGAAAAAATAGAGCTTGGAAGCCAAACTAGGACAGTAAATTGCAGCAAAGAAGACAGTTAAGACACATTGTTTTTGTTGCTTTACAAATTGTTTATAAGTGGCTTAGAATATGTGAGATTGTTTTCTAATTATCTACTGAGTAATACTGACAAAAAATTTCTATAAAACAAAGCACTCTTAAGTAGTTCATTATAATTAGCTGATAGGCAAAACCCAAAATGTTCTAGTTACTTTTTTTTTTTTAATTATTATTTTATATATAAAACTGTTCGTGATTATAGACCTTGAGAACTTCCCTGTTTCACAGAATCACTTAATGTTTATCACTGTAAGAGACCCCTGGAAGTCGCCTGATCTATCTCCACTTTGCAATTTGAGACACATAGATCGTGTTACTCAGGAAAATGTTCAGACAACTGTAGAAGATTTCTGAGGAGAGTAAGTGCACAACCTCTCAGGGGAGTGCTCAGTCAATTCTTATTCACACAACATTATTTTTCTGATATTCAGGGGGAACCTACTGTGTTCTTGTTTGAGCCCATTGCCTCTTGTCCTGAAGCTGGGCATCGCTGAAAAGACTCCATCTTTCCTGCACCCTCAGTTCAGGAATTTATACTCATTCTTTAGAATGTACACTTACAAGAATGTACTCTCCATTCTCCAGGTTGATCTTTCCAGTAGCTCCATGACTCCTTTGTACTGGGAGCTGAGAACTGGACACAGTACTCCAAGTATGACATCAATGCTAAATAGAGAAAAAGGATCATTTTTGTTGACCTTCTAGTGATATTTTGCTTAATTCGGCCAAGAATACCATTAGCCTTCTAAATGGCAATAGTATGTTGCTGACTCTCGATCAGTGTGTTGTCAACCAGGACTCCTAGGTCCTTTTCTGCAGTCCCGCTGCAGAGCATGTAACGGTGCCTGAAGTTTTTCCCTCCCAGGTGCAGAACTCTGCACTTCTCATTGTTGAATTTAATGATACTTTTGTCAGCCCAGTATTCTAGCCTATCAAAATCCTTCTGGTTGTCAATGCTTCTCCATGATGAATTAGTCACTGCTTCCAGTTTTGCGTCATCCCTGTACTTATTAAGAGTGTATGCCACTTCATCATCTAGATCATTAAAAAATATTTTAAAAAAGACTGGACTCTGGTTGTCTGTATGTCTCTTAATAAAGGGACAGAACATAGCAATTTTTTTTAGTCCACTAGAAAAAATTTTTGCAGATTCCCTATGAAATAAGCTTTCTAGAGTTGTGAAACAAGAATCTTTTAGATCTTTCTGTAGAGTGAATAAGAGTACCTCAAAATACTACTCTGATCAATTCTGAAAGAAAATTGTGGGAAAGAGAAATAATTATCAACTTAATCCTCCACCTTTCATCTAGCTGTTAGGCACATGTATGGGGACTATGTAAAACCATGACCTCCAAGAGCAGCTCTGGAAAATAGGATGTATGGGAAAGCTTCACTGAAAAAAGGAGGTCATACTCACTTTCTCTCTCACACTTATTATAAGTTATCTGCAGCTATCACAGCTTCAGATTCTGGTTAGGGTAATTGACAGAATATTATGGTTCTTGAGATTAAATTAACCATTATTTATTTATTTGTTTATTTATTAGTTTTAATATGGTTAAATACCCCCAAAATTACTTAAATACTGGAGTTCTTGAAAGGGGACAACTGGTCCTCTGGTAGGTGCAAAAAAGGGAATATTGTGTTAAAAATCCTATAATGGAAAAAAGAAAAATATCCCATCTTTTTAGCCATTAATTTATTCATTTTAACACAATCCTTATTCTAATGTAAGAATCACTGATATTGCATATCTAAGTACTTGGAAAATGAAAGAAAATGAACGAAATTATTAGTATTATAGAAAAAAAAAATCATTATCATCATGAGATATCCAAAAGTATTTAATCTTTGACAGAAATATATATTGACAAATGTGTCTGGAAGCAAACCGTCTTTATAAATTTTCTGAAATTCATAAGCTTATGCAAGACCCTTCTATCTTTGACTCTTCCTGTTTGAAGCTATGTAGATGTGTTGTTATGAACAGGGTGGAGATTTTATGTGGACTTTCCAAACACTCAGAATGGAGATTAATTTGGCTTATTCTGTCTTAATTTGTCTTAACTTTATTGAAAACTGATTTCCTTTATGTAGCCATAACAGCAGTATTCCTAATAATAAGGCAGCTATACTATTTTTTTTTTAATTTCAATTCTTTTTATGATAAATAATATAAATATAATAGCAAATAGTTTTCTATATAGAATCAAATATTCATGAGAAACATATAGTCTAGTGAAAAACAGTGCCTGTATTTGGGAATATGATAGCAGAGTCCTTGAAACTGGGCAGTCATTTTGCACTGTAGAGAAACACATGCAAGGTGAATTCAGATGTAATGTGGACTAGCAAAGGTCAGTGAAGCAGAGCAAGGTGTAAATTATGCTTACGTATCCTGACCCACTAAACATCTTCTACATATCTAAGGACTTACACTGGTGTGTTAAGCACTATAGCAAGGAAAATTTTATGCTGAATAGCAGCACCATGAAGTCTCATTACATAGAAGTCTTGGTAACATTTGAATACAGGCATCCTACTTGAGGTCGTCTGTGGGAGAAGTTATGTGTTGAGTTTTGCTTGTGACTAAGAGCCACGTGTATGATCAAAGTGTGTTGCAATGAAACCAAGCTCAGAAGATTAGTTCAAATTTTACTTAAACATTTAGAGTCAGTAAGGTAAATGGTAGCAAGTGAGCAAGCTAAGGTCCAAATTCACAGCAAAACACACCTATTAATCATGAGATTCATAAACTCAGTCTTATTTGACAGGAAATAAAATTCAGGAACATAAATATATGAACACAAATATTTTAATAGAGTCTATTAAAAATATTTATTAGTAAAACAGATTTCTTTTACCAACAGAGATTGGATCTTTAATCAGTCTTTTGATAATATGGTACCTCTCAATTTTATCAAATGGAAGTTGTATCCTTATGAATTCCTTGTACTAAAAGAACTTCCCAAATACAGATTATCTAATTACAAATTAAAGAAGCTAGAACAATAATGACTGACTTAAGACATAGTTTTCTGATAGCATTATGGAGAGAGAACAAGGAAGAGTGCACGGGAGATAGAGTTACAATTTCTTGTATGAATAAATTGAAAAGGATTATACTTTTTCTTATGTTCTGTGGTGAATGGAGTAAAGATCCCCGGTTTTGGGTTTGTGCCAACTTTTTTTCCTTCCTTTCTTCTTGTCTTCTCTTTAGTTGTATGGAATACTTTCATTCATTGTTATGGAGACTTTTTACATTTACATGCGCTAACAAAAGGGGCTCTTAATCAAAATCCTCCATTTGAAGAAAAAATGGCAGAAATTTAGAAAGTTCTGTTAATTCCAGGCTGAGTCAGAGGAGTGATTGATGGCTGCTTCTCCTGGAAACGCAAAAGAGGTTACAGATAGTCACTGCCTTGGAAATTGCATCCTGAGTAGGAATGTGAACAGCTAACAACTGTTCATAGCTCTCTTTAGCTAGCTGTGCACAGGAGACAGTGTTATCATACTTGGAAGGTGAATTTCACAAGCATGCATTCCCATCCCATGTACACTGTAGATACTGAAATTCCTGAGCAGACACAGGAGAATGCCCCCTTGATTAGGAAATGTTTGATTGCCAATCAAGTCGATGCATTCTTTATAGCTAATAGATAATTGTCAACTCACTCTTATATGGTTATCTTTTCGTTTTCTATTGCAACAGTAACCTGTAGGTGTCTATTTTTCTACATTATCTTTTTAGTGACTTGGGTACTGGTCCGCAGAGCTGTTTACAGCAGAGGTGATGAATGTTCCACTTTTTCTTCCTGTGTCCACATAAGATTTTTTTCAGTATGTCAAAAGCCTTTTTCTTTCCCTCCCTCCCTCCCTTCCCTCTTTCCCTCCTTCCCTCTTTCCCTCCTTCTCTCCTTCCCTCCTTCCCTCCTTCAAATCTGGTAAACCAGCAGAATAGCAGGGATCTGCTGAGATTTCTGAGAACATTGAAGGAAGCAGAATGACCTTCATTTTTCAGCTTTATGTGAACAAAAACAGAAGAAAAACCCTCAAAGCAATCAAAGTGAATCCACTTTGAGCTTACTAGGTATGTACCTTGGGCTTTCTGAACATCTGTCTTCTCAAAAGGCAAATCCAAACCGCACTGAATTGAGTTACTTGAAACTTTTTATAAGTAGTATTGTCATTACTATTTGGCTTTGGTTTTACAGAATGATTTTAAGGATTTTTTTTTTTTTTCCCCGAAATTTATATACGATTTAATAAAGCATATAAGAAATTAGTGTTTCAGTTAAATTCACTGGAGAGGCATAAATAAAAGACTGGCATGTCAGCATGCTTGTACTCAGCAGAAGAGATGAAGTGTTGCATAATTTAGAGTGCATTCTCAGCTGGAACTGTAAATATTTCCCAGATCATTTATTGTTATTGTAAGTAGATCTTGAAGGTTAACTATCCATATTCACTTTTTAATTTTTCTATTTCATGCTGACACACAAAATTTGCTTTTGATATATTTGAAATTCTTACAGAGGTTAGAAAACACCAAGAACTGTAAATGCATGAATTAATGTTTAAGAAAACCAACAGAATTAAATTAAAAGACATATACTGTTTTCTCATTAACAATAAGATAAGAAACAACAGTATTTTTGTGATTTTCTTAAATAACGGTTCTGACAGAACTTTTTTTTGAATGTAAGAATATATATTTGATATCATAATGCAATACGATATGTATCTCTATTGAAGAAAAATAATTAAATGCCCAAATTTGTATGAGCATTTGACCATTTTTATTTATTTATTTATTTATTTATTTGTGTGTGTGTTTATATTTTTGTTTTTTATAGTAAGTATATCTATATAGTAAAGTTTTGGTAAATGTATAATCTGATGCTTCTTTCTTGATATTTTTGGGGGCAATAACTGTTTTTGGGGAGCTATATATAACAAACATGCAAATAAATGAATGATAGAAATTTTGCATGAACTAAAACTTTTTCTTAAGTGGCACATATACTATTTTGCTCCTTTTTCTTCTGCTTTATTCAAAGAATTAGCAACCTTTTTCTAGTGATTTTTACTATTGTTAGTGATGACCCATGTGATGACTGGAGTCCTTTACAAACAATAAAGAACAGCTGACATTGCTGATATTCACTGCTTTCACTTATGAAACACAACCTAAATATAACTCAAAAAGCTTAAATAATTACTAAATCTTAAATAGCTAAATAACTCTTTACTTTTGTTGCCTTGCATTGCCTTGTTTTGCTTTCTCTTTTTCTCTTCACTTGATTATCAGTGTACAAAAACTAATTGACTCCCAATTTGCTCAGCATTATTTGTTCAGATAGAATTGTTTACTTTTCAAATGTTAACTCATAATAAATATATTTATTTGTTTTCATCTTAAATTATAATGACACTCCTGGATAGATCATGGAATTTAGGAATTTTCAATTCATTTTTGAGCATTTAACTTGCTCCAAGTAGAAAACACTTCAGTGTTTTGTGTTTGATCACAAGTAGCTGGATGAAAGAAGTATCCAGTGCAGTACTACAACTTTAGTAAAATCTGGACTCACTGCTCTTTGTCTGCCAAGTTGCTTTTTTAGATCTTCATCTTGTCCATGCTCAATCTCTGCTGAGGTTTTTTCTTACTCCATTCATGTTAGTTAAAGAAAATTATTTTCCTAGTTCAGGACAAGGCCAGGAACTATGGACTCATACTGCATCTACAAGAATGCTGAATTTGAACTCTTCTACAGTTTTCTAGTGCACTGATGACAAAGTCAATTTGTATGAATTTGACTTAAAAAAGAATAGGCAGGTGAAAGCTGGTAGTACTTGGTTTCATTAATCCTAAAGCTGACAAAAAAAAAAAAAAAAAAGCCCTCCAGGGATGGAAACCTGCATGAGCCAAAACTAAACTAAATGATTTTATTAAATCTTCTGGCATTGTATAAAATCCTGCTAAATATCAAGTAGCTTTAACACTCCCAACAATTCACAAATGCCTAAAAAGACTCTCCTGTCATTTTTTTGGCAAAAAGATTCACTTCACATCTGTTGTCTATTACATTAGAGACAATGCTAACAGTTGGGCTATAATAAGCCCCTAATAATAAACGTTGTAAGTATTATCACATCTAAGTATAATAATGTGAATGCTTCAACCATAAGAGAGCAAATGACCTGACAGCTCCTACCCACTGAGTATTACAGCCCATCAGTACTTCACCAGCAGCAGGCCAAGGGACAAGAAAATTCTCATTCTGCATACAGTGCCCCTTGGGAAAAGCACAGTTCTATTAATTTACTGGTGGCAGTGAGAGAACACTTGTCAAAGTGCCTGGAAGCAGACCAGCAGACTGTTGACTTAATTATGCCAGACAACAGAGCCAACATTTTAAAGCTGTGAATGATGACGATTTTTCACACTTTACCTTCCCTTAGTATTTTTTCTGATAGCCAGACTTAACCAATTCAAGTCATTCAAAATATTAACTATTAAATATTGAAATTATCCTTGTACCTCTTCCAAATGCAAAACAAAATAAAACTGTACAGTTAGAATGCAGTCACTAACTGTATCTTTTGTGTTAGGATTCCATGTGAAGGCACAATGCTACTGTTTAAATTATTGTTTCATATTAAGTTTAAACACTGTACAATATGTTCTTTTTAGATCTTACCTTCTGAGTACTACAAGAATTTGGCCAACAGTTAATAAACATTAAGTAAAAAATTAAAAGCTCACATACATTGATCTCATATATTTATATTGCCCAGCTTTTTTATCAGCATTTATATAAATTTCTAATAATGGCTTTTAACTTATTCACAAGTCTACACATAAGGACTGAAACTTCCATCTCTTTTGTCTGTAAGTGGATTGTATAAAGCTTACTTCGGTTTTTGTGCAAGTCATCAGACTGTATTTCAGATTTTTCTATAACTGGCCTGAAATATTTTTCTCTTTATAATGACTGTTTTCAGTGGTTTGTTTACAAGACTTAAACATTTCCACCCAGAGGGAAGTGTGCTGCCTTCCTAGGGCATGGGTCAGGGATATCTCTAGAAAGCTTCCTGGGCTTATTCGTCCATCTGACTACTGTCCCTTATTGGTAGTTTAGGTCGGCAGTGATGATGCTGCTGAGAGAAACCTGAGGGCTATCAAAAATGACTTCAAGGGACTGGGGAGGGTACTTGATGGAGCGGGCGTGCAGGTGGTTTTCTCTTCTATCCCTTCAGTGGCAGGAAGAACACTAAAGGAATAAAAAAACCCTCCTCATTAATAAATGGCTTAGAGGTTGGTGCAGGCACAAGAATTTTGGTTTTTTTGACCATGGGGCAATTTACTCGGCTCCTGCCATGACGGCTGCAAGTGGAACTCACCTGTCTGCAAGAGGTAAAAGGATCCTAGCCCAGGAACTGGTGGGACTCATTGAAAGGTCTTTAAATTAGGCAAGAAGAGGGAAGGGAACAAAATGAGGACCACTGGTGTTGAGCAGGTAGTTTGAGGCTCAAAACAGAGCTTGATGGGTAATGAGGGTGGAGTTCGAAGGGATGGAGAGTGGCAGGGGGATGCTGCTTCCCTGAAGTGTCTGTACACTAATGTGCACAGAATGGGAAGTAAACAGGAAGAGTTGGAGATCTGTGTGCAGTCGCATGGCTACGATCTCATTGCGATCAAGGAGACGTGGTGGGACAGCTCACATGACTGGAATGGAGGGCTATGTGCTTTTTAAGAAAGATCAGCTGGTGAGGCGGGGTGGTGGAGTTGCTCTTTATGTGAGAGAGCAGCTAGAATATATTGAACTCCACCTGGGGAAGAGTGGTGTAGCAGTGGAGTGCTTGTGGGTGAGAATCAAGGGGCGGGCTGGTATGGCTGACACTGTTGTGGGTGTGTACTGCAGGCCCCCTGATCAGGAGGAGGAGGTTGATGAGGCCTTCCATGAGCAACTGGAAGTAGTATCACGATCCCAGGTGCTGGTGCTTGTGGGGGACTTCAATTATCCAGATATTTGCTGGACAAGCAACCAACCCCCCTGCCAAAGCAGGTTCCCTACACCAGGTCGCACAAGTATGCATCCAGGCGGGTCTTGAACATCTCCAGAGAAGGAGATTCCACAACCTCCCTGGGCAGCCTGTTCCAGTGCACCGTCAGCCTCACCATAAAGAAGTTCTTGCGCACATTTGTGCGGAACTTCCTATGCTGCAGTTTCCAGCTGTTATCCCTTGTCCTGTCTCCACACACTGCTGAAAAGAGTCCGGCCTCGCCACTCTGCCCCCCACACCTTAGATATTTATAG
>JAOWBP010000001.1:118652224-118680992 GCA_028571105.1 Tragopan temminckii | reverse complement strand
AGCTGGGATTGTTCAGTCTGGAGAAGAGGAGGCTCAGGGGAGACCTTATTGCTCTCTGTAACTACCTGAAGGGAGGTGGTAGTGAGATGGGGGTCAGCCTCTTTTCTCGTGTATCTAGTGATAGAACTAGAGGGAATGGCTTCAAGCTGTGCCAGGGGACATTCAGGCTGGACGTTAGGAAATACTACTTTTCTGAACGAGTGGTCAGGCACTGGAATGGGCTGCCCAGGGAGGTGGTGGATGTCCTTTGAAGGTGTTCAAGGTATGTTTGGATTTTGTATGCAATGGTATTAATTAGAAAAATGTATTTGCTAACATTTATATGAATTGTCACTACTTTACACTGGGTTATGCAGGAATATAAAACATCACAATTACATTTTTGTAAGATCAATTGTTATATTTCCTTTTATTTGTTGACAGAAGCATAATCAAATTTAAATGCACTTTATGCATTTAAATACTTCACATGACAATCATGCATGTGAATTCACTGTAATGACAAATCTAACAAACTAACTTTTGCATAGTTTAAAATGCATGGTCTCATTTTACAGGTTTTAACTCTCAGTAACGGAAGTTTTCTGAGACTTCAGAGTTCTAAGAGTTGAGACATACATTGGTTTTGTAACACAGTAACGTTATAATCAATAGGGATTTCTCAGTCCTTAATTTCAACAGATACGTGCTGGCACTGAGGTAACAACATGCAAGAAACATTCAGATTTTCAAAAGTGTTGAGACATTGAAATTACAAGCCATTAAAGGCTTGTTCATTATGTGCCTGCATTTTATTTCTAGTAACATCAAAGCCATCATGCTGTCCCCTAAGACATGACATTCCATTTGTAACCCAAGCATGTAAACTAGAAACTAAATGTGCACTGTGTCTTATTAATGTGTATGCTACATCTGTTTCTGCAAGAGAACATTTGCAAATTGTATAACTGGGCATATCTGACTAATCATCCACACTCATGTATAATAATCTGATAATAAAAAAGGATGAACTTGCAAAAACTTTTTGATTAACTCACTTTGTAATGAAACACAATTTTGTAGTTCTTCTTCCTTCCTCATACATTTTCAAGACAGGTACTTGGTAGAAATCCTTATGAATTCATGAAGAACTGTTCTAGTAAATGTGTATATTTCTTAAAATCTAAAGTAGAAGTGTTTTGGGGTGGTAAGAGGAATTACAGGATTTCCGATAGTATATGAAGGCTATTTTCAAATGTCCAAGCTTATCAGTCCAAACATTTTGGAAATTCCAGTACTCCCCCCTAAAACATTCCATCAGCACTTTCATGTTGGTAGTGATCACACCTCCAGGCAACAGTCTTTCTAGAGAACAAGAGGGCCAATAACGTGTGCAAAGAAAGACACAGAATTTTTTAACTTTATAGAAGTTCGAAAAAGTATGCAAGGCCTTTAAGAGCAAGATGTTCCACATGAAAAGGAGATCTAATTTAGCAAATTTTAAGCTGAATATGGAAAGGATAAATACAGACTCACATGAGAGTCAAGCTTGAGTATATGCAGTATATTTAATCAAACTGGTTAGTTTTCTGAACTGTGTTGTTTCAGGTCAGGTACACACATTCATTATGTCAAGGAGTACAGTCAAAGAAGATGATAAGTGTTCAGAAAAAGTCTAGTGAATCTATTTCAGTCCATAATTTCCTTGATTTAGTTTCTGATGTTTTGTTAACTCAGAACAACTGTACATCTAACTGATAACTCACTAAGTCCTCTAATGGTTTCTTGTTCGTCTATAAGGTTTCCATGTATGGTTCAGGACACCACCATAAAATTATTTCTTAGCTTCCTAATTTTTATGATTAATTACCTTAAACAAACAAACAAAAACAAATTAAAAAAAATGCGTTTTCATAGAATCATTGAAACATAGAATGGCCTGGGCTGAAAAGGACCTCAGAGATCATCTAGTTTCAACCCCCTGCTATGTGTAAGGTCACCAGCCACTAGACCAGGCTGCCCAGAGCCACATCCAGCCTGGCACTGAATGCCTCCAGGGATGGGGGCATCCACAACCTCCTTGGGCAACCTGTTCCAAGGCATCACCACCCTCTGTGTGAAAAACTTCCTCCTAATATCCAACCTAAACCTCCCCTGTCTCAGTTTAAAATCATTTCCCTTGTCCTATCACCATCCATCCTTGTAAACAGTCATTCTTTTTGTTTATATGCTCCCTTCAAGTACTGGAAGACCACAATGAGGTCTCCCCAGAGCCTTCTCTTCTCCAAGCTAAACAAGCTCAGTTCCCTCAACCTTTCCTCATAGGAGAGGTGCTCCAGCCCTTTGATCATCTTTGTGGCCCTCTTCTGGACCTGCTATAAGAGCTCCACATCCTTCTTGTGCTGGCGGACCCAGGTCTGGATGCAGTATTCCAGATGGGGTCTCACAAGAGAGGGGCAATCATTTCCCTCTCCCTGCTGGCCACCCCTTTTTAATGCAGCCCAGAACACAGCTGGCCTTTCAGGTTGCAAGCACACACTGCTGGCTCATGTCCAGCTTCTCGTCTACCAAGACCCCCAAGTCCTTCTCCACAGGGTTGCTCTCAAGGAGATCTTCCTCCAGTTTGTATAAATACCTGGGATCACCCTGACCCAAGTGCAGCACCCTAATTAGATTTTAAACACTCATTAGGTTTTCATGGGCCCACTTCTCCAGCCTGTCCAAGTCCCTCTGGATGACTTCCCTTCCTTCCAGTGTATCAACTGCACTGCTCAGCTTGGTGTCAACCACAAACTTGCTGAGCGTGCACTCAATGGCATTGTCTATGTCACTGTTGAAGATGTTGGTCCCAAGACCAACCCCTGAGAGACATCACTTGTGACTGGCCTCCAGCCTGACATAGAACCATTAATCACGAATTACAAACAATTTTGTCTGAATTATTTTTGCTGTATCTAACAACATTCTAGCACTTACTTCGAACTAAATAAAGCTCTTCCAAAGTCAGAGAACTAATCTTCTAGAGCTTGTTCTTATTTGAAACTCTGCTACCTCTACAGTAAAGAGTTCTTCTCAGCCATATACAGTGTGTAAATACTCTATACATTGTTTGATCTGAAAGTAATGTCTCCTTTATTTTCATTGAAACTACAGTAGAACCAGAGAGCACAGTAACACTATTTGATACAGCAAATTCTCAGCTACAAAACATGATTTTTTAACTGCTATTACCTCCGTATTTTCAAGAGTGATCAACAAGATCCTGTCTGTCATGCTCATGAACCCTGCACTAACAGAGGTGACCCACTGTCCACGCTGCCATTGCTGAAACACACCACTCATCATCTCATTCCATTAACATCCACTGTTTAGTCTCCATAAATATTCAATAAATATCAATGAATGTCAAAGAGTGCATTTTTTTCTGTATGGAGGAATTCAACTACACATCTTTGCTCATCTGCACTTCCATGTCAGATGTCAAGTTGTCAGACTGCTCCTCTACATCCATTTGTTGCATGGTAATAAAACGGAATATCAGCAGGAAGTTTCAACCTCCCATACCACCAGCGTCTGCCTCTGATGTTACAAGCCAACATAAATGAATAGCAGGCAATACTTTCAGAGCAGTCCTTGTATGTAAAACTCAGAGCAGATAGCAACCATGGCTATACTTCACTTAGCCCTTTGAGCATTTCTTGAGCTCTAGATTTCCACTCTTCCTTGCTTATTAATACTCATTAATCAAGTGCCTATGTCCCACTGAAAATTCAAGTCCTTCATTTTCATACAAACCATGTCTATCTCTGGAAAAAATCAAAGAAAATGAATACTGTATAACAGTTATTTAAATTTATGACATCCTATCACAATTTATTTTAAGACTGTTATGTCCAACTCTGTTTTCAGCACAGCCCATCATAAGTAATCCTGATTACCAAGGCATTCGCTGAACTTGATATCTCCTACTAGATAGATAGATAGATAGATAGATAGATAGATAGATAGATAGATAAATGATAAGTTACATCTACTTCTAGATTCACAGAGAAGGTATGAATTCTCTTGTAATAGCCTTCCAAAACAGATGATGTTGATTTTTTTTTCTGGGATCATCTTTCGACTAGAAAAGATTTATGCTAAAATAACTCCATATAAGTAAGATATATTGGAGGACACTGAGGTGTGTGAAAATCTAATCAGTTCTTTTAACAGTTGTTTGTTTTTTTCTTCGTGATAAAACTAAATAACTTGATAAGTAAATGATACTTCTCTGAGACAATGAGGATCTAGGGAGACAACGTAGTCATGTTCCATAGATAAGAGAAAATAAAGCAAGCGTTCTCTCTAAGATATAATATTAAATCACATATTAAATCAGTTAACCTGACATCAATCTATTGATGACAGATGTATGTACTATTTCACGCTCAACTATTTCTGTCATTTCATGTTCTAGTGCTGTTAAATGAACCTTCATAGATTGCTATGATTTCCATCTGATCCAAGAGTCCAGAATCTGAACATAGTCTCTCAGCTATTATTTCAGTTCACTATCTTTTTTTACTAACAAGCCATTTGAGATGATGTGCACCAGAGGGAAACTGAAAAAGGATTTGTTTTAGTATCTCTACAAGCCAAAAAGCATTAAGGACAAAAAGGATTAAGAAATGGAAAAAAAAAAAAAGAAAAAGAAAAAGAAAAAAAGAAAAAAGCATATGACTCTTTGGCATTTGTGTACTAATGAGATGTGTGAATCTGCAAGAGGTCACCAGGGAACTCCTAAACTTTTCCTTCTATTTTATTTATTCCGTAGACTGAGTCTTGGAAGAACTAGTAAGGTTTTGAAAATTGTTATTGAAATATAGTTATCCCTCCATATGTATCATGTTACCTCAGGAAAAGGAGAATTCAGAGGCTCTGTATAAATGTTCTGGAGAAGTACATAAATTTCCGGTGAAAATAATAAGAAACCTTTCAGTGAGGTTTTTTTTCTTCTGCAACAGTTGCTAACTTTTGTTTCATCTTCTAGGATATCTTGAATGCAGTACAGAGGATTTTCATGATTTTAAGCAACAACAACAAATTTTTCATAGAAGCATACAACGGCTTAGGTTGGAACAGACCTTAACAAATAATCTGGTTCCAACTCCCACTGCCATGGGCAGGGTTGCCAGCCACTGGATCAGAGTTCCTGGGGCCCTATGCAACCTGGCCTTGAACACCTCCAGGGATGGGGCATCCACAATTTCTCTGGGCAATATATTCTACCCTCTGAGTAAATAATTTCCTCCTAATACCTAGTCTAAATCTCCCTTCTTTTAGTTTTAAACTGTTTTCTTTTGTCCTATAATTATCAGACCATGTAAAAGGGCAGTCTCTCTCCTGTTTATAAACTCTTTTTAAATAATGGAATGCTACAATAAAGTCTCCCCATAGCCTTCTCTTCTCCAGGCTGAACAAGCCTAAGCCCCTCAGCCTGTCTTCATAGAAGAGGTGCTCATGTCCCCTGACTGTCTTTGTGACCCTCCACTTCACCTTTGAACACTTGCTGGTCTTCTACTGTAGTACCTTAGATTGAACTTGGCATGCTGCTGTAAATCAAGTAGGCAGATATTAATGAGGTTAATTATTTTCTGTATTTCACTGATTGTATGAAAGACAATAACCACTTATTTAAAAACATGTACACAATGCACTGGTTTGCACTGTACCCTTTGAAGCAGAAAAACATACTTATTCTGTAAATGTCCTTTGTTTTCCAAAATCATTGTCATTGTTCTTCCATTTTAGGCATTATTCCACAACTAGAATCCTTGAAGTTAAAGATATCTAAATAACACACAATTAGCAGAAAAAGTAAAAGTAGGACTTGTTAGATACATCTTTCTTTGTTCTTCATTCTGAAAAAGACATGTATTCTTGAAAACTTTTCAAGTACTGATATTACTCTAATTCTCTGTGGGCTGAAAGTTTCCAACAGAAGGGCAGAGGTAGAAAGCATGTAACATACTTCACTAAGTAAGGTAGGAAAATATGGATAGAAAAACTAAAAAACAAACTCAGTGAATCTAACAATACCAAAATCTATATTTATAGAGAAACAGTGGAATTTAATACTCTTTGAATGTTCATTATCTGCGTTCTTTCAGTTCCAAGAAACTTTTCATTTCAGCACCACCAAAAAGCTTGTATTATATGAACACATTGCATAATCTTGCAATGTGATCCTCATGGGTAAAGAGACGAAAAGAAGGTGAACATACCTCCCTGGCAAATCTGACTGAAAGCAGTGGTTTAACATAGATGCAACAACCACTCTAGACATGGAAGAACTATAATTCTGTCTTTGCTAAGAGATTAAAATTGAACCAAAATGAAGAATCTGGGAATATTTAATCGGGTATTTGGAACTGTAGCATCAAACAGTAATCCATAAATAGTTTGATTCGTAAGAAAACAAATTAAAGTTCATTCTGATCTTTCTCTATGCAAAGAATGAGAGCAAACCTAGTGTCATGTTGGATGGTGCCTGGGTAGTCTGGTCTAGTATTAGATACGCAGGTTGGTGGCCCTGTCTGCAGTAGGGGGGTTGGGCTTTATGATCCTTGAGGTCCCTTCCAACCCAAGCCATTCTCTTTTTCTCTGATTCTCTGATTCTATGGGCTTTTCTTCCTTTTAGTATAATTTCAGCTTTTATTTACCACTATTTAGATAAAATATTTTTAATATAAAACATAGTATTATATGATATTAATGAGTTCCATGTTGTATTTATAATTTAAATACATTTTACATTTTACATTATATCTATATACATACAAACACGCTTACAAACAGTAATCTGTTAATGTGCTTCTTATTCTCTCTACATACAGGTTCCTGCATAGGTATCTATATTCTTCTTGTTCATATATTTGTTTCTGGCTATGTGAAAAATATCATTTTTTATTGATTATTATTTATTTTTACTTTCAAATATTTAAATATTTTTAGGAGCAATTTGGAAACAGGGATGAAGTTGTTTTTGGAAATGCATTCCAAAAATCTCTGATATTAATAACATAGAATATAAAAAAACTGTAAGCTGGTGAAGACAGTGAAAGTGACAGAGGATAGTATCTACATGATACTATACATGATACATGATATATATACATGATACTATACATGATACACATACATAAATTTTCACCATTATTTTATTATTTGTGTTTGTAACACATCTCAATCTAGCATCATCTGTGGGTCATTAGTGTGATATTTAAACTTTGTGTTAATGAAGATGTGAGTTAAAGAAAAAGGCTGAAATCTGCTAAACCACTATGCCTCTAAGTAATTCTCTCTATCTGATAAGTAGTCATTCACTGTTAACTACTGTTTACGGCTATTGGGCTACTTTTCATGCCATGTCACATGGTTCATTTCCAAAGAAATTTGATTTTTCAGAGTAATATTTTATGAGATACTCTGCCAAATGTTTTGGTAAGATGTGGACTTGTTATGTTTGCAGAACTGCATTCCCTATAGTTATGTTGCTCACCCCTGGAAAAAGCAATCATACTTTATCTGTAATACATTAATGAAGTAAGTAAATAAAATTTATTAGCTAACACTGTCTATATTTCATGATTTCTTTACCATCATTTACTTCAGTAATGAATGCTTGCAACAGTAAGAATTCTAAAATGGCTTATGTTGATAATTCACCTTAAAATTAATAATTATTTATAATACCATTTTGTCTGATCAAACTAAGGGGATTCATCCTCTCAAAAATCAATTGTATTTTAGTTCATTTATAGTAAATCAGATATGTGTTCTACTAATCTTCTAGTACCTAACAGTGGAAAATATTTGCATTTATGAGTCTGCTTATTTGAATATAATCATAGAATCAAGAATGGTTTGGATTGGAAGGGACCTTTAAGATTGTCTAGTTCCAGCCCCCCAGCTATAGACAGGGATATCTTTCCATAGATTAGTTTTCTCAAAGCCCCATCCAGCCTGGCTTTAAATGACTATGGGGGGAAAGGGGGAATCCATACCCTCTCTGGGCAACACATTTCTCTAACCATCCTCACAGTAAAGAATTTATTTCTAACATCTAGTGTGAATCTACCCTCCTCCAGTTTAAAGTCATTTCCATTTGTCCTGTCACTCCATGCCCTTATAAAATGTATCTTCCCAGCTTTCCTATACGCCTCTTTCAGGTATTGGAATACTATTGTAAGGTCTTCTCAGGGCCTTCTCTTCTCCAGGCTGAAGATCTTCAACATTCTTAGCCTGTCCCAATAGTGAACTCTCTGATCAACTTTTTGGCCCTTATCTGGACCCACTCCAACAGCTCACTGTCCTTCTTGTGTTATGGGCCCCAGAACTGGACTGGATATAAATTCAGTAGATAATTTCAGAACATTCTCAAATTTCTTTCAAGATATGCACTGTAATGACACTAAAATCAACCAGAGATGATCATATGTTCTTGTGCTGGTATTTCCTTTATGATCTTCTTGAATGAACTTTTGCAAGAACCAATAGTTTCCATTTGTATTATTCAAAAATCAACATTAATTTATTTTATAGAAACTAAAGCTTGTATAGAAGTCATAATTCTTTTAAAATGAAACGCAGAGAAAAGGTTCTTTGCAGCAGCAACTGCTGGAATTTTTCCTTGTGGTATTTTTTTAAAGCAGTCGTTATTGTTGTCTTGTTTTATCTAGTACCATGAACTTCTGTGTGTCAACAGTTTACAGGCTGGTTCTGCCCAGTTCTGTGACTAGCAGGGCAGAGGGATTTCGCAAAATCCGCGCTTCTAGAAAAGGGAAACAAGGGACCCCAAAATAATTAAAAACAGTGGCAACAATCTGAGGAGAAACAAACTAATTTACTAAATATGGTATCAGAATGCAAGATAACACACTATAACACATTATAATTAGAATTGAAGCTAATAAACCAAATGTAATGAGAGAGGGTGTCCGAAAGGTAGATAGGCCTCACTATAATGCTGAGGTGAGATGCACAGTCTGGTTGAGCAGCAAGGAGAAGAGCCTGACGAAGAAAAGCACATCAGGTGACCTTGCCAGGGGTTATATCTCCTCTTTGACCGCAAAGTCCCCTGGGGTATGTAGTTCTTCTTCTCTTCCGGACAGGTGCCCAGAACTGGAGCATTAACACTTTAACTCCCAGTGTACTACATGATGTTATGATGTGGAATACCGACAACCAAAAATCATAAAACCATGACACTGTGTGAAATCCACAAGAGGTAATAATATATATTACACAAAAACTAAACAGAAAAGTAGAATTTTATTATCTTATTGCAACACTTCTACTTGTCAGTTCAAGCATGATATAAACACGAAGATCGAATTATTCCTGCTCATCTTGAGACTTAATGCCTAATTTAGGAGCCTAGTCAGTTTAAATTCCCACTGTAGTCAATGTAAATAAGTATAGAGAGCAGTTCCGAAAGGTATTTTTATCTCACATGCTATCTGAACTGTTACATCAATGATCTTATCTCCCCTGCTACAAGAAAGGGAGTCTAAGCTGAGTAGGCTGCACAGTTATTTTCTGCAGTTAGTCAGGGGCATTTTGTGGGCTATAATGTCTTTTATTCTGAACTATCACCAGGTTTTTTAGTGGAGTGTCTGGGGTCTGTGCACAGTGGCAGTGCTTAGCAGAAGCAGCACAGTGATTCTGGATGCTAATGTGCCTCTTCGGTTCTTACCTTGGTCTGGTTGGGACTTCACAGTGCCTCAGATTTGGGTTGGTAAATAATTTTTTTCCAGAGTCAGCTGCACTTGGACTCTCAAACTATGTTTCTGTTCTTTTCATTATTTTACTTCTACACACCCAGTAGTCAGATGACTGCATGGTATTTTTATGGTCTATGTTCTGAGGACCCTTCAGCTCCTGATAAATTCTTCACCTGGATATGAAACTGTAATGCAATAAGTGCCCCTGATGTCATCTATTCGGACTTCAGTAAGGCCTTTGATATAGTACCCCACAAGATCCTCCTCTCCAATTGGAAAGACAAGGATATGATGTGCAGGCTGTTCGACAGACAGAGAACTGGCTGCAGAATCAAATTCAGAGAGTGATGGTCAATAGCTCAATGTCTGGATGAAGATCAGTAATGAGCAGCATCCTCCAGGGCTCATTGCTGGGATTGATACTCTTTTAATATCACCATCAATGACACTGACAGTGGGTTGAGTCAAGTTTGCTGATGACACCAAGCTGTGGGGCACAGTTGCATCCAAGGGACAGGGTGACATCCAGAGAGACCTAGGTAGGCTTGAGCAGTGGGCCCAGGAGTACCTCGTGAGTTTCAATGAATCCAAGTGCAAGCTCTTTCACCAGGGTGAAGGCAACCCTCACTACCAGTCCAAGCTGGGGCATGAGAGGATTGAGCATAGTCTTGCAGAATAGGCCCTGGGGGTACTGGTGGAAAGCAAGCAGGACATGAGCCCTTTCAGCCCAAAAAGCCAGCTGTATCCTGGACCACATCAGAAGATGTATGGGCAGTGGGTAAAGAGAGGTGATCCTGCCCCTCTACTCTTCACTGGTGAGGCCTCACCTGGGGTACTGGGTCCAGATGTGGAGTCCTCAGTACAGGAGAGACACAGACCTGTTGGAGTATGTCCAGAGGAGGACCACAAAAATGGTTCAAGGGATGGAACACCTCTCCTACAAGGACAGGATGAGAGAGCTGGGGCTGTTTAGCCTGGAGAGGAGAAGGCTCGGAGGGGACCTGATAGCAGGCAGAATTTCAGTATCTAAAGGGGAACTACAGGAAAGAAGGAGACAGACTCTCAAGCAGAATCTAGTTTCAAACTAAAAGAGGATAGATTTAGGTTGGAAGTAAGGAAAATGTCTTTTATAGTGAGAGTGGTGAGGCATTAGAACAGGTTGCCCCAAGATGTTGTGGATGCCCCATCTCTAGAGATGTCCAAGGCTAGGCTGTGGAGGTTCCTTTTCAGTGCTGGGAGTCAGACTAGATGGCCTTTAAAAGTCCCTTCCAACTCTAAGGATCCTATGATTCTAACACAATGGAACATGTGTAATTAAAGCCCAGTTAACTATAGTCCCTTTTTCTTTTTTTTCTTTTTTTTTTGGATTCTGTACTTCTATGACAGACCACCATTTCTTTGTCATGTTGAGTGATGACAGGGAAGTTAACACCTGAGAAGAAAAGCTGAGCGTGGGTACTGTGGCACTCAAAAGTGCCATGAAAATAAGTGCGTATTAGCTGAGCCTCACAGCTTGTTGGTTTTGGATAACTTGTTTAGGGGGCTATTGTGGATTAAAAAAAAAAAGCAACACAGAGAGCTGGAAAGTGGCAATAACAGCAGTTTCTGTTCTCATTTCCACTTGTGAGGAGGCACTTACAATAATTACCAACAAAGTGGAAAACCCAGCTGGAACTCTGAGCAATTTCTTTTTTTCTGTACTTTATTAAATTGTTTTATTTCCACTAGGTTTTAGCTGGCATTAGGCATAACAAAAAGACAAAAGTGAAAATTGTCACAGTGGGATGCCAAAAGTTGTGTTCCTCTATCTTCATCTGGGTACCTACGTAAAAGCTGAATGATTCTGAAAGATTTTTAGAATCTTTCAAGTCTGTATTCCCTGTTATAAACTTAATAGATCAGAAGCACTCCTGAAAGTTAGACTGTTTACTTCTCTTTAAAGTGTGGTGTAACATACTGACTTCAAAGATCTAGATTTATAACTTTGTGTTCAACTCTTCTGGTTCCATGCATTTATCCTAGATTTTTCATAATATATATATTTTACCTCAGCAATTAAAAAAAGAAAAAGAAAAAAAAAGGCAAGCAAAAATGGATCGTGGGTACTTAGTTAATAAAATTCATTTATCATAATTTCCACAGAGAAAAAGATAAGAGTCTAACTAACGTAACTGCTTACAGAGTTATCAGAAAAAAACTCAACTACACAAAACACATAGAAAGAGTATTTTAAAAGGATTTCTTCAGGCTTGCCAAAAAGTTTACTTTTAACAATTAAAACTAGTATTTCTAATCCTAACTTGCAACATACCTAAAAAAAAAAAATAAATGAAACTGCAACGATGTGAAGTTAGAATTATTAATTTCAATAAAATCTAACAATGAGAACATTGTGGGTACTAAGCTTTCTGCAGACCATGACAAGTCAAGTTCATCTTATGTTCAGTATAGTTTGAACAAATATTACTAATATTTGGAAAATATCAGAAACATTACTTTTCCCAAGGCTCAGATTTTTATATTTTTTTATGATGCAAAACAAGGGAGAAGTAAGGAATTATTTTCTTAAGAAATCAAAAATATGTTGACCTCATTCAGTATCAGACACAAAGGATAGCTGAACCTGTTAGGTTAAACATAGGATCCATTTGAAAACTGTGCTTCAGTTTCACAGCAGAACTCATCTTATGAAAAAGGCT
Organism: Tragopan temminckii; assembly: GCA_028571105.1. Taxonomy (NCBI): domain Eukaryota; kingdom Metazoa; phylum Chordata; class Aves; order Galliformes; family Phasianidae; genus Tragopan; species Tragopan temminckii. The sequence goes on along the minus strand of JAOWBP010000001.1, from coordinate 118,668,547 downwards.
TTTAACTGCTAAAACTGTGGTGCTCTGCAGTTGTTCCATTATTACCTCTCTTCTCTTAAAAACAAGGAATTTTTTGTTGTTGTTGCAATTTTGAATTTAAATTAGGTCACTTTATTTTGTCATGTGTGTTCTTATTTTTTTACACTCTAAATTAATAGGAAAATTCATCCCGAAAGCCGTATAATACCAGATTTCCCTACTCTGTTTTTAGTCATTTTTCTGCTGTGTCTTAGATTACTGTTACATATCCTCAATTCTTAACAGTCAGGTTTAAAAAAGATCGTACGAAGTAAGGTCACTTTCTTCTATATATGCTTTTGGGAAAGATGAAGAAACTCTATTTTTTAATGGTCTAAGATGTGAAAGTAATTTTTTTTCCCCTTGTATTCTCAATTTACAATGACAGACTTCATTGAGCGTGGCAGAGAAAATACTTCCATGTTTACCAAGTGTGTTGATCTATTCTCCCTTGTGGTAGTTGCTACGAAGCAGGGAACAGCTTAAAACTGTATCAGAGAAAGTTCAAACTAGATATTAGAAAAAAGTTCTTCGCTGGGTGGATGTGCAGGTTTTGGAACAGACTCTCTAGGAAGACAGCCTGTCACAGCACCAAGTCTGTTCAAGAATAATTGGATAGTGAATAAATACTTTGATTTGAAAGTAATGCCTCCTTTTTATTTTCATGGAAAATGCAACAGATACAAAACACAAAATAACACTATTTGATAAATTCCCAGCTACAAACCACTATTTTTCACCATAGTGGCCCTCATTAGCTATGCATTTTCACCAGCAATGGACAAGAGTACATACTATGTTTGTAAAGATCTGCATTAGCAGAGGTGACCCACTGTTACCACTACTAAAATACACTACCCATGACTTCACAGTGCTCATTTTCAGTGTTTGGTCTCCATAAATGTCCATCAAGTGTTTATTAAAAAAAGTGACTAGACAGAAACAATGGACATCTTAGGCTGGCTAAAGGTAAATCACCACCTGCTCAAAGTATGATACCCCAAAACGCTATTTTTTAGAAGAAAACGATTAAAAGCTAAGCCTACAGCAGGCTTCCACACAGTCAACATACTCTTCTACATCACTTTTCAGGGAAAAACAAGAAAAGCACAATTTCACAACCTCCAAAAACAAAGAAATCACAACATGATTAAGTACTTAGTTTCCTTAGCAACTGAATGCAGTTCTATATTAAGAACAAGAAAGTAATTAACCCTCTAATGTGAGATTATGTTGAAAACATGTTTAAACCTGAATGAATTTCTGCTTGTTGCTCTAGCACATTGCAATTTTAAATGATAAAGGCTAATCTGTAGATAGCTATCCTATTAAAATAACTGGAAAATTCTTAGGAAGTACTGGTATATGTCATGAGTAAAATACATCCAGCCTTTAGGCTGATAGAAATAGCTGTTTGGCTCTGCAATTTGATCAGACTGTAAAATGATCTCTCTTTTTGTAGATGTAGCTATAAAATGTCCTGACAGTAGTCTGAATAAACATAGTATTGATTCTTTGTTTTAGACTTTACTAATATTTTTTCCTTAACTTTCATTGTAAAGTTAAGGGAATCATGAGAAATTCAGGCATGCATTTGGGTGTAAATATGTTCCTGTGTCATTAAAATTATCAGGATTCAGAAATACACACTTTTACTCATATAAAATGATTCAGCAATATACTTAAGAATGCCACAAAAGTGCCAGAATTGTTTAATCAATTCTCAGTTACTACTTGTCATGTTGTGCTGAAAGTCTATATGCATGGTTAGGCTATTAAAGTATGGAATTTTAGAAGCTTAGTGCTAATTGTGGTATATCACCTGGTTTAAAAATCTTGCCTATTTATGTAGTCACTTAAGTGTGCAACAAATATTTGACTTTTGATACTGTATTGCAAAATGTTGATAAATATTTATGGAAATGACTGCAATATATACTAATCTCTTTAAAGCTTCTAATTTATTACACTGCAAACATACAAATTAAGGCTTAATTATTGTTAAATGCTACTAAATAATATTGAAATAATGCATATTGATTTTAATTTTTACTGGAGGAATGGTCACATGTCATCTCTGATTAAAAATAAAACATATTTGGGAGTGAACAAGAGAGCTGTGTATCATGTTAATTAACTTCGTGGTTTTTATTCATTAATTTTCTAAGAACATGTAAAAACAGTCTTTTTCAGCAGTGCCTGTGTAACCCAGGGGAATTTTCTTTTACAAAAGAGAGAAAGTGACCTTCTAGCCAAATGTTTTCCCGATGTATCCTTCTTGGCTTCATATGAAGTCTTATACTGAGAATACAGATGGCCACTGTTTCTTTCACGGTGCTGTACCAAGACTTAGTAGAAAAAAAAACAAGACTTTGCTTCTGAAGCAATAACAAGAGACATAACATTACTCTCTACTGTGAAGATCTTTCAAAAAATGTTTGATCAGGCTGGTTCAAAGTTATTATGTACCTATATTTCTAAATTATATTTAACTGTCAAGATCACTGATACTACATACATGGTCACACTTCTGCTCCCTCTGACTAACAATATCTTTTGAAAATTAGGCTCTTCAATTTCTGTATTTTTTTCTTACTATAGATTTTGTTGCTGCTACTGTTGTTGTAAGAGGAGAATGTATTGTAAGCGCAAAGGCTATATACAGTACTTTGTAAATAGAATAAATATAATTCCAGAATTTTTTTCTTCAGCTACAAATAGGATAATCTCCCAAGATTTTATTCCTTTTGTCATATTTGAAAGAAGAAAACATTTGTATTTTACAAACATGGTGCACACAAATATTTAAATGATAGTGTGCCTGCATGTGTGGTTTTATTTGTTGTTGCTTTTTATTTTATTGGCTTCTGGAAAACAACCTTTTAACACTAATGAAAAACAATTCTTTTTGTATCTCCTAATTGATAACACCTTTTTGACCAAACTGAAGCAAACATAAAAGTCTTCTTGCATTTACAGTGGAAATGTTTGTAGTTTATAGGAAGGAAGGAAAAGTAAATTCACTTCTATTTATCAGATTTTATCTTGATCACTGTATTGTTTTCTCTGTCTTGTACCACTTGTCTCCTTTTATGCAGTTACTTCTCACAGACAGAGATATTCACTTAGTGTATGCCCTTTTATATGGGACTATCATCAGCTATCTGACTAACAAAAAGGACAACCAATGATAACCTTATCAACTCTCCTTCTCTACAGCAGGTAGTGTAGTCTGGAGTACTTAACGACCTTAAGACCACCAAAAATTCTACTGAAGTGATAAATATGCTTTTCTTTTTTGTTGTCCCCTTGATGTCCTAATCATAGTGAATCATTTATGTGGATAATAGCTCCTCTATACTGTCTAAAGTTTTACTCCCCTTCATATTCGAAGGAAGGATAGAACCAAAAGCTATCACTTAATGACTAGCAGATGGAGAACTACTGTAAACCTACTTTCTAAGAGACTAAACTGAAACCTTCAGACAGATATCCTTCATAAAGGAATTGTAGGCATAGCAATCACATAGATCACAATTAAGAAGGACATAGAAAAAAATCTTATCTGTGTCTCTGAAAACCAAAACACAAGTGGATCATTTTTGTGAGTAAAGTTAGTCTTAAAGAAGCAAATAATTAAGGATAACTTACTAAAAAAATATAGTAACTGCTTTACTATGTAAATATGCTTTCTATTTGCAAGTATTTATCTATAAATACCGTGTGTGCAACTGTATGAAAACATTAATGCCCAAATAAATCCTGATAGATACTTAATAGAATTCATCTTCATTGAGAGAAAATTATAATTCTCTGAAAGATCAGCTGTAGACAGACTTTAGATACTTAAGTAAATTGAGTGTTTTTTCATGCAAATGGGTTTGATACTGGGGAGGGGAAGTAGACTGTAAACTTAAATGAATTCAGATATAAATTGTTAAGCAGTAAAGTAAATGATGTGATTTCACTGTCAAATAAACATTGTATGATTTCAATGACCTGAAAATCCCCATACAAGTGATTTATAGGTTTTTTAAATGCCTTCATGATATATTGCCATTGTACAGTATCAGAACATATTAGAAGGTTCTTGAATGGAAGACAAAGAAATGACTTCCCACCTACTTTCTTTAATGTTCAAAACTTATGCCCAAACCTGAACTTTTAAGTTTAACTTTGTGATAATTTTGGAATTACATTTATATTCCAATCTTGAGCCACCTATGTTGTGCTTTCAAGTCTATTTTTATTGTAACCTACACTGTATCTAATACATGGTATTCCAGTGTCTATCCTGATAGTAATTTGTAACATAAATACCTGTCATTTAATTAGAAAATCCACCAATGATGAGTCAGTTTTGTGGGAGACTTCAACAGAACATGGCAAAGACTTGAAGATTGAAAGCTAGGTTTCATGGCCTAGTTTGGTAGTTAAATTACACCAGTGACAAAGCGAGTGAGAGAAGATGTCTGTGTCTAGAAGGATAGTATGTAAGCAAGTAAGTCTGTTTTGGAAATACTTGTTTTCTGTAGAACTATAGTTTGCTGATCACAGTCAAGGCTATAACAAGCCTAATTTTTGTAAAAAAATCCTTCTTGTATGTCGACATCACTATAGAAACAGATTGAAGAGTATGGCTCTCAACTGAAATATTATTCTTAATGCCCATTGTATATTTTTCATTTTGAATATAAATTTATCTCAATACCTTTTCACATTTAAAGGAAGTTCATAAAGCAGACAGAATCGCATCTACACATGGTATATTGAAGCCTACTTTACTCTAGTAGAATACTGTATGGGAACTGTCATGTCATGGCCTGGACTGATGATTGAGTACCCAGTAAGGAGTGTAGCCATGGAAAAGGCCAAGGAAACACAGATGAAAATAATTTACCTCTGCTTCTCATGTGACTGGAATGAGCCTTCCTGGGCTCATTTAAGGGCTACCCTACAAGGGGAGAATGGCTACTAGATAAAAGTCACTTCCTGGTAGGTGTGGTCTGCAGCTGGAGACACTCATTACCAGCTGAGTCAGTTTTTTTCCTATATATTGTATTTATTATTGATATTTCTAATAATTTTTTATCTAGTATTGCAAAGAATGTGTCAAGAGCAGTTTTTCTGCTTCCTAGGAAAAAGTCATGTTAATATTATTTTTTATATCTGTGATCGCATCTAATTTTAAACATAAGGCACAAGACAGAAATGCTAAAAGCAATAAGAGCGGTAAATACTAGGTTTGAAAGTGTGCCAGCTACACCTGTCTTATAAGTAAGAACAAACCTTTTTCAACTGTACAAAGTAAACAGCAAATCAAAACAAAAAATTGACAATGCTAGAAACATAACAAATGTTGTCACCTTAAATATATGACCCTTTAACATTGTTACAAGTCCATTATCAATTTTTAGCAATGTATCTCCTGGTTCATAATTCACTACAATTTCTCACATATGTGTTAAAACTGTTAATCTATTTGAAACTCTTTTCAGTGGTGATATAAAACATACCAAACAATTAAATAATGAAGAATTTTAACACAGCATGGAAACCTTTGTTTCTCAGAAGACATTTGTTACTATACTTTTAAGCTAAATTTTACTTTAGGTTGATTTTCTAAGACAATTTGAAATTATCCAGTAATGTACAATATAATAGAACATGGAAGTTAGATGAAATAAGCAAAAGTTAATTACAATAGAGGGACAATCAATCAATCATGAAGAACATAATATAGTCAATGCACATTTATGTTAAGTGTTTTTAGTAATACTCTATGTAATCTTAAACCATTGAACATTTCCATCTGAAAATCCAACAAAAAGAGAAAGAAAATACATTAATCTGAAGTGAAACTGATTAAAAAAAAAAAAAAAAAAAAGGTGCAAGTTGAATATTAGAAAAGTTTCAGATAGGACTACAAATAGTACACAAAAAGAGGAAAAGTAAAAACCAATCAAACAAAGTCAACAACTACAAAAGAAAACAAGAAGTCCACCAGTAAAAAGAATTGGCACTTAACTTCAGGTGCATGTCCACTGAAGATCATGAAGGTTTTGTCTTTTACCAGTAAGTAAAAAGCTGACAAAAATGATTTGAAGCTCTATGTCTGACATAGAAATATATTTGGGTTTTTACTGTTTTTTTGTTTGTTTGTTTGTTTGTTTGTTTTTTGCCATAAATGCATTCCCCTACCTATTCAGATCTTTTGACAGTGATACTTCAATAGCAAAAAGAAATTACTTTCTCCAGAAAGTAATACATCCTTTGCCTCTTGCTAGTCCAACCTCATCCTATTTTCTTCTTAACGGCAGTTTAAAACATGATGGCACTTAATCACCCATAAACTATCTCATAACAATTGTCATAAAGGTACTGGTGCTTCTGCATCATCAATGCATGTGCATGAGTATTGAGGGAGCTGTAAAATATAATTACAAAGCCATTCTTAATTTTTTCTGATTAATCATGGTAAATGAGAGAAGTGTTCAAAGACCAGAGGAAAGCAAGTATCACTCCTACTTTCAAGAAGGCAAGGAGGACCTAGCTAACAACTGGATCATCGTACCCGATTCCTAGGAAAGTTATAGAAGAGCTAATCCTGGAAGCGATAAATATGTATACGGAGAAGAAGAAAATCATCAGGAATCAGCATGGATTCACCAAGAGGAAAATGGTGGCAAATTTCTATGATGAAGTGGGTGGCTTGGTAGATGATAGTAGAGTAATGTATGTAGATAATTTTTTTAAGTAATGTATCCTACTTATTCTCATGGAAACTACAACAGATACAAAGAGCACAATACATATTCTCAGCTGTAAACCACTATTTTTTAGTGCAGGAGGATTGAGGAGCTGCTGGTAGGAGTGGCTGATACTTCATAGAGTCCTTCTTCCATCCAGACAGAATAGAACATGCTGAAGAAAGCTCACCTCACATAATTATTGTATAAATGAAGACTGACACACTTCCAGAATTATATGTACTTAGCTCATAGAACATGCCGGGTGTGTGTACATATTTGCAGTTATGTTCATATAACATCTATTGCTTCATCTCAAGGTCTTTTTACTGTTAAAATAAGTACTGTGCTATGTAATCTTTTAGGATGAAATAAGCATGTGTAGAAATATATATATTAGAGTGTAAAACTTACTGAAAACTCAGCCTTTTTCTTTGTAAATGAGCCCTCTTAGATCTTCCTTGGAGATTCAAGTGAAGAAGGCAATTTGATGTTCATTTTGTAGGAGTAAGTGCTACTTCAATAGTACTAATTTCCTTTGTTAAAATTGTGGTTTGAATGAACAGGTTTTGACTCTGCATGAAGTATATCCATCCTGTTTCTCAGACTGCATGCTAGTGGAAGAGCAGTATTCCTCATCAAGGGACAAGGGTATAGTCTCCCCTAAGTAACAAGAAGGTGGGCTTTAGCACCTACAACCTGTACATCTGTTTACATCTAAAGCCACATAGATAACACCTGATTATGTATGCTTCTTCATAATTGTCTTTCTGCTATAATTTCTAACAGTGGTCACAATTATGATTTGGAATTACCTCACTGATCTGTCTGTATTAGCAAATTTGAAAGATTTTACCTTGTATCCATAGTTAGTCATGTGAGTTTGTCCTGCACTGAGATGATCAGTGGTGTGCTCAAAGATTGTTTCTTTTCCATAAGAACAAGACTAAGTCATATTCCAAAATTCCATCTACAGCACTCCAGGAAAAACTGGATGCATATTCTTCTTACATATATTGTTCTACACTTAAACAGAATGTTTTGAACAAGATGATCTGTGAAAGCTGGAAAAAACGTTTCTTAATATCTGATGGATATAGAAAGGTAGTAGGTGTCTTTTTGTAGAGGAATCAGAGCAGGGCTGCTCCACAGAGGGCAATGAACTAAAGGCTAAAACAAGATGACCACTTTGTAAGCACGGTAATTCCTCCTGTTTCCTCACTCTTGCATCACCTGCACAGCATGAGCTGCACCCAGAATGATCATGGTAAGAGATCCCATGTTAGGCTCACAACCAGCAAGAAAAGGCAAGAGGAGACTTCAGATTGCCAGTCATGCCAAGTCAGGAGCAGAAGGGATGAAGCTGAGTGTTAACTCACTAACAGTGTAAGCCAGATCTTGAGTAGGTGCGCCAGGCTGGGATGCAGTAGGATTTCTGGGTCTGGGCCAAGTAGATCTGGACAAGGCCATCAAGACCTGTAGGTGCACTCAGGGCCATATACCCAGTACTTAACAGCTGACGAGAAGCTCATTCCTGATACATACAGGATGTGGTTATACGGTCCTAGAGCTACAATGGAGCACAGAAAATCACAACTCAGACCCTGTCACTTTGTGCCATTATATTATCAGTGGCTGGAATAGAGTTAATTTTCGTCATGGCAGCTAGTATGGAGCTGTTTTTGGATTTGTAATGAAAATGTGATCATAGAATCACAGAATCACTCAGGTTGGAAAAGATCTTAAAGATCATCCAGTCCAACCACGACCTAACCATGTTACCCTAACTCTAACAATCCTCCACTAAATCGTGTCCGCGAGCAGTGATGTTTTAGTTATTGCTGAGATGCGCTTACACAAAATATTTTCCATTTCTCCCACTGCTCTGCTAGCAAGTAGGCTGGTGGTGTCAGAGAATTTTGGAGATGACATAGCCATGACAGCTGATCCCAGCTGAGACAAGGGGGTATTCCATGCCACATAACTTTATGCTTATCAATAAAATGGAGAAAAAGGAGGGCTCAGGGGTTGACATGTGGAGTTCTAGTATTTGTCTTCCCAATTAGCTGTTGCACATGTTAAAGCTCTGTGTGGTTGGTCACCCGAATCTCACCAAGCTGTTCTCTCACTTCATCTCCTCCAATTAACGACAGAGTAGGACATTAAGAAATAAAAGCAAAATAAACTAAAAACACCTTCACCCTGACTCTCTTCTACCCGGGCTAAACTTCACTCTCAGACCTTCTACATCTTTGTATTCCTGAGCATCACAGGGGTGTGAGGATTTGGGTTTATGGTCATTCCATAATGATTTGTTTCTGCCACTTCTTCCTCCTTATATTCTTCCCCTGCCCCGGTACAGGGTCACTCCTGTGGGGTGCGTACCTTCCCAAAATTATCCTCCATGTGCTTTTCATGAGTTGCGGTTCTTCAAGAAATGCTCCAACATGGATGCGTACCACAGGGCCCATAATTAGTGAGTGGACTGCTCCAGCATTTGTGTCTGATGGGCAACAGCTCCCACAGACCTCTTGCTCCACTGGCAGCTCCTCTCCACAGGCTGTAGTTCTAGCCTGGGGCTGTTCTGGCAGGGGTTCTTCACAGGCTGCAGCCTTCTTCAGGCCACATCCACCTGCTAAACCATAAATCTCTCTGTTGGCTATAGGGGTACCTCTCCTCCAGGGTCTGGAACACCACCTTCTCTGCCACTAATTTAATGTCTTCATGAATGTTTTCTTTCATATTTTCTTACTCCTCTCTTCTGACTACAGTTGCGTAGCATTTCTTCCCTTTCTTAAATCTGCCCTTCTGGAGGTGCAACTAGTGTCTCTCACTGGCTCAGCTCTGACCAGCAGCAGATCTCTTTTGGAGCTGGCAGGAACTGACTCTATCTGACAGGGCGGCAGCTTCTGGACTCCTCTCACAGATGTTACCCCTGCAGTCCATTTGCTATAAAATCCTGCCAAGTAAACTGAATTTACCCTACTTTATAGAAAATGGCTAAACATCTATCTGCTGGTAAGAAGTAATAAATAAATTCCTTATTTTTCTTAGCTTGTGCACACTGTTTTTCCTTACATATTAAAGTGTCTTTACCTCAACTCATGAGTTCTGTAACTATTATTCTTCTGATTCCTTTCCCCATTTCCCTGGCTGAGTAGCAGTGTTGGACTTTGCTGCCCATGGGAGTTAAACCACAACAGCCAGCTAAGTCATACATGCTGCAGAGAGAATCACTATTGATCTAATGGTTTACAGTCTTGATAAAGATGTAAGTCTGAGAAAAATTTAGAATATATTATGAATCTATGATAAATCTGAATAATTTTAAGAAAACTTCACACTCAACTCCTTAATCTAGCAAATGTTTTATGTAGTCTCATAAGGATTCTTAGAGTATCATATTAGATTAAGAGCAAAGTAAATAAACATTTTAAATGGAGGGTTTTTTTGATGTTTTATTTTTGTCTTTTTTCAATTTTCTTTTTTCATTTTTCTTTTTCTTTTTTCTTTTTTTTTTTTACTTCTATTACCACTGGAAAATCTACCGAATGATAACTATGAAAAGATCAGGCAATGGAAAAAAATATTTTTTGTGCTTTTTCTGTTACATACAACCTACTAGAGAGAAGCTAATCCTAATTTGAATATTTTACATATTTTACATATTGAAAGTCTGTAGTGTATATCTGTACCTCAGTCATAGAGTAACGGTCCTGTAGGGTAAACCCTAATTCTGACACAGTTCCAGCTGAAGTACCAAACATTACTTCCACTGTCCACAGTCTTCTTGAACAATTTCCTTTGGCATCAAATGGCACCTCTTATTTCTTCACCACAGATAAATTTTATTTAAGAAAAGAAAAACTATCATTTTTGCAGATTTCTCTTTTCCTCTGATATTCATTCACTTGATATTTTCTACTTTCTTATATGCTCTTTGGTTTAAGGACACAATGATAATGAAAACCAGAAACATGAGCTTGCAAGGAAAGGGTAGAACTTGTTATAAGAATATGAAGACAAAGCATCAGTTTGTAACTGATTTTTTTAATGGGACATTCACATTCTTCACAGAAAACACTCTAGAGATCCTGGACATGTGGACTCAGCAGCAATGTGAGTTTGTGACTTATTTTTAATCACTAGATAAATGACATCTGTTCCTCTCTATATCTCTTGTTCTCTTGACTCCAAGAACAGGTCCACTGTCTCTACTGCATTCTTTCCTTTTATTCTGTCCAAGATCTGGGCATATTTTTTCCTGTGAGGGATTTGAACACTCCAGAATAAACACATGCACCATCTGAATAGTGACATATTATGGCCACATAAAACTTTTACCCTGTGTAGTAATAATGAACTGATACAGTTAAGAGTAAAGAAATGGTGTTATTTTCATGTAGGAAATGTTTTGTTGGTTATCAGGTGCAAATAAAGTATATTGTCTAACTTACAAAGGCAATCAGCGAAGAACAAATTCTTAAGGCCAATTCACATGTAACAGAAGCTTAGGAAAAAGAAAAAAGAAAAAAAAGAAAGATGAAACTTTCAAATAAAGGTAAACTTCTTAAGCATACATGAAAGTATGCATTGTGAAAGCAATGAGAGAGGACTAGGGTTTCTCCATGAGATTAACTGAGATTAGGTAGAGTCCTAATCTCACAGCACTGGGAGAGAAGCCACTATTGCTTTCTGGGGCAGTCTGGAACTTCTCAAAGTTTGTTCAGATTAAATGAATGCAGAAGGACTTTTAGGCTGTTGCCTTGGAGAGAATTCCTCAGATGAAGACAGACAGCATAAGTATAAATTATATTCTGGTTTAACACTTAAAAGCATCTGAGAAATAAAAACTGCTTCAACTGGTATGCTTAGACCAAGAACAAGTAAAACAGTACAACAATCACCCACTTTGAAATCTATTGTAGAAATTGCATGAAAGGCGTTATTTTATTGCTACAAAATTTATACTTCTCCAAATGGCTGGAATAATCTTATACTAAATTTTTTAGGGTTGAAGATTGAATGTCTCTATGCATAAATGATCTTAAAACTCTTGCACTGCTGAGTAGTTAATGGCAAAGAGTTCACACGAAATACTGCAAGCTACTTCATTTTAACAGTTGCCAAGAAGTCCATAGACGGATTCATTTTCTAGCATGTTTGCTGGGATTATTTGAGGAGAGTTAGAAGGACATAATGATTATCTGATTTTGTGTCTTGCTTGGTGGTTAGCTTATAGATAGAATATCAGACAGTATTTGAATAATTACTGGGCAATTAGAGACGTAAGACCCCCCAAAAACTACCTAGAGAGAAGAGCTCAGAAAAGCTCTTGCCACACTGTGGAAGGACAGAACTGTAGAGAGTTTCTCCTGATTTTTGAAAAGACATTACCAATTTAAATACATCCCATCTAGAATTTTCCTGGGACATTGGTCACCTACCTATAATCTTCAACTGTACCTTTGTTTTTTAGGTATAAAAAAAGTGTTGGCATATTTACACAGCTGAATTTAAGAACATAATTTTTCTAAGACTCACAAAATTAAATCAAGAAGAAAATGGACACTTCCATTGTGTTATGCTTTTATTAATAGAGTCATAGATCTGTATTACATAGGCAGTCTGCATTATAACGTACTCATTTGGAAATATACTTTGAAAGAAGTAGAGATATTGATTATTTTTAAAAGCATTTTGCAATAGTGAAGCACTGAATAAAATAATATTTGGGGGAAAAAAATAGCATAAATTGTCAGTATTTTCAGCAAATGCATCTTGCCATTACAGTTATAGGTACACCTGAAAAGGAAGAACGTGACAGTTTAAGGTAAAAGCAATTATATTATATGTTAGAATTACTAAAAGTGTTTTCCAGTGAAGAAGTAAATAGTAACATACCAAGCATTTTAATAAGTTTGAGGCATTCTTCCCTTAGATCTGAGTCAAAAAAAAGCATAAGAACCAACCAACCATATCATTTGATTGTTTGCAATATATTTGATGTACATATATATAACTTTAGCTCATAAACCCCTGATTTCTTTTCTCTCAAAGATGTAAAATCTCAAAGCGATTTGAAGCCAGTTAACAATAGATGTGGTTTTAGTTACTAGTCTGTCATGAGCCTTTTGAAATTACCCTACAGACTCTGTAGACAGCCTGTACAGAAACAGGATTTCCACACACATGCAAGTTTACAGGCCTCCTGATTTCATTCACTTCTCATCATTTACTTTACAAGCTTAATTCTATTTGGCACAAAGGCAAATCTCACCTATTATTATGCTAATTCACTGTAGTCCAATAGTTAAACATCAAAAATATATTGAAACAGCCTTAAAGTCCAAGTTCTACTTCATTTTTAAATAGACACAAATGGTTAAAATTTTAGTACAAGAAAGTGACAGAGGAAATTCAAAACACTGTTATGCATGTAAGCATTAGCAATCTTACAGAGTGCAAAATGCATTCTTTCTTTTTTTTTTTTTTTCTTTTTCATTCTCCAGTTCATCCACTCAAAGTAATTAGATACAGCCTTTTCATTTCTGGACTTTCAGTGGTACTATGCTTTAAGCACATGTATTAAAAAAGACAAGTTTTTCTAATGTATTGAATTATTCTTTCTTATTCCCTGCCAATTTCATCTCTGCTGTCTCATTGCTAAAAGAGTATTTGCAAACTGACAGTCATGATAAAAAGGAGATGTAATAATCTGAGTTACAGAAACAGTCCTCTGAGGCTGAAATTTTTTAGCAGAAAGTCTGTTTTACCTTAACATATTTCTACATTTACACTGTGATTTTCTGTAAGATGTAAGACAAAGTTTCAAGATACGTGACTTACATTAATTACTCCTCATTAGAGTACAGAATTATATTTTCAACCACAACCCAAGCCTACCGCAAAAGGACCCCTCTTAAGAAAATAAGAATATATTCAGAATGCATAGGAGAGTTAATTTTATAGCATGTCTCTTCTTTTCTTTTATGATTATCAGATTTCTTTACAGGCATTCTTAAAACAAAAAAAAAGCTGAATTATGTTTGTGCTGGGGGAGGATTGGGGGATCAGATAGTTTTGTTCCAATTAGATTTCTGATGTTATTGTTGAGCATCCTTTGGTAGACAAGAAATCCTACAATCCATATCTCCAGGTTTGATTGTTTGTTTTCTGAATCAGATGTGAATTTTAAGCTCCAACATTGTAAATTGAAATCAAAAGTGCTACTAAGTATATGCATAAGTGTTTCTTTCAGAACTGTAAAAAAGAAAACTAATATTTCATGCTGTTCGCTTGAACCTCTTTTTTTTTTTTTCCCCAAAAAACATTAAAATCTAGTGTTCGTAGCATTCTTCATTTATCTAGTAAATTTTTTATCCTTTCTCTACTGTGAGACATTTACACATGGTAGTGATTAAATCATTATTCTTTGACAGTTCTAATTGTTTCAGTAAATGACCACTTAATTACAGTCTTCATAAAATGATTAAAAGTTCCAGACATCATGTAAAGTGTTTGGAAGCTTATGCACTGTATTATTTTACTGCTGTGTTCAAACATCACGTGAAATACCTAACTGTTATTACATGAAATTAGTAACATCAGTCTTACAGTCATATCTGCAATATTCATTTGCAGTATTACCATAATGAATGGAAATTTCTATAAGAATTATTGTCCCAGCAGTGTCTTACTTATCAGCCTGTAAATAGGTGCATGTAAACACCCATAGCATCATACCAGACACTCTGAAGAAAACAGTCCCATTCCCGCTGAAACTAAGACACTGATGGACACTTGTCTCCCTTCCACTCATAAGTGTGTGGCAAATGGGTACCAGGTGTCAAGAGAGGCACCACATTGGCTCAAAACAAAACATGCAGAAATCTGCTGGGGGAAGACTCTCCAGGGAGCTCTAAACTCATCTCCAAATGCTGCTGCCTTTGTTGTCAGCTCAGCAAGTGACAGCAACCTGGGGCTGCTGGCAAATTTACCTTTGCAGGGCAAAGAACCCCAGGGCACATCTATGTGTTCTCCTGATTCCTACTCTCTTCACATCCCAGCATCAGCAAAGAACATAGTCGGCTATGTGACTGTCCCCATGTACTTGGCACTGATAAGGCCACACGTCAAGAATTGTGTTCTCTCACTACAAGAAAGACATCAAAGACATGGAGCATGTCCAGAGAAGGACAACTAAGCTGGTGAAGTGTCTGGAGTGCAAGTCTTATGAGGAATGTCAGAAGGAGCTGGGACTGTTCAGTCTGCAGGAGGGGAGGCTCAGGGGAGACCTTATTATGCTCTACGGTACCTCAGAGGGGAGGCAAGGGTCAGCCTCTTTTCCCAGGCAACTAGCAATAGGAAAAGAGGCAACGGCCTCAAGTTGTACCAGGGAAGGTTCAGAAAGAGTGGTTATACATTGGAAGAGGTTGCCCAGGGAAGCAGTTGAGTCACTGTCCCTGGAGGCATTTATGGAAGAGGTAGATGTAGTACTTAGGGACGTGGTTTAGTGGGCAGCATTGGGGTAGGTAGGTGGTTGGACTAGGTGATCTTAGAAGTCTTTTCCAGCTTTCATGGTTCTGTGATTCTATATCAAAAAACAAATTTATTTTCACACTATCTCTCAGTTCTTCTCAATTAACTATTACAAGCTTGACCAAAAAAAGAAAAAAAAAAAAAAAAAAGAAAAAAAGTGTCTTCAGTATTAGATACTTCCTTCCACTTAGAATTCTGCTGATAAAATTTCTTCCTCTTAAAAACCTGTTCCTTTCTGATCATTTTTTTAATGTGTATTTATTTTAGAGATTTACGAACAAATTTAATTTTCAATATTTCTCTAAATGGAAGATAATGTTGAAGAATTTATTAGGCACTAATACCAATTAATTACCAAAAGGATCAATTTGTGCTTCTTCTAATTCACCTGTATGTGTTCAAAGAATAGTATTTAGATAACATGTATCAGTAATTATTTATACCGTTTGTGTTATTTTGTATTATGTAAATATTAATTCTGAACTTCTAGGTTGATATCAAAAACAAGAAGCAAAATTGATTACGAAAAAAAAACAACTTTACAGATGAACTATTTTTTTCAGGACTTGTTATTTAAAAATTAAAATACATAAAAGTTCATTAGTTTGAATATGACAAGTTTGGTCCTTTAAATGTCAAGGACCAACTAATTTGATATTATGGTAAATTTAATATAACACTGCTTAGGAAAATACCATTTCTTTGAGAAGAATGAATACAGATTATATATTTACAAGTATAATTGTAGGATTGTTAATAGATTTAAGAGTTTACCTGAGTGTTCTTGGATGTGCAGTAATAGATTGTCTATTAACCAGCATTTGTACAGAACATGTCAGATACTGAGCAATTAAATTTACGCTTACTCATGCCATTATACATCACTGCACGAGTTTAATTGTTTACCCTGGTTTTGACTGGAATCTTCCTAGTATCTGGTTGTAAGAGATTATTCTTTTACATCATTGTCTCAAAGCTTGCTGGGGACACAGATGAACAAGTCCAAGCAAGTCCT
>JAOWBP010000001.1:118629192-118652124 GCA_028571105.1 Tragopan temminckii | reverse complement strand
GGTTTAGTGAGAACTATTGGTGATAGGTGGATGGTTGGACTGGGTGATCTTGTAGGTCTTTTCCAACCTTGGTGATTCTGTGACTTTTTAGAAGGGCATGTAGCAACAAGATGAGGGGAAATGGTTTTAAACTGGAAGAGGGCAGTTTTAGATTAGATATTAGTAAGAAATTCTTTACTGTGAAGTTGGTGAGATAATGGAACAGGTTGCCCAGTGAAGTTGTGGTTGCCCCCTCCTTATAAGCATTCAAGGCCAGGCTGGATGGGTCTTTGATCAGCCTGGTCTAGAGGGAGGTGTCTCTGCCAATAGCAGGGATATTGGAACAGGGTGATCTTAAAGGTCCCTTCCAACCCAAACCATTCTATGATTCTATGGAAAACCAAAGCCAAAGCAATTTCCCAGACAGCAAGCAATAACAGTGCCTTCTTTGACATCTGTGATATTAGATCCTGTTTTCAGAGATTTTCCTTCTGTTTCAGTCTCCTCTCCTCAGACTGTTGTACCAGCCTTATCATTTCAGCAAGTAATCATTTCACTGATTAAATTTAATTTGTCTGCACCTGAGTTTACAAAACTAAGGCTAAGTACTGTCACTCGTCAACTTCAGCATGCATTATATATGGTTATACCTTTTCTTCTTTTTTTTTTTTTTTCTTTTTCCTACTGTAAGCAGAAAAATTTTTGTACTAGCCACATCTTCTTTACAGAGCACAAGCAGATGCATGGCTTTTTCAAATATAGATACTTGTTTGTTTTTCCTAAACTACTTTCAGGGAACTACGACATCTCAAAATATGATTCCATAGGAAATGTTCTTTTTATCTGTAAGGAGAAAGCATAACAATTTACATAATTTTAAATGAAAATGCCTGCTATATAAAGGATAGTTCTTTCATATGTTAAACAGGATGAGTCCATTTTTACCACACTTAAGTTCCAGAAAATCACAGCACTATTTTTGAGAAATTCTTTGCAAGAGCGGACATAAGAATAACATGAGCCCCCTCCACAGCTGCTGCTTGTCAACAACATTGCTGTATCAGCAACATACTTAAGCAGTCTGGGATGACAGGAATGTTATTTCCTTTCTCTCTCCAGGTGGGATCCACTCCCCACTCTTTTTGTGATTAAATAGAATGACCCCAGTGTCAAACCTCTGGGATACAGGAAATATACTAAGGTGGTTTTTGTTGTTGTTGTTGTTGTTGTTGTTTTAATAACACCATTAGGATTCCAAATACATGAAAATGTGGGGGTCTTTTGAGTGGAGGAAAGTAACTGAAAGGGGAAGCTGGTTTGTTTAATCAATGTGTTCATTGAGTTATCTATTTTGTTTTGAAACAAGGAGTATAAAGCAATATGTTACTTAAGTTATTAACTACATTCACAAAGAACTTTCGAGTGCTTTTCACTAGTAGTACTGGTGTGCATCCCCCAAAATGTACGTGGCTCTACTTAGTGATATTTTTTCAGATGCAGAGTTTTATATCTCCTAAGTTATAAAAGGTACCTCAGATATAGTTATATTTCAGATCAAAATGTAAAAAGCTAACAAACATAAACAAGAGTACTCTGTCATAACTGTGTAAAAATATGCTAATTTCATTCTTTTGACATGAAGACAAGCCAGCCCTATGGTGACAACACAAAATCATAGTCTTATCTGTGATTTATCACAAGTTTTACCAAAAACAAACAAACAAAAAAAAAACCCCACAACCAAAAACCATACAAAAAAAACACCTTTTTCCTCTGCTCTTTATAGGTGGTGATAACAAGCCATCAAAATGGTAATCAAAACATAGTAACAAACATACAAAGGTGAAACTTTTTCATTCGTCCCAGTTTGTAGACATCCTAAATTTCATCTCTACTGTATCACTTGTATTCATTATTTCCAAATAAATATTTAAATGCACTAACTATGACTTTAGATGATGTGAAATCAGTAGGAGAGAAAGCTGCCTTACGTTAGCAGCAGTAAATAACACAACTTCCTAAGAGCAGATATGTAGAGCAAACCAGCTTTTGGAAGACCAAGTGCCCATCCCACATAGGATTCTGGGAAGATTAATTCAAATTATATCTAGTTCAATGGTATATCCTTAATGTTTGTTAACTGCTAAGACCAGGGAGATATTTCAGTCATCTGGTCAGATACCTGTACAGGGCACTAACAAGCACAGTAGGTTTCTTCCAAAAACCTTCAGAACTCCTGTCTTTCATGGTCTGCATGGATTAGATGCAATATTTTTTGACAAAATGGAATGCAGAAATTTAATTTAGAAATACTAGTTCTGTAGGTTTCTCAACCATACTTGCAATTCATGCACTAAAATTGCATGGGCATTAAAACTGTTTAACAGGTCTTGCAGATTAAGCCAAAACTCAATCCAAAAATCTTTAGTGTTTTATATATATATAAATAAATTTCACATCCTAACTGTCACTTGGATCAAATACAGAAAATTGAGATTGCAAAAGATAAGCATAGCTGAACTCTGGACTATAGACAGATGAAAAAATACTAGTTAAATACTTTCAAAAACTCTGTAGAATTCACTAAGTTAATGTTAAATAACTTAATAAAATGCTTTGTATTCCTGACTTTCTACTTGTGGAATAGATGTGGATTCAGATTGACAAAAAGAAAATAAAACCATTTTTCTGCAGTTGATCTTCGGCAATAAATTTTAAGTAGAATGCCTAGAAGATGAGATAATAGAAAATTAAACTCAGTTCCTCAACTATTATTCATTTATTACAGTAGTTGTGTACTTGGTTTGGTCAATACTGATTGGTACATGGTAGTTACAAAAGTTGGACAAGAAGTTTTACTCAAGCAGCAGCAGAAGGAAGAGTTCCTATGAAACTAATTATAGCTATCAGCAGTGGTTCTGTTTTAAATGGTCTGTGAATTAGGCAGTCTCCTAGAAGCACACACAAATGAATTTGCCGTTAACAATGAACAGCTCTGTGGAAAGAACAGAGTATAACATTACCAAGTTCATCCTGGTATTAAGCAGAAAGCTCTACTTTTAGAGGCTAAATAAAGTAAGTTTTGGTGGAAGAATTAAGAGGTTTTTCCTCAGCAAAGTGAATTTTGCCAAATACTTGTTACCTTATTACAACATAGACCATATTCGTATTCCAATTACACTAACACAATTGTGAGTAGCTTCATTGTGCTCTCTGAAATTACTCTGGATTTATAACAGTGTTATCTGAAATTTATACCTCTATAAATTAATCCAAAATGTGGCCACATAGTCTAGCTCGTTGTTAGCTTAATAGGAAAAATACAGTTGATGTCTTTCATACTAATTTGGGACCTCCTCACAACTGCTTACTTACCCATTTATATCAATTTACTACCCCAGAAACATATCCGATTAATAACATAAGTAATTAATTCACCATTGTGTGATTAGCAAAATTATCTCCTTGACATTACACCTACATTACACCTATCACTTTATATTATTTATCTCTTTCAATGGTGTTTTTCTTAAGATAGCATCTTAAAGATGTTGAAGGTTTGTTGCATTATGGCATCTTATTTCTAAAACTGCTGAAGTAAACAGTTTTTTTTCACACTGGTAACAAGCAAACAAACAAACAAAAAATTAGAGCTATGGATTAGAATGTCCTGGCAGTGAAATCAAAGAATATGTGTCTAGTAAAAAGGAGTGCAATATTTATCAGCATTGTCACATGGGAGATAGGTTTTGCTGTAACAAAATATTACTTTAAAAATGTTGTTTCTATTTTGGATATGAAAGCTTCACATCTATATTATAACTAAGACAAATCACATTATTTTGTTTATAAAATGAATTACTTCTAAAATGTGAAAAAAAATTAGGTATGCCCTCTATCTTCTTTATTGCACACTCCACTGATGTTTTTTTTTTAATTAATAGTATTTTCATACTCTAGTAAATTTCATATTACAGAAGTTTCAGAAGAAAAAGCATACAAATTATTATTACAGTAAATTAAGCTATTTTGAGATCTATTAGCAAGATCGGGCCAGGTTGAGTAACCTCCCAGAGGCCTCATTGTTCTCTTTTCTAGGCAATAAAATAGTTGTTCCAGGGTTATTGTTGTTTTTGAGGCAAGTTGCCACAGTTTCCCTCTATGAGGAACCTGATCCCAGGACTTTACAGCAGAAAAACTTCCAGTCCTATGCAAATACTTTGAGATCATCAGAGTAAAACAACTGTGATGCTACTGTTGACAGAGACTTTTCTAGCTCACATGTGGGGAAAACGTCCATTCTTAGAGAAGATAGTCATCATAGGAGTGTAAGAGTGTGTGAAACAACCTACTCTGTTTTACGATTGTCTTAATCATCTACTCCCTAAATAAAGAATTAGTGTGTACTAAACTGCAAACTCTTCATGTGAAAAAATAATAATAATAATAATAATAATAAAAATAAATATGTAATGATTAATTGTCCTACAGATGATATGTCATCACCTTGGAAACTGAATGTCTACTTATTTTGATACAACACTGAAGTATAATAGCTCAACTTTGACTTCTGGGAAAACAGTACTCATAGATACTGTCTACAAAAAGAGAAAACATTCAACATTTATAAATTCCTGAAGATTCAAATTTTGAACTTCCTTATAGTTTCTTTCATTAAGTGAATTAAGTTGTAGAATCAAGATAAACAAAACTCTTTTACTTCGTTGTTTTGAATGGTGCTATGAAATATATTTCCTTTCCTGTTCCCTGGAGATTGACCAATAAGTTTGGAAATCAGGGAATATAATACTATTTTGTCTTAATGACAGTGAGGCAATGAAACAAAAAAAAAATTTTTACAAAAAAAAATGTATTTCATTGTCTCACATGAAATACATAACCACAAACATAAACTACGTATGCAAACTATGATCCTAATCTTTTCTTCTTCCCCTGAAGTGAATCTTAAATGTAGTGTAGGGGAATATATATGTGTATGGATAGATGCTGAAGAAACTGATTTAGTGAGAGTCCAAGAATGGAAAACTGTCTTTGAGTTATGTGGTATTGCTGCACAAAATTTAGATTTGGATATTCAAGAGTGAACTCTCATTGAAACTGTTATCATTGTTTTTATTATTAATACCCTTCTACTTAGTTTCTAAGATCAGCTTTACTTCTCTCTCTGTATAAATATATGCTTTCTTCTGCTTTGCATCTTGTTTGAAAAACTGCCAAGATGGCTACAATTCAAATTACTTTAAAAATGAAAAGTTAGCAAGCTGCTAACCAATATACTGTATCCAAATACTTAGACTGTTTACATTCTCAAAAGCTTTTGCCAGTTTCTAAAACAAAGCAAAACCTCAGTGCTAACTATCCATTGGAAAAGTGACAACTCCTAGAGGTAAAAATTTTGATTAAAATTAAACAAATGAGGCAAACAAAAGCAACTGGAGCAATTACCAGGGGCCACATAGACACTCACAAGGTAGCTCTGGGATGCTGCAGTCATGAGAACATCAGTACCATCCTGCATCCAAAAAGTGTGCTTCTTGACATGTCCAGAAGTTTTGACAGTGCTTAACAAGTTGATAAATTGCCTTATGCTAGAAGCCCGTTAGGAACTTCAAATCAAATATTTATCTTCCTGTCTCATCCATGGTCTTACTTAAGTAGATATTCTTGAAACAAGTCTGCTGAGTTAACTACATCACGTGCATGTTACAGCTGCCAGCTGTGATGCCATCACTATCTCCCAAGAAGTTAATAAGAGCAAAACACTCATTCTGATACAAGAAATTATGTTTAATTTCCTTTCCTCGCTGGGAATTTTTGAATCAATCTTGTAAGCACTGAAGTATACAATAGCATGCAGTGTAATATATATGGTGTATTTAGATGGGATATTTTATCTTTTCAAACTTAATTCAATTTGTACAGTATAATTGAAAAAGAGGCAGCAAGTTATTGCATGTATACAAGGGTGGGTGCAAATAGACTCGAGAACAAATTGTCTTGATAACATGGCTATGATGCTGAGGCACTTTGGTACCAAATCACTAGAATCAATCTTGCTCAATGCAGCCTTTACAGAACACCAGAAGAGCAACATAGAATCACAGAATCATAGAACCACAAGGTTGAAAACAGCCTGTAAGATCATCTAGTCCAACCGTCTTCTCATTACCACTGCTACTGGAAACTAAACCACATCTAAACTACACAAACTAAACCATATCTCGCAGCTCCTCGTCCAGACGCCTCTTGAACACTGCCAGGGATGGCGACTCCACCACCTCCCTGGGCAGCCCATTCCAGTGCCTGACCACTCTCTGAGAGAAAAAGTTTTTCCTCATGTCTAACCTAAACTTCCTCTGGTACAACTTGTGACCATTTCCTCAGGTCCTGTTTGTTGCCTGGGAGAAGAGGCCAAACCCCTCCTCATCACAACCTCCCTTCAGGAAGTTGTAGAGTGCAATGAGGTCTCCCCTGAGCCTCCTCTTCTCCAGACTAAACAATCCCAGCTCCCTCAGCCACTCCTCATAAGGCCTGTGCTCCAGACCCCTCACCAGTTTCGTTGTCTTTCTCTGGACACTCTCCAGGGCCTTAATGTCTTTCTTGTAGTGAGGGGCCCAAAACTGAACACAATACTCAAGATGCAGCCTTACCAGTGCTGAGTACAGGGGGATGATTACCTCCGTGCTCCTGCTGGCCACACTGTTTCTAATGCAAGCCAGGATGCCTTTGGCCCTCTTGGCGACCTGGGCACACTGTCGGGTCATGTTCAGCCAAGCATCAACCAACACCCACAATCATCCAGCCACTCTTCCCCAAGCCTATAACACTGCATGGGGTTGTTGTGGCCAAAGTGCAGGACCCAGCACTTGGCCTTGTTGAACCTCATCCCATTCACCTCAGCCCAGCGATCCAACTTATCTATATTCCTCTGAAGGGCCTCCCTACCCTCAGGCAGATTGACACCACCTCCCAAGTTGGTGTCATCTGCAAACTTACTGAGGATACACTCAATTCCCTCATCTAGGTCATCAATAAAGATATTAAGCAAGATAGGCCCCAGCACCGACCCCTGGGGGACACCACTTGAAACAGGTCACCAGCTGGACTTAACTCCATTAACCACTACCCGTTGGACTCAGCCCCCTAGCCAGTTTCTTACACAAAGGGTATACCTGTCCAGACCACGGGCAGCCAGTTTCCCCAGAAGAATTCTGTGAGAGACCATGTCAAAGGCTTTGCTGAAGTCTAGGTAGACTATGACAACAGCCTTTCCCTCATCTATCAATCTGGTCACCCAGTCGTAGAAGGAGATGAGGTTGGTCAAGCACAACCTGCCTTTCATGAACCCGTGCTGGCTGGGCTTGATCCCCTGGACGGCACACATGTGCCGTGTAATCTCACCCAAGGTGATTTGCTCCATAACTTTCCCCAGTACTGAGGTCAGGCTGATAGGCCTGTAGTTCCCCGGATCCTCCTTACAGCCTTTCTTGTAGAGGGGAGTCACATCAGCGAGCCTCCAATCCTCTGGGACCTTTCCAGTTAACCAGGAGCGCTGATAGACAGCCGAGAGCGGCTCGGCAATCACCCCCGCCAGCTCCCTCAGCACCCGAGGGTGTAGCCCATCCGGTCCTGTGGACTTGTGACAGTCTAGATGGAGGAGGAGCTCTCTAACTGTCTGGGGGTATATTCTGAGTAGCATCCCAGACTTCCAGATCGGGGTGTAAAGTGCCTGGAGGGTAACTGGTCTGGCTATTAAAGGCAGATGTAAAGAAGGCGTTGAGGATCTCAGCCTTCTCCTTATCCTCAGTGGCCACATTCCCTGCTGCATCAAGTATAGGATGAAAATTCTCCTTGGTTCTTCTTTTACCGTTGATATATTTATAAAGGGATTTTTTATTGTCTTTTACTGCAGTGGCCAACCTGAGTTCAAGTTGGGCTTTTGCCTTCCTAACTTTCTCCCTGCATACCTTAGCAACTTCCTTGTAATCTCCCCAGACATAACTTGCCAGCATTTGGTTATAGCTCTATAAAATGCTACCTGTTATACTTACTTGAGGGATTATCCCTCTCTCCAGTATTTCCTTTATATTTTGAAGAATACAACTGCCTAGAAGAAAACTTTGTTTTTCTGACTGTGTCTGGGTAGACAGATAGAGACTACAAATTCCGAGCAGAAGAATTATATTACTTTAGGAGATATGAAAATGTTAAGGACAATATGTTTAGCTATCAGCTGATGTCAAAAGGAAAAAGTACACACACACTGAAGTGCTGTAGTCACTACAAAAATCAGGGATATATGAATTACTCATTATAATATTCACGAAAAAACCATGTGTGTATGTATATATATATAGCTAGGCAGATGTGTGTGTATTACCTCTATTCAAAACCTGCTGCTTAGTAAGGCACTGATATATGTGAGGAGATTTTCTTTTCAATGCATTCTTTTTCAGTTTACAGGGATGTCTGCTGGAGTTGAAATAGATATCAGGTATGTTAGTGAATAAAAATTCATTGCAGACCATGGTTGTTGTTGTTTTTTTTTTTCTTTTTTCTTTGTGTGTGTGTGTGTGTGTGTGTGTGTCTATCTCTTTATTTTTTATATTTTTCAGGTTGTAGCATGTGACAAGTGCTTTATTGGCACATAGTAAGACTCAGGTTCTAGTGTACTTTCATCAGAAAAAAAATTAAATTTCAATGACCTGCTTCTTGAAAAGCTAGAAAACACTCTGAACTTCAGTGAAAAAAAATGGACTTGTGAATGCAATTTTTGCTGACAGCTTTAAAGAAGAATAACACTCCATTTCACCTTGACAATTATCAGCTTTCTATCTGGTTTTTCTTTCTTTCTTTCTGTCTGTTTTGCCAGGTTTTACAAAGTTTCAACACTAAAGAAGATAAATGACAATGAATGGTATCAGGTGTCCTTCAGTATTTTCTGCAGCGCCCAGGGGTTCCACTTGTTTTTAGTACACTCAGCACAGAAATGGGCTGTGTTAAGCACTTTGTTGAATTTATAGTCAAGGTGCCAGTGCAATAATCATCTTCTCTTTGATTTGTCTTCTGGGGAAAAAAAAATAGCCAACTATCCTCTCTTTTTATTAGTATAACTGGGCAGTTTTCAGTGAAACTGAAAACCTGAGCAAAATATTTCCTGAATTTCTACTGTTCTCATTTCAAACTACAAATATCTTAAAAGAATTTAAACTAAAAGAACCAAGAGATATCTTTCTTTTTTAATGCTCCCATCTGAGAAGAATACAAAGAATTTTAAAATTGTAAGAATATTATTTAAATGCCAGATATATGTCCCAGAGAATAACCAAGTTCATGAGTAATATGATATGAACATAGCTCCCTAGAGGAAGGAAGCCCAGGGAACAGGAGATAATCTAAACCATTTTTTGGGATTCACTCCCTCAAAGAGTTGAATGCAACAGTGTAGATGTAAAGGCTTACCCTTAAATCCCAATCTCTATGAGTATTTAACTTGGTGCTTACCTGAGTTTATCTCAGATGAGCATCTCAATATTATTTTCTATGGGCAATCATAGCATCCATTCTTTAAAAAAAGATGGTGAAGGTATTTCTGTAAAGAAAAAACAACAACAACAACACATTTTATATGTTTATTTGATTCAGAACTGGAAGATTAGGCTTAGCTGCTTTCCTGAAACTGTTAGAAATCTCCCACAGAACTTCTTTATCAAACCAAATGTCTTATAGTTCTGAAGGTAGAGTGGTTTCTGTTACTCCTATATGAGGATTAAAATATGATAGATTAAACTGGCCAGAAAACCTGAACAAGGGGTGAAGCAGGAGAGAATAGAATGAATAACTTTTTCTTACAGCTGTATGTGAAGCAGGAGAGAATAGAATGAATAATTTTTTCTTACAGCTGAAGTGCCCAAATCAGTTGACAATAATGCATTGACCTCCTAAGAGGAGTGGGAAATTTGATCCTTCTCCAACACATTCTCTACAAATATTATCATTCACACAGTTTATGAGATAGAAAACTCTCCTAGTATGATTCAGATCTGTCAGGGTCTTCAAGAGTATTAAGTTTAATTTCTGGATAGGCAAGAGAGTTTCTGAAGTGTGTAGAGCTCTTAAAAGATGTGGAAACAGAAGGTAACCATTCTGAAGGTAACATGGAGATGCTCTCTGCAGTTTCAGGTGTCCTAGTTCTGTATTAAGTTTCACTAAATCTTTTACTGCTTTAGGAAATGTCACTGTTTGGTAGGCGTTTTTTTTTGTTTTGGTTTGGTTGTTTTTTGTTTTTGTTTTAAATTGCAAGAGTCTAAAAACAAAGCCAATCCCATCTTCTACAATATAAAATTCATGTTTATTCTTTCACAGAAATGAGCTAGGCTCACTCTTCACAGAGCTCATGACTGTGCAAGCTATGAGTCACTACCGTTTAAAGCAACAGAACAGGGATTCCTCTCACTTATCTTCTGAAATTTGA
This sequence comes from Tragopan temminckii, assembly GCA_028571105.1. Taxonomy (NCBI): domain Eukaryota; kingdom Metazoa; phylum Chordata; class Aves; order Galliformes; family Phasianidae; genus Tragopan; species Tragopan temminckii. The sequence goes on along the minus strand of JAOWBP010000001.1, from coordinate 118,641,650 downwards.
CTAATCAGTTCTATTTTGGAGGTATGCTTCAGGATGAGATTAATCATACTGTAACAGTGCCTGTTTTTTTTCCACTAACTGCAAAAGAACTCTAGATAACAAGCTCAGATGCAGATTTCTACTCTGTGGATATCTAAACCTAGATGAGACAAGTGTGACTTGAACATTTTGTTTGTTACAGTAAAAGACAGGATCAAACAACATACATTCAGCAAATGCTATTAAGACTTTCCTTTTGTTTACTCACTCCCCTACAAAAACATAGGTTTTATCAATACATTCTCCAGTTTGATTTTGGAAAGAAGTACTAGAATTTATTTATTTATTTATCTATCTATTTATTTATTTATTTGAAAAGAAATGTGTATGTATACTTTCTCTCATCTACACATACTATCTCTATAAAATAGTAGTATATAATTGTTTGTGTGCATGAATGGCTTATTTTCCAGAAAGTTGTCAACCTTAAGTAACTGTCAACAAGAACTTATTCAAAGAGAATCTTAATAAGGAGTAAAATATTTAGGTTTTTAAAACCTCATACACATTCAATCTGTGGTGACTACAACATATGAAGTGCTTTACTATAATATGCAAGAGATGTTAGATCATTTGGTATAGTTTTGGGTGTTTCATTTGGAACATTCCTATTTAGATAATTCCAAGCTGAACACTGGTTTATAATCTAACTGAATCATGTTATTCACTGCACCATGATTTCATTTTTCCTAAACTGAAACCTTACTGAAAAAATAAAAGTCAAAGGGATTGAAGCACTGTCAGTCGATTGACAGTCGATTGACTAGCTTCATAGGAATTTTCATTTCTTATGCATGGATATCATGGTAGAGCATAAATATATTTCTTGTAAAAAAGGTAATATTTATTTATTGATAGTCAAATGCATGCAAAATGGTTATTAAATTTGGAAATCTATAAATGTTGCTGCCTAGAAAAATACTTTGATTATAATGCATGCATATACATATGTACAAATGTACACAAACAAATATATTCAGGAATATATGTTTATTAGTCTGAATTATGAAAGGAATACAGAGATATTTCATACTATTTTCTATTAAAAGTTTAATCTTGATAAAGCTTTATTTGTTCAAGACTCGAATCCCTTCTCTGGTTCCTCAAAAAGCCAATTATCAGAAAGACTCTCTTTTGCTGCTGTCATTAAGAGATAGACATTGATGACAGTTTAACTTGGTTTCAACATAGCTCTTGGGCCACAGCTGCTTACCAGCCAATCTAAGTACCACTTGAATGCTCAGTTGCAGATTGACCTTGTGGTAATTGAGGTTATGAAAAGACTTGTTCTCTAAAATCTCAAATGAACACCTCTCCCTCTGGGAGACAGCAGGATATTCAAGAATAGCAGTCCTGCTGAACCTGTAAGATTCTGCCATTCTGGTCCATGTTGAGGTCAGGATTTGAAAAAAAAATTACTATGATGGGATATGAGGAATGTACATTTGTTACTCAAAAAGTAATTTCTCCTATTTATTTCCATGGAAGCGACAACAGTAACAAGGAGCACAAGAACACTAGGTGATGGAACAGATTGTCAGTTACAAAATACGATTTTTCAGTATAGTCGCCACTATTAGCTACATGTTTTAGCCAGAGTTGAAGCTTGTAAAAATCTATATGGCAGTCTGGATTGTGTCTTGTCTTTCACGTCACTGTCACACTGCTGAAATGAGCCATCCACTGCTTCACTGTGCTCACATCCATAATTTGGTCGCCATAAATTATTCAGGAAGCATCAATGAATATCAATGTGTATAACATTTCCTCATGGAGAAAATAAATTCCACACCTTTGGTTTATACGCATTTCCATGTCAGATACCATTTTGTCAGACTGCCCCTCTGCTGCCATCTGTTTCAGGGTAACAAAATGGAATATAGGCGGGAAGATTAAACTTCTACTGCCTCACAACCAATACCCACATCTGTTTTATTATGTTAGCACACTTGTGGGCCAATATAATGAAATAGAAGGCATTACTTTAGGAAAAAATCTTAAAGTAGTATGCTATGATGAGACTGCAGTTGTTTTCTTTTAACTGTGTCCTATGCTATCACCCCCAAAAGATCTGTTAAATATTTGAAAACATATTTTTATCACTTTTCTCACTTGTATCAAAGGGAGTACATCGTGTTTGTATTCTTCACAATATTGTCACTTTGTCTTTAAAAAAAGGGCAGGGAAGGGAGTAATAACAGGTTAAACACTCTTTTCTTTAAAGCACAGAACCATCTGCTGAAGTTGTCAACAATTTCACTTTGCAGCATGAGCCAGCATTTGAACATTTCTGCCCCTGCCAGCAATTAACATTACAGTAAATGGGAGTTAATGTTGAGGCTTTCAGAGGAAATGGGGGTAATTAAGCTAATCAGAAGAAGTACACAACAATTATTGTTATTATTTTAAATCTCAAGTCAATTAGCTATGCTAGCCACTCTCTTTGGAAAAAGCTCACTGTTTATGAAAGCTAAATATAAGATTTAAATTAGTGATGGCAGAACATATTTTAGGTAGTCAACTTAGGCAAGTGCTTATAGTATTGTTTGTTTTTTTTTTTTTTAATGCTAAATACAAGATTAAGAGAAGCCTGTCCAGAGGCAGAGATATTTTAATAATCTGTTATTGGTTATTGGGTCTGAATACCCTATTATTCCTGCAGATACAAATAGATGTTAACTCCAATCAAGCTTAGGGATGGCACTGATGCTTAGCATGTAAAACTGGTCAGCTAGCACCATGAATTGAACAGACTGAATTATCTGAAGATTTTGATCAATATAAGAGGTATATCAATATGAAATTAACATTATTAAGTGAAGTCAGTCACTATCTTGTATAACCAAAGTTTATTTGAAGCCACGTTTTAAACAATTTCTGTACCAAAATTTGGTTGTTAATGGTCAATTTGATTAAATTTCCCTCTGAATTAGATTTTCAGGCAGTTTCTAGTCCCAATTGTGAAAAAGATCTGTTTGGATGTATGTATTATTTTTCAGTTTCAAGCAAAAATATCAATTCAATAGGAAAACAATAACATAAGGACAAGAGGTGCTTTATATTCATGAGCCTAGGATATAAAAAAGTTCATGACATATAGGCAAGAGATTCTTTTTTCCATAAAATGATGTCCTAGTAACACTAAATAGCAAGAAATGAGACCATGAATCTCTGAAGACCTTGTAGGATAAAGCTTCTACTGCTTTCTCAGCTTAGCAGAAGGTGGATGCCAGAGACTCTTTCCCATCTTCTTCTGAGCCCTACCCTCATATTTGTTCAGCTAAATTTTCATGAAAAGAGTTCATTTAAAAGAAGAGGGCTTTGTATGGAAGCGTATCTGCCCATGTACATCTGAACTATCACTGGAACATTTTAAGAGAGCAACTTCTTTTTCAGTCTTCTTGGATGAACAGAAGACTTTTCCATAGTTAACAATATTGATATTCAGAGTCCAGAGGATAGATATCTTTGTCTCACTGGAAATGGTCTGAGGTAAGGGATTTCAGTTCTTTACTGCAGCAGATGTAGACTAATTGCATCTTATTGTCAGAAACAAAACAAAACAAAACAAAGCAAACAAACAAAAAAACCCTAATTTGTCCAGATTCTTTTTTCTTTCTAAGAAAAAAGTAACTTACCCAAAAGAAATTTTTAAGTGAAAATGTTTTGGTGAAATACAGAAAGCAGAATGCATATTCTTATTCTGTTCTAAATTATAATTTGAGAAATATTTTCCTTTCAAGTCAAAAATTTTAGCTTATTGGGCTGATCAGACTGTAGCTTTCTCTTCTTACATTTACAACCTATCCATTTCCAAAAATACACATGTAATATCCTAGCTTGCAGAATCATTTTTCAAGATTAGTATTCTCTTGCCTCCTCATGCCTACTTTTACATTCCTTCTATATTGTTCTACATCAGTCTATGAAAGGGTAAGTAGCATTAAGTTCTGAAGTGAAGAAGAAAAGCAATATTGTTCATTTTTATAAATAGTTGCTAAAGTCTCGCCCATCACATGTTTTTGTTAACAACTTACACTCTGAAGCATGTTGCAGGAAATTATGAATGAAAAGATAATAAAATGGCATAAAAGTGTCTCGGTAAAACATGCATGCCGCCAGCATTTTTGTCATCAAGTCTCTCATGAACATGGGTCTCTTCTTTCATTAATCAGACTGTCATGCTTTACTGAACCACATAATTCTGCCTAATTAAAATAAGCATTGTGCAGTTTCCTCTCCCTTCTGATTTGTTAGTTGGACAAGTGCCAATAACAACGTTTAGAGTATCCTAAGTGGACATCTTATTAATTATTCTTTCTTCTGCTCCTCTTTGCAGTCAAAATACAGTAAATCCTGATGATTTCCTTTCTGAATATTAAGATTCACTCTATTTATCCAATGATTTAATAAATAGTACATTGGAATTCGCAGTTATGGAGGCAGGAAAAGGTTTATGTTTCTTAAAGATGGGCAAAAAAATAGGAGACTATGTAAAACAATTTACTAATATCAAGTCACCATTGTAAACCATTAAGTCTCTCATAAGCAGTTATCCTACAGATCACTACATAATCACTTATCTGTTACTGCAGCAGGTTGTGGGGCTTTTTGGCCTCAGACAAAAATTTTGTTTTTCTCTTTGGAAAAGAAGATAACTTCATACAAAGTACAAATCCAAACTAGAATTGTACTCTAGCTACCATGTACTATTTAAAGAAGAAATAAATTTGATTCAGCAAATGGGGTTGTCACTATACTTTCGCGCTGTAGTAGTAGTCAGTGACTGCTTGTGACAACATATGCTTCTTATTTAAAGGAGTGACATTTTTATTTCATTTCATTGAATTAAAGTCATATATATAGGATAAATATGGTTTCTTCAAATAAATAAATAAATCAAGATTGGAGAAATTATTAGTGAAAATATTCTTCAGTGAGTGAACAAAAGGAAAGAGAAGTGTAGTGTACATCTCCAAAAGGGCTCATTGTCATGACTAACATTTTCTGCACAAAATTCTGTTTTGTTTTAGACACAGAAAGATGAATGAAGTATTCTAATACTTTATCAGAACCTGCCATGAGTCACCTTTGTGAATTTACTTTTATAAATATAAATATAAATATATATTAATTATATACTTATAAATTATATGTATTATATGTATTATATAATTATAAATTATATAAATTATATAAATTATATAAATTATATTATATAAATATAATATAATGACATTCATTAGACTATAACTTTTCTTCATGCTTAAATAAGATATTACTGTTCAGGAATGAAAGGCATCTCAGATTTACCACATTCTCACTTTTTTTTTTTCCCATTTGTTCATATCCATTAACAGATTTTATCGTGTAACTAAATTTCATTTTTAGAAACATTAAAACACAGATGGATAATCAAAAGCTCAGGAATACCAGAAGAATCATTCTTTAGAATGTCAACTATCATATGAATGTTAAGAGACCGAAACTTAATTTAGGAGATTCTGGAACCAAAACTGTGTATTTCATTCAGGTTGGTAAAAGCTTTTTCTCTTTAACTATTTTCTGTTTATAACAGAAATTTCTGCTAGGTTAGTTGTACAGGAATTAAATTGGGGGAAACAATCACTTGACATGCTCAGCAATAATGGAATTGAGAGTGTATATTTGGAATGGGATAGCAATACTATCTTTTAATTGTCCCTGTCATCATACTGATTATCTTACAACAACCAAACCATTTTTACTCACCAAAACTCTGTGAAAAATGAATGTGATTATACTTCTATTTCACTGAAAAGATGAAAGGCAAAAGTAAATTATCCCAAGTGATATGTGTCAACTTACCATATTCTAGGTTACAGTTCTACAAGAGACTTTTGGTGCATTTTGTGTGGCTACTCTAGTTACCTAAGATATGTGAAGTAGGAACTGTTATTTGTGATGTGTATTGATAATATCTATAAATCTTGCTTGTAGAAGATGTAAGTAGTTATAGCACAAGTAGTTGTAATGTATTTTTTAAGACTGGCTGAACACGTATTTGAGTTTTTATTCTTCCTACATTTAAAGAATATCAGTAAAAAATCAGGATTCCTTGAAAGTAAGTGTAAACTGCTGGCTACCTACTGAAATGCAGATGTCATTACTGATCGCTGGAAATTCGGGTAGTATATTAGTATAGCCTAGTAGTATACTACTAGGATAGTAGGTTAGCTTGCAGTTGAACTTGATATTTAAGGTCTTTTCCAACCTGAGCAATTCTATGATTCTATGTTCCTATGATTATCTTTCTTTGTTGAATACACCACATTAATTCTTTCAATTCCAAAGAATAGTGAAGTATAGGATGAATTTGAGTCATCCATTAGTGTTAGTTACTGATGTATTTCTGCTGTTTCTGATAGTTCTCCCATTAGTTAATGATTATACTATGAAAATATGATCATTATAATTTAAATAGCAATGCATTGTGTAATTATATTTTAATTAATGATTTTTCCCATGTTTTTATAACTCAACATATTATACAGCTCATACCTTTATTTTCAAAGTTTACTAGTTTATTTATTTATTTATTTATTTTAATTTTGGTAGTTTTTACATTTGGATACATTTTGGATATAGTATCTAAGTGAAAGGGTGTCTACATAGCTGTATTTTAAACAGTGAAAGTTATGATTACTTTTTCAAGCAGTACCAGTTTTATTTAGTGAAGAGCAAATTTAAATTTCAGCTCTCTATAGTACAATGCAGAAGAAGTCATTTAAGTGTTGAAGTAATTTAAATAAACCATACAGGCTTGGAAGTATTACAAGGGCAGCATTAAGTATATGAATCACAATCCATTAATGAAAAGAACCTTTTGATCTTGCCTTATACTGAGACAGTTTCTGTACCAGATCTTAAATACTGAAGTATAGTTTTCATTTCTTTGTTTTAGGTTTTCTTTTGATTTCTTTCGAGTTTTTTGTCTGTTCTCCCCTCCCCTCCCCCTCTCCTCCCCTCATTTGAATTACGAAATCATGAAAAAAAAAAAATTGCCTATTTTCATTTGTAAACATAATTTTCATTAACTTCTGTAAATACATATAACTAGTTAACATTGTATGTTACTTAACATGCTAAATTATACAGCTCTAGAAAAACACCATAAAATTCAGTAAATTTTGCTTTAATAATAATATAAAAACATCAGAAATAAATACAAAATCAATAACAATAATAATATTAGTGAAAAATCAATATTAGCCTTACTTTTTCTTAGAATGATAACATCACAAAATCTGTGAGAGAAAGTAGATACGAAAAAATTGAGCCCTTAACAAACTTTTTCCTGCTTTTGAATTCAACAAACTAATCCTGGTCAGGCAATACCTATGATTCAGTTAATGACTCCTTGATCCTCTGCACCTTACTGGAAGGTTTTTTTTCTTATGTCATTCAGCTCTCTCTTAAGCCTCCTCCATTTTCTATCAACACTTGATTTAACAATCACTCTTCAACAGCTTTTATGCAAAGCCCACACTAGGGGTTTTAACCTTGCCTCATGGGCAAAATGTTGGAACAGAAGTAATGATTAAAGTTATTCCTAATAAAAAGAGCTCATCTCTGCCCTGGGCAGAGTGCCCCCTTAGAAATACAATGCTGATATAAGAATGCTGTTTCACATGTGTGTCTCTAACTTGAGTGTTCTGAGATAGTCTCCTGTTTATTTTCTGTTTTATAAAGTGCTCATTTCTTTTTATACTGTTCTTTTCACTCTTTATAAATCTTTGCTTCTCTGATTCTATTTCCTCAGGGAAAAGAACAGGGATGACTCAAAAATTGTCACAGGTGCAAAATAAATAGGATAGTGTGTTGTACAACTATGTGATGTGGATTATAAAGGATAACAAAATGTTGTAAGGAAATGTTGTGATTTAACTCCAGCACGCAGTTAAGTACCACATAACCATTCACTCACTCCCCACAGGTAGGACTGAGAAGAGAATCAAAATGACAGAAGTGTAAGAACTCATGGGTTGAGGTAAAGGCAATTTACTAGCAAAACAGAAGCCGTGCATGTAAGCTGAGTAAAAAAAAAGGGAATTCATTCACCACTTCCCATTGATAGGCAGACATCTAGTCAGTCTCAGGAACATAGCCTTCATCATGCATAGTGGTTTCTTCTGAAGACAAACACCATCAGTCCTAACAATCTCTCCCCACTCACCTTCCTCTTTCTTTACCCCTGATTTTATTGTTGAGTATATCATTGTGGTGCATATCTCATCTGTGCTGAGAGAAGCATCTCTTTCCTCAAACTGCTAGTGCAGTTTCCACTCCACCTGATGCACTATAGGAAGTTGTTGGCCTTCTTAGCTGTTGCTGGCTGATGTTCAAATTTGTGTCCATGAGTACTACTAGAGATTTTTCTGCAAGGCAATTTTCCAGCAAGTCTACTCCCAGACAACATAGATACGCAGTTTTGACCTAGTATAAAATACAATTTATTAGTATTTCTGGCCTCCCATCTGGTCCCCACAGTTAAGCCCAAAAGTTTAGCTGAATTTCAGTTCACCTCCCTATCCAATTGTGTAGACCATACCTCATAATGTAAACAAGGATGCTCATTCATGACAAGTCAGTGCCTAAAACTTTGCTAAAGTCAAGTTAAAAAAGATATCCACTGTTGGCCCCTCTCCTACTAAGTCATTCTCATTTCATCATACAAAGCTTTATTAGACAAGCATGACTTCCCCTTCATAAATCTGTAACAATTCTGAACTACTTTCTTGTCATTAAAATGTTTGGAAATGTTTTTCACTACAAACCCTTGCTCATTTCAGTTAGTGCTGCTTTATTGCTCAGCCAGCTCTGATTCTTCACTAGAAACGTCTTACAGACCCTCTGTATTATTAATCTGCATTAGTCCTCTTCTGTGGTTGCAGAGCTATAGGTCACAAGTTTCCAAACCTCATAATCACCTCACACCTGACAAACACAGGTTCTGTCTACTTCTCCTTCACTAGAGGTTGGATAATGTGGCTCCTATAGTCATAGAATCTTGGAAAAAAAGTCCAAGAAAGAATAAAACATCTTCTCACCTCTGGTACTGTATTGCCTGTCTGACCTTCTTTTCCAGCTTTCTAACACAGATCATCTACAAGCATCTATTTCTTAAAGGCAAGGACAACTTCTTCCCTATGCTTTGCGAGAGGGCCTACGTACTCTTTAAAATTCTAGAGCTGGTGAGTTTCACTCTTCCTTAGGACATCAGTCTGAGTTGATGCTATTGACATCGTAGGGACAGCTGCTCCAATAGCTGCTGGAAATTTTGTCCCATAGAACACCACCACCATTTACTGAGAAGTAAGATATTTTTCTTCTCTTACCATCTGTACAAACTGCTACACCTCTGCCTAGAATCTACTGAAGGGATGCCTGACTCCACTTAATCAGGAGTCAGATCCGTGTGAGATGGGTGCTGTGGTTTAGCCCACCAGGCAGCAAAGCACCACACCGCTTTCTGCTCACTCCCCCACAGTGGGAGAGAGGGGGTAATGGAAATACACATATATATATTGATTGATTGAATAAAAACAGTGTGATAGAAATGTTAGATAAAATAACAATGATAATAATAATGGTAGAAGAATATACAGAAAAGGTGATGCACAATATAATAGCTCACTGACCAATGCCCAGTCAGTCCCAGAAAAGCGATAAACCCCCTGGCCTACTCCCTCAGTTACACTGTTTCACGTAATGGCATTTGTTTTTAAAGGTACCTTTGGCCAGCTGTTCTGGTTCTGTAACCTTTTAGCTCCTTTCAGAAGTGTGAGAAGCTGAATAGTAATGTAAGCACTGCGCAGTAACTACTGAAACATCAGTGTGCAATCAACATTATTGTCATCCTACATCCAAAAAGCAGTATTATATGGGATACTAGGAAGAAAGTTAACATAATCCCCCCTGAAACCAGTACAGGGGAAACACCTCCAAGTACCTTTTTATCAAAAATAACTGATAAAATTGATATATTGTTAAGATCAACTAGGACATGATAGAAACCACAGTCTCTTTGGGAATCCTTTTCTGAGGCTCCTCCAGGAGTCTGATGATCCCAGATACTGTTTCCCAATGATCTTGAAGCAGGGCACAGAAAATGAAGTGCAAAATTCTTTACCTACTTGTTGCCTTTGTTGACTCCTCGTTCAGACATGGGACTGAAATGATATAATGCATGAGCTTCAGGAATACTCAGTAGCGGTCCCTTTCATAAGTTCTGAAGGAAACCTAGTTTGATCTTTACAGAATGAGAATATTTGTGCTAAATCTTTGGAATGTCAAATTTATAATATGTTGGTTACTGCTTTAACAAAATAAAATACCTTTTACCACACATTTGGCAGTGATATATATTTGATTTTTGTTATTAGCTTTACTTAAATGTCACATGGATTATAGGTGTTATTATAAACTGTCCTAGTTTTGGCTGGGATAATTTTCTTCCTAGTAGCTGGTGTTTAGTACTTAGTGATGTTGAATTTAGGATAAATGCTGATAGTTCCTCAATGTTTTAGTGGCTGCTGAGAAGCTCTTACACTAATTCAAGGACATTTTATCTCTTTGTGATGGCCTGCCAGCAGGGAGGCTGAGGTTGCACACGGAGAGGAAGGGGGTAGAACCAGGACAGCTGATCCAGACTGGTCAAAGTTATATTCCATACCAGAAAGCATTATGCTGGACATTAAAAATGGGGGAGTTGACTGGTAGCTACAAAAGCTCCAAGACAAGTTGGGCATTGTATTGCAGGTGTTAAGCATTTCACTGTGCATAACTTATTTTGTATATTCTTTATTATTATTATTGTTTATTTTCATTTTCTATTTTATTAAACTGACTTTATCTCAACCTGAAAGTTTTACCTTTTTTATGATTCTCTCCCTCATCCCACTGTAGGGGAGGTGTAACCAAACTTTTTGAATTTTTTAGCTTCCTTCTGGGTTAAACTGCAATATGAATCTGTTATTTACGTTAGGTAGTTGGATAAACTAAGGTTTGAGGTAGGGAGAGAGCAAATTCTCATTGCAAATTAATATATATTGAAATCCTTGTGCATTTTTACTAAAAGATATGGAAGGAAAGGAAAAAAAGGCAAACAAAAATAATTACGTGTTTCAGTTTGACAATCTTATTTTGTTCCCTTGTTAGATTCAGAATGAGCATTTATCCAATTAAGTCGACTATGATTACCAAAAGTTGTTGATAGTTTTGGTTATGCAACTGAAAATATTTTTTGGGCCCCTCAATACAAGAAAGATATTGAAACCCTGCAGAGTGTTCAGAGAAGAGCAACGAAACTGGTGAAGGGTCTGGAGCATGGGTCTTATGAGAAGGGGCTGAGGGAACTGGGACTGTCCAGTCTGGAGGAGGGAAGGCTCAGGGGGAGACCTTATCACTTTCTGCAGCTACCTGAAGGGAGGTTGTGGTGAGGTGGGTGTTGGCTCCTTCTCTTATGTAACTAGCAATAGATCTAGAGGAACAGCTCAAGGTGCATCAGGGGAGATTCAGGTTGGATATTAGGAAAAACTTCAGGCACTGGAATGCGCTGCACAGGAGGTGACGGAATCACAGTCCCTGCAGGTGTTCAAGAAGTGTTTAGATGTTGTACTAAGAACATGGTTTAGTGGGAAATACTGATGATAGGTGGATGGTTAGACTGAATGATCTTGGAGGTCTTCTCCAACCTTGACGATTCTATGATTCTATGATTCTAGATGAATGAGGAGATCATGGAAACACTCCAAGGACAGAGAAAATTATACAAAATGTGGAAAAATATCCTTGCCATTTGAAATATAGGAACACTGTCAGGACCTGTAGGAATGTGACAGGAAAGGCTAAGGCCAATTTGTATTGAGATCAAGGACAACATGAAGGGATTTTTAAATTTTATCAACATCAAAAGGAGGACTAGAGGAAATAGTCTGCTTCCAAATGAGGTAGGAGCCCTGATAACAGGGGATGCTGAGAAGGCATAGATATTGAATGCTTTCTTAACTTCAGGCTTTACTGTGAAGACTGCTCCTCAGAAATCCCAGACTCTGGAGGCAGGAGAGAGAGAGTCTGGAGAAAGGCAGACTTCCCCATGTTTGAGAAGGATCTGTTCACATGTCATCTGGGCAAAATCGATGCGCAGAAACACTGGCTAGGTAGATGAGGGGAGAGCAGTGTGTGTTCTGTACCTTGACCTCAGCAAGGCTTTAGACAGTATCTCATAACATCCTTGTAATGAAGATTAGGAAGTATAGGACAGATGAGTAGAGAGGAGAGATGAGTGACTGGAAGACTGCATAGAGGAAATGGACCTGGGGGTATTGATTGATGCTTGGCTGAACATGAGCCAGCAGTGTGCCCAGGTGGCCAAGAAG
>JAOWBP010000001.1:118602181-118629092 GCA_028571105.1 Tragopan temminckii | reverse complement strand
CACTGCTGGCTCATGGCCAACCTGTCGTCCACCAGGACACCCAGGTCCCTCTCTGCAGAGCTCCTCTCCAGCAGGTCATCCCCTAACCTGTACTGGTGCATGCGATTATTCCTTCCCAGATGCAAGACTCTACACTTGCTTTTGTTAAACCTCATCTAGTTTCTTTCTGCCCAGCTCTCCAACCTGTCCAGGTCTCGCTGAATGGCAGCACAGCCTTCAGGCGTGTCAGTCAATCCTCCCAACTTCGTATCATCAGCAAACTTGCTGAGGGTGGCCACTATCCCCTCAAAGACCTTTTAGAATCGATAGGGAGAGGTACTGCAATCACATCTGACAGCTCCCTCAGCACATGTAGGTGCTTCCGATCAGGGTACGTGGATTTGTATGCATTGATTTCAGCTAGGTACATTCTGATCAGATCCTTCTTGGCCAATGGGAAGTTTTCCTTTCTCCAGACTCTCCTTTAATGGTAGGGTCTGTTATTCCTGATGGCAAGTCTTAGCATTAAAGACTGAAGTAAAGAAGGTATTCAGAATCTCTGCCTTCTCAGCATTCCATTACTGTGGCACCCACATCATTTAGCAGAAGTTGGACATTTTCCCTGGTATTCCTTTTACTCTTGACATACTTAAAAAAATCTTTCTTGTTATTCCTTATCTCCTTGGTTTAATTCTATGAAAGCCTTAGCCTTCCTTGTTGCATACCTACAAGCCCTGAAAACATTCCTATATTCTTCCAAGTTAGACAGGCCCTTTTTCCACATTTCATGAACCTTTTTCTTTCCTTTTAGTATACATATGAATTCCTTGCTCATCCATACAGGCCTTCTTTCCCCAATTTCTTACTCTTACTCTTAGGGATGTACTATCTTGAGCTTGGAAGAAGTGGTGTTTAAGTGTCAACAAGCTCTCCTGAGCCCCCTTATCTTCTAACTCTTGAGCCGATGGGATACCTCCAAGTAGGTCTTTGAAGAGGTCAAAGTCAGCTCTCCTGAAGACTGTGGTAGCAATCCTACTTATTATCTTGCATCTTCCACACAGGATCCCTAACTCCACCATCTCATGACTGCTGCATCCCAAGCTGCCTCTAGCCTTCACATCCTTGACCAGCCCTTTATATTAATAAGATAATGCAGACTGTCAATCTGCTAGTATTATTGCAACCAGACTAATAATAAATTTTTAATTACAACAATGATAATTTTTTTATACTCATTTACATGGTCTTTTCCTCTTTTCATCCATAATAAATAAATAATAATAGGATTAAAGAGTAGGCAAGACTCATGGATAATTTCTTCAGTATTTATCATTTTGACCATATTTTTTTAAAGAATGAGAGGGATACAGCCTTATATCTTTTATGTAATATATTATTACAAATTATGATTATACATCAAATGAAGTATAGTATGGAATCAGTAATTCTTTTACAACATCATTGTTTGTGTGTGTGTCTTTCCTAAAGGTCTGCTTGTCTGGGTAGTACAGGATTCAAGTGGAAAATAGGCAAATATTTATCAGAAGATAGGAAGGCTTAACTGTCTAAATTTAAATAGATCTTTAAAATTAGGTTCCTAGAAAAACTTTAAGGATATCTAAAGAGGTGAAGGATATTTGAATATTTCTAGCTATGCTATATATTTCTGCTTAAAATGTTGATGTTATTAAAGAGTTCCTGTGAGACATGTAAGTTTGCAAGTGGCAGACAGTGACAAAAGTTGTGATAGAGAAAACTTGAGCTTAGAGACACAGATGTGAAGACTGTCTGGCATCTCAAACACTTTGAAGGTAGAACTCTGAAAATATATCATTTAATTTGGATAGATTTCTTCAGAAAAACTGTGACCTTGCACTTCCATACAATTTCCATAAGCAAATTTTATTTCCTCTGGTGTTCCTATGTTGTTCTGATTTTAACAAGCTGTAAACAACCATTATCAATGCAGAAAGAAAAATCCAACCAACCGAACAAACAAATCAGATAAGTGATTTTAAGATTGATCTATATGATTCCTGAGTATTCCTGCACTTGCCCACACCTGAGGATACACATGTTGCCTTCGTGTCTAATCTGTAAATGGCAAGGAAGTAGGCCTATAAGTCTGCTTATCTTAATAGTCCTTTGATCTGATTGTTCATATCTCTCTGCTCTTGACACTTTCAAAGTAGCTGCTCTGAGATGTGGTCATATATCTCCCAGCTTTACTGTCCCTCACATTTAAGAAAGGTAAGAGAGAAGGACCAGTGGATGTGAAATATGAGGTTTGAGTATTTGTTTTGTAGAACTATGCTCAAGTACAAAGACATTTTCAGTCACCATTATTGATCATGTGTAATTAGCCTAAGAATTAAGATAGAAGAAAAAAGAGCTAAGCAGCAGCAGTAATACAAAGAATAACTGGAAACATCTGGTTAATGTTATAAGGAAGGTCAGGTAATAACTGAAAGAAAATGGTCCAAATAAAGGCCAGTAAATGTTTCGGTAGCTCAAGGCATTTGTAATTACCTTTTTTTTTTTTTTTTTTTTTTTACATAAAAATTTACAATTACATTAAACTCCAGCGGAGAATGAATTAATTACTTTATGTTACACAGTGGTAGCATTCATCTGAAAAGCAATGAATGTACTCTAGAATAGAAGCTTGCTTGGCAGTGTTCCTTTCTTTTATGTTGATTAGTTCTATTACAAACTTCTATTTGACTTTCATTTATTTCTATGAGATTTTCCTTGTATTCAGTCAACCTCTTTCTAGTCCTCCCAGGTAACCTGTTCTTGCTTCCACTCCCTATAAACATTCTTTTTGAGTTTAAATAAGTCCAGGAGCTCCTTGCTGATCCATGGAGGCCTCCTGACATTCTTGCCAGCCTTCCTTTTTCTTGGGATGTTCTGCTTCTGGACTTGGAGACGATGGTCCTTGAATAGTGACCGGCTTTTTTGGGCCCCTCTTCCCTCCAGGGCTTTCTCTCATGTCACTTTTTCAAGCAGTTCCCTGAATAGTTCCAACTCTGCTCTCCTGAAGTCCAGTATAGCAAACTCGCTGTGCACCCTTTTTGACACCCTAACAATTTTGAACTCCACCATTTTGTGGTCATAATATTGGCAGAAAAGTTCAACCTCTTCTGCCATACAACCAACATCCACCTCTGATTTGTTGGTCCACATAATAAAATAGAATTCTGGTCAGTTTCACAAATAAAAGATCTAGATACTAAATATTACTAAAGTTAAATCAAGATTCAAGGATTTTTGTAGTTTTTGTTCATTTTGTTTTGTTTTCCACTATGTATTTCAAATTTCAGAAGATGTTTTGATTTTGTGAATTTTCAAATTTTCTTTTTTTTTTTTTTTTTTTTTAATTTGTTTTAGGGATGAAATTTTAATATTCCAGTAGAAACCCACAGTGTTTTTTCTGAATAAACGGCATTAGTTTTAAGTGAAAATGCTCCATTAGGATATCATCAGACCACAGTTTGTGTACTCCAGATAATATACGTCTTAGTTCTTTGATTACAATATATACATTTTTTTGTATGTGTCTGACTTTTGATTACAGAATTAATAACCGTATGTAGGTGGTTGTCACGCAATAAAGTAAAAAGATTTAGTAGTCAGAGTATGTTGTATGACAACACTTTTTCCCAAAATTCTGTATGAATTCATATCAGAGTAGAAATTTACATGCAGAAAGTTGTCTTCCTTTTCCACTAGCACAATTTATCTCCCACAGTTATCCCGTTTGGGGCGTATAAACCATCTGCATATGTCAGTTTAAGTGGCCGTAACTTTCACTGAATTGTTCTGATCTGTTGCTTTCTCATTTGCCAGTAGCTTAGTACTTGGTAGCACTTTGACAATTACTAAATTTAGAAGATCCTCTACAGATATTTTTATCTTTACAAAGAGATGCATGGTACTTTGAATCAACAAGAGTCGACATTTTGTCATTATCTAAGAGATATTAAGTAAATTTTTTCTTCATTATTGCAGAAACAAGATGTACCGAATTTGAACAAGGCTACTGATATAATTTGGACATTATGGCTGGAGAGATACTGAGCATAAGAAAGTATAAAAAAACCCACATAGATTTCAAATTTTACTTTTTTTTTGGAATTCCAGATTTGTTATTTGCAGTTTCACACTTGCATATAGATATATGATTAAATACATATAATGTCTATAAGATTCATTTCTAGAGCTACTAAAAGTTATATTTGACAGCCACGAAGATGCTTGAGTCCTCCTATTATTAAGGTTTTCTACCAAGAGAGTCTTCCAGAAGTGAACATTACCTGGTGGCAATTCACAATTACATTAGTGTCCAGCTTTAAATACAGACTGTAATAGTTCATTGGACGAGGAGAAAAATTCCTTTAAAATGTACCATAAACATTATAAACCATTAAAGTGTCAGGAGGAGTTGGAACTAGATGATCTTTAGGCTCCCTTTCCAATGCAAGTCATTCTATGATCATTACTGCTGAATTATTTTGTGTGAAAACTATGTATTATGTAGTTTCTTGACTAGGTGATGTTTGTTGTATGAATATAGTCAGTTAAGCTGGTGGCAGAATTGTCAAGAAATACAGCCACAGAGGAAAGCGTGGATACAGTCCTGTAGCTGTCAAAAAGTACTTGATTGACTTAATTTTCTACATTACTCCTGCTAGACAGCTTTCCCTAGCTGTCTAGCTTGTGAAATAGGAATGTTTAAAGATCCAGTTAGACTGAAAGGTATATAGGCTGAAAGTTTTTTGGAAGTTTTTTGTTGTTATTGTTGGTTTTTTTGTTTGTTTGTTTGTTTGTTTGTTTGTTTGTTTTGAGTGAGCAGATAATTCAGGAGTCTACACTAGGCTACAAGGATGTGTCTTTACTTCATCTGATTCCTAGATGTGAAAAATTTTCCTGGTTCTAGTAATGATCAGAGTTTATGGTTTCATAGTACGTTGTGGAGAAGGAGACAGGAGAATGAAACTTTAGGAGTCTAACTCTGGCTAGGAGCAACCAGAACTGATTTTCTTGTCACCTTTTCTAATTGGTTGAATGTTTTGTGAAAGAAAGTCACAAGTTCATTTCTCTTTCTTCTTTGTAAAATAGCAAATGCTATAACAGGTTGCAAGAATCATGTTAGTTTTCTGTGATGTATGTTTACAATAAATTATTTGACAGATCAAATTTATTTCAGAATTTGAATGAAGAGTTGACTAGGGTGAGGTCGGCAGAATCATAGTTTGTAATATGATAGGAATTTTTTAAGATTGTTGGAAATGGCATTTGAATTCCTTCAGTGTTAAAAAGTGTATGAATTGACTCATTCTATGATTGCCATTCTGTAGTCTGAGTTCCTATTATATTTTTATATTGCTTTTACACTTTTATATATATATTTATTTTCTTATTTTTTATTTATGTATTTGTATGCCAATAGGAAGGAAAAGAATTCATATAATTTTACATATTCTTATCTGGCTAGTTCTGACTATTCTTATCAGTACAGTTCTGACTATTCATACTGTTGTAGATAAACTTTATTGGAAAAAAACTTCAACAGAAGAAGTAGGGATACTTGTCCTCTTTTGAAGTAGAGACTAACAAAGAAGAAACTTATTTCACAAACAAACAAACAAATAAAGCAAAATGCACTTTACCACAAGTCAAACAAGCAAAGAGGAGGAAAATTAAGTTGGTAAGCAGCAGCAAGGGATCAACAGTTTTTATGTAAAACAAGATTGGAGTTAAGATGTGTAAGATGAAAATTTGATCTTTGGGATATAACTTCCAGATCTTATGTCTGAAACAGCCTACAACAAGGGTAGTGAGCAAAAGTAGCGAGCAGAAGTAATCCACGGCTGTATTTTCATATTTTCACAGAGCATTTTCATTTATATACCATTTAAACTTTTTCTGTAATGTTAATGCAGAATCACAGAATCACAGAATGGCCAGGGTTGGAAGGGACCTCAAGGATCATTAATCTTCAACCCCCCTGTCACATGCAGGAACAAACCTCCCCATTTAGTATTAGACTAGGCTGCCCAGGGCCCCATCCAATCTGGCCTTGAACACCTCCAGGGATGGGGCATCCACAGCCTCTCTGGGCAGCCTGTTCCAGCGCCTCACCTCTCATAGTAAAGAACTTCCCCCTGACATCTTCCCTCCCTCAACTTAAAACCATTTCCCCTTGTCCTACTGTTATCTACTCTTTCAAAGAGTTGATTCCCCTCCTGTTTGAAGGCTCCCTTTAGGTACTGAAAGGTGCAATGAGGTCACCACGCAGCCTTCTTTTCTCCAGGCAATGCACATGCACAATAATAGGAATCTGAGGACACAGGTCTCATCCAGTCCTATGCGACTACCAAATGTATATACTAGACATAGTATTTGTACGAAACAGTGATCTATAATATACATTTTGGAATAACTGCATCATTCATATTTTTTCAAAACTTTGTATCCACAAACAGTTTACCTGTAATTACAATCAAATATGATCATTCTTAGATTGATGTTAAATACTTTAATGTATCCTTGCCTTTATATTTACTTGCAGTAAAGTCATGGCTGTTTAAGTACCTATATACCAGGACATGCAGTAGGATTTAAAAGGAATTTCTTATGTTACAATGACTAAATTTTATCTAATATTATCTAGAAATTTTGAGAAATTTTCAGAATTTAGAAATTTCCCTTTTGTTCCAAGGGAAAACTGTATTCTATTTAAAATCTCAAGAATCCAGCTGGAAAACTTCAGTGAATGCATTCACTGCTCATGCGAATCCTTGATAGACATGAGAAGGCCTGACCCAGTAAATTATCTTTTAATTATTGCCGAAATATATTCTTTCTACTTTACATTTAATCTAATACATCCAGATTATCATACTAAGGGAAATGTATTTGTTTCACTTTGAAATGTTTCTCTTCTATATTTATCTTGCACAGTATCATGTACATAGAACACAAACATTTTAAAAATATTATATCTATAATCACTTAATAGTAGTTGTTTTATATGGGGTGTACTGAAGAATTTTCCATTGATATCCAAGGTTTATTTCGTTGGAGCATTATTCTTGAATAGAAGCCTATATAGTCCTTAATATTACTGTGCTGCCTTTTGCCACTGACAAATTATTTGATAATAGTCTCATTACATCTAATCCTTATAAGGAATGCCCATTCATTGTGAAGTTGATTTGATCCAGTCATAGCAAAAGAGAGAAAGCGATAAATGCAATAAACTTGGTCTAAAGGAGTAAGCAGAGAAGTCACAGTGTCTTGAAAGTCAAACATTGCTCAGCTTGACAATTATATCTGCACTTCTCAGAGAAATACACCACCGTCTCATCTTTTGATAAACAAGCTTATTGAGAACAAACTGTTATCTATAGGCACAGAAGCAAAGAAAAAAATGTCTTCAAGTAAAGAGGTTTAATTATACAGGCTGAGTTGCGATAGAAAAAAAGTGTGATTCTGAAGGATAAGATGCAAAAGACAGAAGAACGAAATTTTTATACGTAACTACTTTCTAATAGAAAGCTACATTCTAACCACACAAATAAATAAATGATTAATAGAAAAGCATTTGCCTTCATATTCATCAAAACAGAAATTCCTAATTATTAATTCTTTTGAATGTCAAAAATGCTATCATAACGTTCCCTGGAAGTTTTTTGTTTTTGTTTTTGTGTTTTGTTTTGTTTTTGGGAATTGGAGATTGGTGATCCTTGAGGTCCCTTCCAACCCTGGCCATTCTGTGATTCCGTGTATGATTTTGTTTGTTTGTTTTCCTTAAGTTAGTATATTTTATTGCATGTTCCATGACATAGAGTGCTTAAGTCCACCTGGTTTAATTCAGCATTGGGGTAAATGAGAACAAAGAACTTTTTTGCAAATATATTAACAGTAAGAGAAGGGTAAAGGAGAATCCCCATCCTTTAATGAATGCAGCAGAGAATGTGACCACAGAGCATAAGGAAAAGGCTGAAGTTCTGTATGCCTTCTTTACACCTGTCTTTAATAGTTGGGATATATCCCCTGACCTGGAGGTCTGGGATGGGAACCAAAGTAAACTCCCCATGGAACCAGAATAAAATTCCCCAGCTAGAGACAATGACAGACCCCTGCTCCACCTGAAAGTCACAAGTTCGTGGGGCCAGGTGGAATCCATCTGAGGATGCTGAGGGATCTGGCAGAGGTGATTGCCAAGCCACCTTCATCTATCAGCATTCCTAGTCAACCAGAGTGATCCCATAGGATTGGAGGCTTGTCAGTGTGACTCCCATCTACAAGAAGTGTCATAAGAAGTATACGGAGAACTATAGGCCTGTCAGCCTGATCTTGGTGCCAGGAAAGGTTTTGGAGCAGATCACCTTGAAGGAGATCACATGGCTATGTGGGACAACTGACGTATCAGACCTAGCCAGCATGGGTTCACTAAAGACAGATCCTGCTTGACCAATCTGATCTCTTTCTATGATTCAATGACCTGCCTGGTGGATGAGGGAAAGGCTGTTGACGTAGTCCATTTAGACTTCAGCAAAGCTTTGACCCTGTCTCCCATAGTATTCTCCTAGAGAAGCTGGCAGCCCATGGCCTGGACATGGGATAAAT
Organism: Tragopan temminckii; assembly: GCA_028571105.1. NCBI lineage: Eukaryota > Metazoa > Chordata > Aves > Galliformes > Phasianidae > Tragopan > Tragopan temminckii. The sequence goes on along the minus strand of JAOWBP010000001.1, from coordinate 118,620,476 downwards.
AAATGGCTAGAGGGCCAGTTCCAGAGAGTGATGACAGCGACCAATCATGAATGGTGTTACCCAGGGATCAGTACTGGGGCCTGTTCTGTTCTGATGATCCGGATGAAGGAATTGATTGCAACCTCAGTAAATTTGAAGATGACACCAAGTTGACAGAAAGTTTCAGTCTGCCTGGGTGCAGGAAGGCCTCTCAGAGGGATCTGGACAGGCTGGATTGCTGGGCTGAGGTCACTGGAATGAAGTTCAACAAGGTCAAGTGCCAGCTGTGGTTTGGCCACAACAGCCCCAGGCAATGCTACTGACTTGGGACAGAGTTGATGAATGACTCTGTAGGAGAAATGGATCTGGGATGTTGGTCAGAACTCAGATGAACATAAGTCAGCAGTATGCCTGGGTAGCCAAGAAGGCCAATGGTATCCTGACCTGTATGCAACACTTGTCAGCCTCTTCTTCCAGGTAACTAGAGATAGGAAAAGAGAAAATGGCCTCAAATTGTACCTGGGGATATTCAGGTTGGATATTAGGAAAAATTTATTTTCCCAAACAGTGTGTAGGCACTGGAACAAGCTGCACAGGCAGGTGGTTAAGTCACTGTCCCTAGAGATGTTCAATAAACATTTAGATGTTGCATTAAGGGGCATGGTTTAGTGGGGAAATAGTGGTGGTAGGTGGATGGTTGGACTAGATGACCTAGGAGCTCTTTTCCAACCTTGGTGATTCTATGATTCTACGATTCTATCAGTCTACGCCAAATACTATAACGAAAATAACTTTAGCTGACCAAAATACTTTTAATCATTAAGCCTGACAAACTCCATAACAGAAAAAAAGTTCTGAAAAAGTTCCTCTGTTCAGCTGCATAAGTTAACAACACTGTAAGTCAGGCTTTACTGAGCATCCAATCTTCAGTATATAACTTCTAATGAGGTATACTATATTAGTTTTAATTTACTCTAGTAGCTAATGATTAGGTCTAGACGAAAATTTTGGATTAAAAATACTTTCATGGGCTTTTCCACTCACTTGATTACTTTGAGAAACATATTCTTCAGCTATTTTTTTTTTTTTTAAATTAAAAAAAAATCCTAAATAACTGAGTTTACAAATTGCCATTCAATCTCTTTGCTTTCTTTTATAATCTAACATTTCTAGACTCAGATTATGACCACTGGTTCCCTTAGCATGTTTTCTCATGATAAACCTCTCTCTTCAAATGTATTTAAATTGTGTCAGCTACTTTGACCTTTCAGTAGTAAGTCAGTCCCCATCATGTCAAAGCAGACGTCAAACTCTGAAGTGAAATGTGGTGCAAAGTCTTACATCTGAAGAATTTAGAAATTCAGTTTGAATTATGACTAGTGAATGCATTTGGTAAGTCTTAAGGAGATTATGAAAATGTAAATAATAATAAATTCTGTGTCATATAAACTATAAGTGTTAATGAAGTTATATCAAAATATTGTTTTACAGCATAATGTGACCATGACTGTTGTTCCTGAAACCTTTTACATAGGATATTGTGAGTAAATACCCTTCTGGAATAAAACTGAAGTTTAAAGTATGGTGATGACATGTATAATGAACTTATTCATTACTCATTGACTAATAAGGAAAGTGAAACAAATTAAAAATTCAGCTAAAGAAGAAATATATTGATAGGTAAAATTGCTATATAATTTATTTATAGCAATTTTATACAAAAGATCACATAGTAGGCATGCACTGATTTCAATCTTCTGTCATTTTAGTTTTCAAGTGACCTACACTTTGAAGGTTATGCACTTCTATTTCATTATAATTTTAAGACTTAGAACAGAACTTACATACTATGATTGGATATCAGTCTTCTTTTACACAGAGATTAATAATAAGATCTTATCATGAAAATTTCTGTGGTGTTTCAACTTCAGTCATGCACTGAATCATCTCTGAAGGACACTAATTTAATCACAGTGAATTCATATAGATGCTTCTTTACTTTGAACGTTACATTTCTAGTCTATAGATGCTATAATTATAAAACAATTAATCAGCTTAAGTAGACAATTTTGTAAATACAAAAGTTCAAACAGTTTATTTAAGCATGAAGATCTGAAGTTCAATTTCCTTATGAATTTCTTGTAATATATTTTGAAATAAGATTGACAGTGCAGAATATTCCTGCTCCAACAGGGAAATTGGGCTAAATGACTTTCGAGGTCCCTTCCAATCCCTGACAGTCTGTGATTCTGTGAATTTACCTAACTTAATTAGGACATGAGCACATGTTAGAGGCAAGGCAAGCCAACAAAGAACTATGGAAGAAAAAAAAAAGTGTGAGAGAAAGAGACAAAATTAAGGAAAAGTTCTAGGGCTTATAAATTAGGGATATAAACATCAGTAAACCTTACATAATTGCTCAAGTGGTGAGTAGCCAGAAAGCCTTGGAGTTTTTTGGCTTTGGTTTGTTGGTTGTCTCTCTACAACTTTCTAATAACTGTACTTACTCCCAGCAAAGATTTTCTAGTGTGATGAACAAAAATTGGTAACTGATCCAGGAATTCATAAAAACACCTCTGTCATGGTTTTATGATTTTTGTTATCAGTCCTCCACATCATAACATCACATAGAGCACTGGGAATTAAAGAGTTAATGTTCTAGTTTCATGGATTTTTTATTTTTCCAGGTACCTGGTTCTCAGAAGAGAATCGCAGAATCATAGAATTGCTCAGGTTGGAAAAGACTTTAAAGGTCATCAAGTCCAACTGCAACCTAACTCTAGTAGTTAGGGTAGTCCATACTACCCTAACTCTAACAACCTGTTGCTAAATCATGCCCCTGAGCACCACATCCAAATTGAAAATGGTCTGAACATCACATTCTTTCAAATATACTCTTGAAGTAAAATTAGTTGTTTAGTCACATTTTCAAATTTGATGTATTAATGTAGATGAAGTCAAGCAGAAGTGACAGGTATAGTTAAAACCAGACATACTATAAAATACCTTCCAGAAAAATCTACGGTTTTAGCATCTAAGCTTTCATTGATTCAAACAAAGCAATACAGAGAAGCACAGAATTTGGCTCTTTGTGGATCGTGTGCAAAAGATAGTAATTTTGATAAGTGAATTTGATAAAGAAATACCTGAGTTCATTCTGTGCACTGTCATTATTTTTGCATGTGATCTTGAGAAACTAGAGCCACTCTCTCCTTCAGTTTTTTGTTTGTAAGTGGAAATAATAATACTTTCCTGTTACCACATTTTGTTGTCTCCAAAAATCTCGCTTCCATAGAAATAAAATTCATTTTAGCTTAGCTAACTGAGTTAAAACAGGTCTCTCTCATATGGATAGAATTTTATTGTTTACCAAAGTTAGTATACAGTTGTAATCTGGTTTTGTTCAAGAAGGGCAGCAAACTTTACAGACTGTATCTTTTCACAAAGGTAACTATGTGCATCCCACAGATGTTTATCAGTGTTGTTCCATACTTTTTTTTTTCTTTTTTTTTTTTTTTTTTTGTGATGTGTAGCCCCAAAGGTGTTTCAAAGCCCAGAAAGCTGCCTGTATTTCTTGTGAGATGTCCTCAGGAGTGGCTTAGTGTCTTTAGCTAACGATGTCCCTAGAGAGGATTGGAGGGGCAATAATCCATCAGAGCTGATGTATTTTAAAACGATTTCAACTTTGTAATCACATCTTTTGTAGCTCTTATCACCTTTCCATGTTCTTAATGATTTCAAGACAGAACATGACCTATAGTTTTTCCTTGCAAGATTTCTGGGATTTTTCTGTTGGAGCTTTGATGTCACGTACCACAGAGGCAGATGGGATTTGTATGCAGACTAAATTTACTCTCGCAGTCACAGATATCAGATGTCTGGAGACTGAAATTCAACACATTCTCCAAAGCCTCTACTAATCTATATTACTGATGGACAATTTGGCCTTTTTTATCAAGAATACTTCACATTTTCCACACAAAAGTCATAAATATACAACACTTTTTTTTTTTTTTTTTTTTTTTTTAAGCAGGTCTGTCAAGATTTCAGAGTTTTAGAGCTATAGAGATGCATGACTCCTTGCAGTTGTTCTCATTAATGCAATCTGAATTTTCTCAGTATCTCTCTCTTCCTTTTATTTTATTTTATTTTTCCAAAATCATTGCTATGCTTAAGGGAAATAACTCTTTTTGTTTACATAAATTATTCTCCATAGCATAATAGAGTAAATTCATGTTAAAAAGTAGTTATATCATTTAGAATTGTTATTTAAATTGAACGTTTCATCAAACTATGAAAATTAAAGGTTTAATAAAAACTTTTAAAATTTTGAAACATAATGTTAATAGTATACAGGCATTTTCACTGCATTTTACTCTCAAGATAAATTGTTTCTGCCTTTTTGTTACTAAACAACCTCAGTGGATGTATCTTTTTTTTTTTTTTTCCCTTTCTTTGCACACTTTGTAAGCAGTTGGTGTACAATCTTGTTAATTGGCTAGCCTCCTTAATACATTATTAGAGTCACTGTTAAAATTCAGCGGTTTCTGCCAAGTCACTGCATTTTTTACTCCATCTCAAGTTCACCTAGAGTTAATTTTGGTGGTTAACTCTCCTCCCAACAGTTTTGGCCTTTCTTTGCTTCACTGAGTCCTCCAACACTATTTCAAGACATTTCAAATCTCCAGTTCTCACATATACTGTCATGTCACCCACACCAGGCATTTTCATGCTGTCTAATGTCTTCTCTCACCTGCTTTGAATATACCATCTATGCATATACATATTCATATGTAACATCTATGTCTGCAGCATTCATTCATTGATTCTACACAGCTTTTGACCGCAGCTTTTAAACTATTTTATTGAACATAACTTTTGTGTTTACATATTCTTTTTCACAAATCTATTGGAAAGATACACAAGTACTTATGTAATTAATAAACAGTCTCAGGGTTATAAGATATCTTTTAAAACTGTTGTAGTGATCTAAAATAAGTTTGAATCCTTAAGAATGCCAATTTCTTTCAAAAAGAGGCAAATGAAAGGAAGGCTAAAAAGATTATAAAATCAAAGAATTGTAGGTGTTGGAAGGGACTTCTGCATATCAAGTTCAACCCCCATACTAAACCAGGTTCCCCAGAGTTAGTTGTACAGGAAGGTGTTCAGGTAGGTCTTACAGAGAAGACTCCGTAACCGCACTGGGCAGCCTGTTGCAAAGCTCCATCAATGTGACAGTGAAGTTTACCAGGTGATAAAACAGAACCTCATGTATTCCAGTTTCTCCCTGTTGCCCCTTTTTTCTGTTGCTACATGGGACTGAAAAGAATCCACCTCCACTGACTTGACTTATGTACTTTATATAAGCAGTGGTAAGATCCCTCTCAGCCTTCGCTTCTCCAGACAGAAGAATCCCAGGTCTCTCAGCCTTTTCTCATACAGAAGGTACTCCAGAGGTCTAGAAATCTTTGTCACTCTCTGCTGGACTCTTTCTAGGAGATCTTTTTTAAACAGGGGGATTAGACACAATATTCTAGATGTGAGCTCATCAAGACACAGAAGAGGAGAAGGAGATCTTCCCTCCACCTGCTGGCCACACTCATTTTAATGTACCACCAAGATACCACTGGCATTCTTGGCCACAAGAGCACTCTGCTGGCTCATGGCCAACCTGTTGCCCACCAGGACACCTTTGTTCTTCTCTACAGAGCTGCTTGTACAGCAATTAGTACAGTAAATCCATTGCTTGAATAATTTCCAGGAAGCCTATTTAAAATTCTTTATGGCTACTGTGCTACAGAAAATGCTATATAAGAATATGCTTAAATTTAAGGATCAATGTAGATCACACGAAAGATGCCTTAAGAGAGCATTTAGCGCAACACACCTTAAACAAATAAGGTGATCTTCCTCAGTACCCAGGACTGTTTTCCCTAGTTTATTCAAATCACATGCATACAGAGGAATAAATGCATACTTTTGCATAATATTGTGGCAAAAAATTGTCCTGTAAAAGCACCAGCAAGTACAACTCTGATTATGATTAAAGTTTATCTTATTATACTGTAGCTAAGAGGATCATGTTATTATATACTGTGGCATGATTAAACTGCTTTTTCTTAAAGTACTTTGAATTTATGTTCAGACAGCTTTATATTCATAAGCTCACAACACTACTCCACATATCCCCAGAGAACAACTCAGAAAAGACTAATCAGAGTACTGCCAGTTATTTTACAATAATGTGCATTACCCTCCTTACTGTTCTAACTCTAATTCAAATCCACGTAAGCCCTTCTATACGATATGTTCAGTGTCAGTTATGATCTGAGTTAAACTTTAAAATAGAAAATATCTGCTGCAGAACTGCAGAAAGGCTTTGACCATTAGAGTCATGTATTGACCTCAGTGATGTCATTTGAAGACAACAAAGATTTTGAATGAGACACGACTAAGAATGCCATTAAGTGGTGACCAGAGTAAAAAAAAAAAAATAATGTTTCAGCCACTCTTTTCTCTCTGTGTGTGTTTCTTGAGGCATGTGCAGACCCTGTAATGGAGCACAAGCAGAATTCATCTGAGCTGGAGAGTTTTGTCAACATACAATGAGAGTAAAACTTGCTGTGCATAAGAAATGGACTCAGGAGAGATTATGTTTCCTTCTTTCTCAGAACCTAACAAAGCTTTCAATAATGTTAAATTTGACAAATTCATTATTTTTTGTTTGTTGTTCTTTTACAGTCCTTATCAAATACCTCAAGTATCTGAACATTCAGGCTATCTCACCATGTCAAAACCACTAAAAAAGTGCTGAACTATTGATTTCTTCTCCTGTGGATTTACATTTGACATCCTAGTGGAGTTACTTTTTAATTATACTTGCTCCCCATACTTTCTAAGGCAAAGAATCACAGAATTGTAGGGGTTGGAAAGTCCCCCTTGAGATCATTTAATCCAACTCCCATGTCAAAGCAGATTTCCTAGACTAGTTTACACAAGAAAGCATTCAAGTAAGCTTTGAATATATTCCCAGAAGAAGAATCCATTGCCTCTTTGGACATCTTGATCCAGTGCTCTGTCACGCTCAAAAAAAAAAAGAATTTTTTCCCCTCATATTCTTACGTGAATTCCTGTGATCCAGTTTGTGCCTGTTGCTCCATGTCCTGTTGCTGGTCTCTGTTGAAAAGAGCCTGGCCCCATCTACTTGACACCTGCCTTTTAGATGTTAGAATCATAGGATCATAGTATCATTTCAGTTAGAAGGGATCCGTAAAGGTCATCTGGTCCAACTCCTCTGCAATGAACAGGGACATCTACAGCTCAGTCAGATTGCTCAGAGCCCCATTCAGCCTGACCTTTATTTAAAGTCTCCAGGATCAGGGCACCCATAACCTCTCCGGGCAATCTGTTCCGATTCTTCATTAAGATATTTACAAGCATTGATATGATCCCCTTTCAGTCTTTTCTTCTCCAGGCTGAACAGTCCCAGGACTCTCAGCCTTTTCTCATAAGGGAGACACTTCAGGTGTCTAAACTCCTACCCGTCTGCTGGACTCTCTTCAGTTGTGTTCTGTATTTCTTGAACTGGGAAGCCCAGAATTGAATGCAGTACTCCAAATGTGGCCTCACCAGAGCAGAGTAGACAGCAAAAATAACCTCCATTGACTTATTGAACACACTATTTTTAAGCATTTCAGGACACTATTGGCCTTTTTGGCCAAAGGAGAATACTGCTGGCTTATGATCACATTGCTGGTTCAAGAAGACTAGGAAAGTTGCTCTGTTTTCTCAGTTTCATTTGTTAAAGTCATGTTGCACTTTCTAATTTTTCTCAGTCTCCCAAACTAACATCAATAAGTGATTAGGTAAATCAGTTATGACATTAGTACTACTCCCACTTACAATCAATAACTTTTTTTTTGAGTTATGCTAAATCCAAACCTGCCTTTCACATTCCAGCTACTCAAGAGTGACCCAAATATATATCTCCTCTTTCTGATAAAACCTTGCCAAATAAATAAAATTTTATTATTCACTCAAATCACTATGCATGGTATTCTGAAAGGTTTCCACAAATAAACAGAAAATGTTCTGATATTAAACTTCCACAGCCCAAATTGCAAAGTCAATTCACCAGCCAACAAATCAGAAACAGAATTTGCTTCCTGAACTCGTTTTTCTTCAAGAGGCTTATGTTAGTTCAACTTCTATTCATGTCCATTCACTGACATTTGCCTGTGTGTGATAATTGCAGTGGGAAAGTTTATGTTCAATAGTTTCATATCACTTTACTTCTGAGACTGCAGACACTTCTCCAAGCATTTCTGACAGTCTTCCAGAATATATACTATTGGAAATACATGTTTATAAACAGAATAAGAGGAATAAATGTAATCAAGTTTTCTAAGCGAATTCAACACTTTGAACTGAAGTATGACTTGTGTCTGCATGACCATTTTTCCAGATGATGAGAAATTAATTAGTCTCCTAAGTATCCCTATGAAATGACATGTTACCAGCATCAGGTAAGATAAACAATTACTCTGTAAAGGGCTGAACTGTTGAGAAGGTTTATCTACATGCTGAACTACATATGAAAATATTTTTCTTCCCAGCTTATCTAACATAAATGTGGCAACATTTTCTCTTTTCTGTTTTTTCCCACTCTTTCTTATATTATTCTTTATTTGGATAAAGAGTCAGTAAAACTTCATATCTTTTCAGATAGGAACTTGTTTAAAGGTAATGTTTATGTTTTTGTTTAATCCTCAATTTGATGTTTTGAAAAGCCTCTCCAAAAATTCCTGTCCGCATTTTGAGCAGAATTGTTGTCAATTCAAAAACTTATATTTCAACAGATTCATGGATTTTATTTTGCTTTAAAGAAAGGTAACTATTATCCTTCATTTAATTAAATTTTCAATATTTTATTTTTTCTCCAATTTATTCCTGAAGTTGTGTCACTTCACAAAACAATCTCTCTTTATGTCTATACGTTAAATGAGTTTTTGATCAAGTATCCTAGGAAGAAGTTTAATGTTTCACATTAAACTATCTTTTAAACCAATGAAAGACTTGCACAGAGGCTTTCTCAATCTTTCAGAGTTAGCTGTCCAATTTAATTTAATTATTATTAAAATAATTTGCAGTAATCCTAGACAGAAGGATGTAATTCAGAAATCATTCCATTCCAGTTGCAACACTAATGCAATTTGAATCTTAATTTCTGGAACCGAACATCACTTTTGCAAATTTCAGATAAAGTGATTGTCCACTGTTGCCTTTGGCATTATTTGGTTTTGGATAAATAGCATGAAGCAGTTCAGTGAAAAGCTGTCAGCAGTATGCCACACTTTGAAGTTCTTTGAGAAATTCCTACATTCTTATCTTACTGACAGAAACAATATTTATAAATGTCATTCACTACTGCTTTGTTAAAATGGTTGGGAATGGACTCTTAAGGATGAATCCTTAAAGCTTTGGTAATTATGGGAGATTTTAACTAATCTGGCTCAGTATTGGAGCCAATTTTGTTTAATAACTTTATCAATTATATTGATGAAGAGACCAAGTGCACACTCAGTAAACCTGCAGGTGACAGCAAGTCGATTAAGAGTGTTGATCTGCATGAGATTAGGAAAGCTCTGATGAGGGATCTGGATAACGTAGATGAATGGACCACATCCAATCAGAAGATGGTCAAGAAAGGTAAATTCCAGGTGCTTCAGTCCAGTCGTAATAACCCTATGTATCAGTGTAGACTTTCTTCAAGTGACCAGAAAGTTTTCCAGAAGAAAAGGACCTGCAGGTAGTGGTCTGAAAATGAGCCAACAACATGTCTGGGTGGCCAAGAAGGCCAACAACATCCTGTTTTGCATCAGAAACAGTGTGGCCAGAAGGACTAGTGTAGTGTTTATCCCTCTATACTCAGTGGTGATGAGAACATAACTGTGTTGCAGCCAAGGGAAGTGTTAGAGCCTCTGTCTCTCGGAATATTTAAGGGACATGTGGATGCGGTTCTTCAGGACATGGTTTAGTGGAGAACATGTGGTGTTAGGTGGACGGTTGGACTTGATCTTGAAGGTCTTTTTCAACCTAAATAATTATATGATTCTGTTATATCTGTTGGACAGATAATATATCAGGATTCAAGCAACCTAAGAGACACCAGGAGTACACTGATTATAACATCCTAGAATGAGTTATTGAGGAGTCAGCAAGGAAAGGTTTTTTGCTAGATCTCATTAAAACAAGAAAGAACTGGCCAGGAATATAGAAACTGAGGACAGCCACAGCAGAACTGACTAGGAGTTGGTGAAGTTGAACATCTCAATAGGAGGGCAAAAAGCAGGATGAAAACACTGGTTTTCAGAAGGACATATTTTAACATCTTTACGGAAGTTTTCTTTCAATAAATTAATCAAATCTAAAATGATAGAAAAAAAATAAATATAGGTTTTAAAATGAGAGGAGGGCAAGGTAAAAGACTAAGTGGCAGAATATTTCTGTGATATTGTTTTCTTCAGGAAAATTTCATTAAAAATGGACCTAATGACAGAGCCATTAACATCTTCCTAAATTAATTCATTTTTATAAAACATCTTTCATCAGCTTGAAACAAAAATTGTTCAGAAAAAATAAACAGGCATACAGAACATTAATTTTTACTTTTTTTATTCATCAAATTTACAGTAAGTATTTTGACATGATCTCAGTAGATTTTATGTCCCCTAAGGTCCATGCAAATATAATCCCAGGCATTGCATTCCATCCAGAATCACTTAGAAGTGTTCAGTATTTTGTGTTCAGCTAAATATGCTTTCTCAAACTATTCAAAAATTATTATTATTATTATTATTACAAGTTAATAGAATCACTCTCCCTAAGACTTTGCTTGAAAGACAAAACGTTCTCCATTTTCCCTCTTTCTGGAAATATGTGAGTTAATTTGTTTTTTTTATTCTTGTAAATTTTTCATTATCACTTTTATCATACTGATTTTAGCATCTTGATAAGCATTTCAGAAATACATTATTCTTCTCATATATATACAGCAAAAGATTACACAAAAAATTTTGTCACAACATTGTCTTGAAAGATCATGTTGTTTTTTTTCCAAAAGTCTCATTTAAAAAAAAATTCTTGTGATGGCTCTGTTTCATTCTCTTCTTCTTCCATTCCCATCTTAGTAGGAGTTTCTTTCCTTACTAAGTGATCTTACATTCACAGCCATTTTCACCTCTTCTGTATAGGGTCAACTTGTAATGGCAGTGTTTAATTTTCTGGTTGAACTGAGCAGGACCAGTGGCAGGGGTTGCAGTTATCACAGGGCTTGCCAGATCAACAACACGGATGAAAAGAAGAGCTGCAGGGCTCATCACAAAGATTGGAGGAATTGTAGGGTCTCTCACAGGGGTTGGAGTGACCACAAGGTCTATCATAGGAATTGGAGCAACTATAGGATCTCTTTCAGGAGTTGGAGCTGTCTCAGGGCCTGTCATGGGAGCTGGAGCAATTGCAGGACCTGTTGCATTTTTGTCAGATCCAGGGCAAGATTCTCTTACCCTTTAGGGCACTGAATATTGTTGAACAAAACTTGGTAGGCATGGACTAGTCCTAAGAAGTTACATATGAGAACATATTGATTTGAACCTCACAGGAATATTCAGAATTCTCAAGAGCTATTGTAACTAGTCCAGGGGAAGAAGGAAAAGTGAAAGTGAAAGTGAAGTAGAGGAAACAGTGGAGAGTATCCTCCCTTGTCTCCCCCATAACCTGATTCTCAGAGAAGACTATGAAAACAGTCTCCAATATATGGTTCTTGAATCACAAAGACAACTGAATGTCTAGCACAAACATGAGATTAGCTTTCCTACAAATAATTTTATCATATCATAAGAAAAGGTCACGCTACACAGTAAAATAACAATTTTAATCCAACCCCCAGAGATGATAAACACAACAGGGAACATAAATACAAAGAAAGATGCTAAATATAGTTCCAAGAAAATACTCGGAAAGAACTCTGCAAATAAAAAAAAAAAAATATTACATTGTGACTAGCAATTATCAAAATACCACAAAGCCTACAACAACCCTGTTTCAACATGCTTCTGTCTTATCTACTGTTAGTTCAAGTCTTCGATCCCCATGTCAGATGCCAAAAGGACTATTGTGGCTTAATGTGGCAGGTAGCTAAGCACCACACAGTCATTCACTCACCCCTATTCTTCAGTGGTTTGGGTTTGAATTTAAAAATAATAATAATTATTATTGGGATAAAAACTATTTGTTAAGACAGAAAAGGAAGAAGCAAAAAAAAAAAATAGCAGTAATGATATGATAATATGTACATACATATACACAAAACAAGTGATGCACAAGTAATTGTTCACCACCCACCATCCAGTGCCCAGCTAGTTCCCCATAAGCAGCTGCCCACCCAGCCAACTCCCCAGCATTTTCCTAGGTGGTTTTTTTTTTTGCATATTACATGGTATGGAATATTCCCTTTGGTCAGTTTATGTCACCTGTCCTAGCTCTAACCCTTCCCAAGTTCTTGTGACCTGTCCCCCAGTCCCTCTCACTGGAAGGACAGAAGAGAAACTGAGAAACTGAAAAGCCCTTGGCTCCCTACAATACTACTCAGAAACAACTAAATCAGTGGGTTATCAACCTAGTTTTTCTCTTAAAGCTAAAATGTAGTATCATACCAGACACTATGAAGGAAAAATCAACTCCAAAACCAAGTAATTCTGAGAAAAGAGTTGTAAAGATGTTAGCTGAGATAGAAATATTTTTTCTTTGTAGAAGTTTTGGGAAAACAGAAAAATATACAGACAGATAGAACTCTGTATTCTTATCTTTTTGTAAGAGTCCTATGCAATTCACCATGTCAACTAAAGAGAGATCCTCTTTTTCACATCCAACTGGTAGAAATTCTTTGGGAAAGATACTTCCGTATTAATAACAGTGGCAACTCAGTGCAGAAACTTTGCAAGAGCAAGAGCACTTGAAAGAGCGAAAAACTGAATATAGTGCCAATGAAAAAAGAGTATCAATGAAAAATTTCAAGTTGCAGTCTTAAGAGGAAGAAGTCTTGCAATGACTTAAAGACGTTTCCGTAAAAGAGTATTTTAGCCACAAGTCTATTAAAGGCTGTGTGGCTATTCCAGTACAGACAGGTGTTTTTTTTTTTTTTTTTTTTTTTGTTTGTTTGTTTTTTGTTTTTTGTTTTTTGTTTTGGTGTTTTTTGTTTTTTTTTAATAACTACAGAAAAAAGGAGCTGAGAATTGTTTCTCTGAACAAAGTGCACTGCAGTAACTAATTTCAGAGAGTAAGGTCTGTACTGTTTCAGATACTCTGTATTTGAATAGTAAGGACTAATATTTGAAGAATTCTTGCAAAACCTAAGTTAAAATTAAAAATTAATGAATACATACATATACACAAAATAAAACATATATGTATTGGTATAGAAGTGCCGATACACTATGTTAAGCTTGTTTAATCTCTGTTGAGAAGGAGAAAAGAGAGAGAGAATACGTGAATTAGAGGTCAAAACTTTGAAAACAGAAGGCTTAAAGTTAGCAGAGTGAGGACACCAGAGACATAGAAGAAAAGAAGTTGAGAAAGAGTTTCTCAAGGTTGATGAAGTTAAATGCAATTGTAAAGTAGTTAAGAAAATAGTAAGAAAGGTTGTATTTCACCAGAAAGGAAAAAAATATAAATACTTGGATGAGTAAGAAGGTATCAACAGAGACAGATCAGGATAGAATATTGTTTTATACTGTTAGTTTCTCAGTGTTCAAAAAAGAGTGGCAAAAAAATGGAAAAAAAAAAAAAAGTAAATGTATGTAAACGTGAAAATGAGGTAAAAGGTTTTTTTCTATTATAATTAAAGCTATGTGTCTTTTGTTTTGGTTTTTAGTTTTGTTTCTTTTTTTCCTTATTGATAAAATCTATGAAAAATATATTAAAAAAAAAAAAAAAAAATCTGCGGGGAAAACAAACAAGCAACCAAAAACCAGAGGTAGAGATATTAAATCCACAAAATAAACTTTGGCAGTGGTTGCTTGTTAGCCAATAGTGACCAGAGCAAACATCAAACACATACATCTGTAAACATACTTGAATGACTGGTATTACCAACAGCACATTAGGACTGTGTTCTGCATCCTTCGTCAGATATGCTCTGAACTTAAATTACATCAAAAAGTTTTGCAAGATAAAGTGACTTATTTCCTTTGCTAACTCTGACTGTACAGACATAGAATCATAGAATCATAGAATGGCTTCGGTTAGAAGGGATCTTAGTGATCATTTAGTTTCAAACCCCTTGGTGTGAGCAGGGCTGCCACCCACTAGATCAGGCTGCCCATGGCCCCATCCAACCCGGCCTCAAGTGCTTCCAGAGATGAGGTATCCACAGCTTCCCTGGGCAACTTGTTCCAGTGGCTCATCACCCTTGTAGTAAAAAATTTCCTCCTAGTATCCAACCTAAATCTCCTCTGAAAGCTATATGTCTGTTTATAGAAGTAATTAAATATTTTGCGTAAATGTGATGCATAATAAATGAAAGTGATCTCATAAATGGTATATCACTTTTTTTAGCCACAACTTTATAAAAATGTTTTCTCTGTTTTACTTTATGTCTGAACTATACTATACTTTAAAAACTATTATGATCTCCAAAAGAAAAAAAAAAAAAAAAAAAAGAAGAAGAAAAAAGAGAAAAGAAAAAAGAAAAAAGAAAAAAAACTACAGAACTTCAGAACACACTAGATATTAGTGGCCAGGATATTTTTCAAGATAATATCAAACATGAATCAGAAGCCGTTTCTTACTAGAAGATGTTTTCTTAGGGGGAAAAAAAATAATCAAATATTCTTAAGTATAAGGGTTTTTGAACCTAAAGAAATTCATAGTCTTTCTAAATTTATGCTGTCATTTACTTTGGTTTAGTTTGTATATACAAATTTAGAAAAATGAATTGTTTCAGTTCTGGCAAACTAACATATGTTGATGTAGATAAAGAAATAAACAGAAATAATTTCATATATTTCAAGATGTAGTACTCAAAAATATTTTTGTTCACTAGCTAAACTGATGAATCACCCAGTACGGTCTCAATGTGAAGCAACAGAAAGAAACATCAGCAGATGTGGATACACTTCAAGAGTGCCAAAGACTTACTATTCATAGAGTAAGATTCCTCTTGCCCTAAATTAAATAACTGAAGTAATTCTGTCCTTTTGTATCCTGCGTCAGTCCTTTTATCACCATTAATTACAGATGAAAGGCTCACATGAGGATGTTTGCATCTCAGAAATTTAAAGTGATTTAATCATGCAAACTTGGTCAAGTCAGTGGCTGATTTTATCCAAACAAACTGAAAGGGTGAACTAAAGAAAGAGTGTGTGCTTCAGACTCTATTTACCAGTGTGGTTCAAACGCTAGTGTGACAAATCAATTAATTGATCTTATTGAAAGAACATTTTTCTTTCTCCTGCTATTTGCTTTCTCTTAGTCCCCAAAGGCATTTAGCACTCCTCTTTATGTAGTAATAGCATGGCTTCCAGAGAAAAACCTTTCTAAAAATTTCACCAGAAAATGCCCCTCTCATTCTAACATCCTCCTCATCTGTGGGAAACAAAAATAAAACACGAAAATTAGCCTCTACTAAAGAACCTGGCTCTGCAGGGAGAATTTTACTAGTGTGTGAATAAATAAAACCATTTGTGCTTGTGGATTCATGCTGACTATTTGTAGAGGAGGTTGACATTACTTCCACCCCCACTCAAGATATTGCTGCTAGAATAAGATTCACCAGTTTGGTTTTGTTTCTTTTAAAAAAAAAACATACACAAAACAATCTTAAGGAAGTGTAAGAAAATGAGAAAACATTTTATAAAAAGAACATATATTTATAAAACTCTCATAAATAAACCATCAGCTGTCTTGGCAAATATGTGGGTTGCTCTGAAAATAATGCATCCTATTTATTTCCATGGAAACTACAATAGATACAAAGAACATAATGACAACATTTGATAGAGCAAATTCTCAGCTAGAAAACATAATTTTTCAACATAATGCTACCACTAACTATGCATTTTCACCACTGATTAACAACAGTACATTGTGTATGTTGTGCTCATAAATCTGTACCAGCAGAGTTGATCCACTGTCACTGCTGCCATTGCCGAAATGCGTCACCCACCACCTCACTGTGCTCACATCCACTGTTTGGTGTCCAGAAACATTCAGCAAGAATTAATGAATGTCAGTGGTGTAATTTTTTTTACATGGAGGAATTTGATGACACACCTTTGTTTCACAAACATTTCCATGTCAGACACCATTCTATCAGACTGTCCTTCTGCTGCCATCTGTCACATGACAACAACACATAACAGAATATTAGTGGGAAGGTTCAAACTCTACTGCCATACCATAGACATCTGCCTCCAATGTCGTGGGCCAACATAATACAATACAAGGCATTACTTCCAAAGCAACTTTCATATTTTTTTACAAAAATATTTTGATCTTTGTGGAAAATGTTTACCTTTTTTTCCTTAATTTGGTAATACTAAAAGGCTTAAGCTCATGGAAATGCATCAAATTTGGATAAGATTTTCATGCTGTGATCTGTGCATACAGAGGCTGTTCCAAAAGTAGTGCCTCCTATTTGATGATGTTGATTAGCAGAGTCAGAAGTGGATGTAAGGGGTATGACAGTAGAGGTAGAAGCTTCTTGCCAATATTCCATTACATTTGGTTTCTATGTGACTGATGGCAATGGAGGGCAGTGTAACAAAATGGTTCCTAACATGGAACTGCATGTAGAGTAAAGATGTGGAATTTAATTCCTCCAAATGGAAAAAATTGCACCCACTGACATTCACTGAACTTTTCTGGAGACTAAATAGTGGATGTTAGCACAGCAAGATGGTAAACAGTGCATTTCAGATGTGGCAAACAGCAGTGTGAAAAACAAACCACGTTTCAGACAGCCATACACATTTTTATGAACATATCGTTCATGCTGTTCTTGATTGATGATGAAAATGCATAACTAATAGTAGTGATTAGGTTGAAAAAATAGTGTTTTATAGCTGAGAGTTCACTCTATCAAATAGTGTTAATGTGTTTTTATATCTGATGTAGTTTCCATGGAAATTAATAGGAAGCATTACTTTCGGAGTGACTGACACATATTGAGCATGGAATTCCTTTTTTTTTTTTTTTTTTTTAAACTAAAACTTAATGGAGTTTGTCTTCAATGAATATTTACCAACTTACGATATCTTTCAGTACTGAATTGGTGGTGGAAGCAAAATCTCTGTAAATTGTCTGAGCTTAGTGAAGGAATTATTAGCAGTACTCCTGTGTAAGATATGGAATAGGGTTAGGCAGTAAAATACAGTTCATTAAGAATCCCAGAAATTATCCTGAATTTAAAAATATTTTCCTCCCCATTTTCTGCTCTTGAAAGCACAAAATAAGATAGGAAACACAAGAAATGGGGGCCTAAAGGAAAGTTGGGGCCATATGAGTTTTACGCAAGAGTACTGAGGAAAATGGAGGAGGTGATAGCTGAGCCACTTGCCATCATCTATCAGTGCTCCTTGTTGACTGGTGAGGTCCCAGAAGACTGGAGACTTGCCAGTGTGACTCCCATCTACAAGAAGTGTTGTAAGGAGGATCCAGGGAACTACAGGTTTGTTAGCCTGACCTTAGTGCTAGGGAAGGTTGTGGAGCAGATTGTCTTGAGATCACGCAGCATGCACAGGACAACTGGGGGATCAAGCCTAGCCAGCATGGGTTCACGAAGGGCAGGTCCTGCTTGACCAATCTAGTCTCCTTCTATGATCTAGTGACCCGTCTGGTGGATGAAAGAAAGGCTGTTGATCTAGTCTACCTAGACTTCAGCAAAGCCTTTGACACTGTCTTGCACAGTATTCTCCTGCAGAAGCTGGCAGCCCGTGTCTTGGACAGGTACACTCTTGGCTGAGTAAGGAACTGGCTGGAGGGCCGGGCCCAGAGAGTGGTAGTGAACGGAGTTAAATCCAGCTGGCGACAGGTCATGAGTGGTGTTCCCCAGGGTTCAGTGCTGGAGCCTGTCCTCTTCAATATCTTTATTGATGACCTGGATGAGGGCATTGAGTGCACTCTCAGTAAGTTTGTGGATGACACCAGCTTGGCTGGAAGTGTCAATCTGTCCAGGGGTAGCAAGGCCCTACAGAGGGATCTGGACAGGCTGGATAGCTGGGCTGAAGCCAATGGGATGAGGTTCAACAAGGCCAAATGC
>JAOWBP010000001.1:118571456-118602081 GCA_028571105.1 Tragopan temminckii | reverse complement strand
CTTCCCTTCCCTTCCCTTCCCTTCCCTCCCCTTCCCTTTCCTTTCCTTTCCTTTCCTTTCCTTTCCTTTCCTTTCCTTTCCTTTCCTTTCCTTTCCTTTTTCAAAGTTTATTCAGTTTAAGGATTTGGGGCAATTAACACCAATAGGCACTATATGTGGACTGTCAAATTAAGAGATGTATAGATTATATTTTACTGAAGGCCTTTCATTTTACTATAGAAGATGAGCTCTCTATTACTTAAAGTCTAAAGTTTGAAACTATTTTGTAATTACACAAAATGCTATGTATTCCAGTATCATGTATCATTGTGTAAACTGCTTTTGTTTTTCATTGACATTCTAGCTCCTGGAGCCATTGAATTCCAGTACAGTAACAGGTATTCATATTTTGTATTGAAGGAGACGACTCTTTTGATTTTTCTTTTTACTGTCAATAAAGATTGATTAGCTTGCTCCATGATGCATTTGTTAAAAATCTGAAAATAATTCATCTGCATAATACCAACTTTCCTTTTGCTCAACTCTTTCTTTCACTGCAAAGAAAACAGCAACCACAACAAACAGATGTGTCATAGCTTTGATTTAATTTGCGGTCACATATTCATGGAACTATACCTCCAAAGAAGAGAATGTAGAATCATAGAATTGTAGAATAGTTTGGGTTTGGAAAGGATCCTTATGGTCATGGAATCCAACTATCAACATCAGAAATCCACTGTTAAACCGTATTCTGAACTGTCATATCTGCATGTTTCTTTAATAACTCTAGGATTGTCCATTCCACCAGGCAGCCTGTTCCAATGCCTAACCACCTTCTTCATTAAGAAATTATTTTTGATATCCAATCTAAATCTTCACTTTCGCAACTTGGAGACATTTCTCACATTCTGTCACTTGTCACCTGTGAAAAGAGAGCAATGTTGTGCTGGTTGAAACCTCCTTTTGTGTAATTACAGAGAACGATAAAGCCTCCCACTAACCTCCTTTTTTTTTTTTTTTTTTTTATCAACTCCAGTTCCTTCAGCCATGCTACGTATGTCTTCTTTTCTTGTCCGTTCACCATCTTTGTCTATTTTGTCTGGACACACTCAAGTAATTCTTTCAAATGGTGAAGGTATGTGCCCCAAAAGTGAGCACAATATCCAAGTTTGCTACATACAGAGAGACTATCACTTCCCTAGTCCTGCTGTCCACACAATTTCTGTTGCAAGCCAGGATGGTATTAGCATTCCCGGCCACCTGGGAACACTGTTGGTTCATGTTCAGTCAGCTGTCAGCCCTTACTATTTTTAGTAGACATTTTTAAATAACTCTGGTCTCTTAAATGGTAAAATGAAGTAAGACTGTATTTGGAAGATAAAAGTAAATGCATTATTCATTGTAATTTTCATTCATAATCAAACCATAGTATGCCTGACTGTCAAAATATGCAACAGTGTTGTATGTAATGTGTCATTGTGTGTAAGTAGCATTTTTAATTATCATGAATAGAATATGTGTATAATGAAAAAAATAGTAGTGTTTTTTTTTTTTGTTTGTTTGTTTTTTTTTTTGATTAAAAGAAATCTAATAATTCTTAATATCTAAGCACCTAGGAAAATCAGTATTCTCGGTTATATCCAGTTTGGACTTTCAGAGTCATTGCAGCTACATGGAGGTTCAAAATCCAGTTATAGAACAAATGTGTATGATAAAACTTCATTATATAAAAAAACAGCTGGTTTGAAAATAACTTTTAAAGTGCGAGTTTTGTAGCAAAAAATTTTGGAAGTATTGAATTTTAATGAGTAAGAAATTTTTTTTTCAAATGCAAAAGGAACGTTGCTTTAATTGGGCAATATAAAAGATGAATATTTGTTCCACAATATACAAGACTAGCAGTGACTTAATTATCTAATTCTTGATCAAAGGGTTTTAGGAAGTAATAGCTAGAAATACTGATTTACATCATTTTCTGACAAGCAACCTATGCCAAGTTTCTATACTATTTAAAGCTGCTAAATCTTGGATTTCATACCTGGAGATAAAGAGGATACAGTACTGGAGTCCCAACTCAGTTCAGGGGTCTGAAGAATGATGCCAAGATGCCAAAGATGCCATGGAGAAGGGCCTGAGGCTACTTTTTGTTTCCTTGAAGTGGACTTGTGGGGGCTGTATCAAAAAATGTTCTCTTTTACAGTAGACTCATGGAAGTGAGATAATTTTATCTAGAGGTCCTTCTTTTAAATAAATTAATAAATACATAAGATAAATTTAGAAGCTCCTGTCACTTCTGTAGTAAATTTGAAAGCTAGAATTTTAAAATTTGAACTTGTGCTTCTGTTTAATATTTTTGCTTTATGCATTGTGATTCCAAAGGTTTTCATAGTTACCTATCTTTAGGTAGTAAATAAACAAAGGAAAGAAAAATAGAAATGCATAAGTCTCCCTGTTGTTCTGTAGAAAATCAGATCTCAATGTGCAACATGTAGAATGAGAGTATATTCATAGCAGGAGTTAAATAGAGTTAGTTCTTTTGGAAGGACAACTTGAGTAAGTTTAAAATATCTTAGATGCTGAAAATTCAGCACAAACCAGGTCTATCATGGAAAGTTATTCTCAATATAAGTCTGTTGTGTTTGTGAGTACATGCAGGCTACTGTACTGTTAAGTCAAGAGGGATTTGAAGACCTGACCCTTTCAAATAGCTGTCTTTTTTATCAACTGACTTCCATACACTGCACATTTCAAAGGAGTGTCTTTTGTAGAAGGTGCTACAGTGACTTATAAGTGAATAGTCTTTCTATTCTCAAAGTATGCAGTCTTAAAACAAGCAGTTGCTGACATGCAGGCATTCCTTGAATTACCAGTAATTGTAGCAGAAAAGGCCAGAGAACAGAAAGTATATTAGCAGTAAGTGCTGGACAAAAAAGGAGCCAGGACACTCTTTTGGCTGGAAAAGAGAGCAATATTTGTAATTACTTATTAAAAATTGTCATACCTTCAGCTCAGATGGAATTTTTGTCTTCATCATGTCTGGAATGATGCTGTATTTTTGTTCTAAGAGAAAAATACTGTTAATAATACATCAGTGTTTATTGTTGCCTGTTAAGTGGTGTTGTACAGAGCCAAGGCCTCTCAAAGAGAAGGACCTAAGAAGTTGGGAGGTAACAGAATTAGGACATCTGACTTAAACTGGTCAATGGTATATTCCATACCCTATGACATCAAGATGAAGGGGGCGGGAGTTCTTCTGCTGCTCAGGGGACTGACTGGGCATCAGTTTGTGGATGGTAAGCAAATGCTTGTACATCACTTGTTATATGCATTCATATATATATATATATATATATATATATAAAAAATTATCCTTTTCACAAACTTAGTAAATAGTTTTATCTCAGTCCATGAGTTCCACGTTGTTCTTCTGTTTGTTTTTGTTTTTGTTTTTTTCCCTTTTGATTCTCTCCTCATCCCACTGGGAAGTGGGGGCGGGAGCTGGCGAATGACTGCGTGGTACTTAGCAATCTGTCAGGTTAAACCACAACCAAAATAAGCATATTATCTGCCAGAGACCTTCAAACAATGTTATTAGTTCCTTAAAAATATTTCCCACCTGATTATTTGAAGCAATTCCTGCAGTAATATTCTAAGAGAAACAGTGAACAGTATGTTGCTGCATGCCCAAACTTAAATCTGTGATATAATATGGAAAAAATGTTTATTTCCTGTTAATTTCATTCAATTGTAGCTTTTGTGGTAACCATGTGTGGCACATTAAGCTTGACATTTTCAGAAAGAAGCATAACAGAAGTTGACAGTACCCCTTTATACTGTGAATGGAGAGCCACAGGGAAGAGGAAAAGTACTTTCTATTGAACAAACAATCCATTTACCAGCAATAGCTTCCATTTTATGTATTTTATGTATGACTTCTTGTAGAAAACCACATCTGTGATATGTTACTGAAGAGGAGATTGATTACTTTGTTGTGCATTTTTAAGTTTTTCATCCTATGTGAGTTTAATCCTAAGGAATATATGTAGGACAAATTCGGCCATTATAATATTATCCTCCTTTATTGTCCCACAGCTTTGCACCTATGCAAAATGGTCACCTTTCTTCTGCACTGAATACTACACTTTTTCCAAAGAGCATGGCAAAGAGCAAGTTTCAGGAAAAAAAAAAAAAAAAAAACAAAAAACAAAAAACAAAAAACAAAAAACACAACTCACAACCCTATTTTAAATACACCATTTTATGAAAGGTTTTCTTTGGTTTTATTTCATATTGGGTTCTTTTGGTCCTCTGGTGACAAATAAACATCAAAGAGCTTTTCACAGGAGTGAAGGAGATTTTGGGATTTCCTGTACTAAGCTGAGAAAACAGCCATCCCCCTGCTTTACTTTATGAAGTGAGTGGAGTAGAGTAATTTTTGCATTTTTCACCTTCCAGCAGTAGACACCACAGGTAAATGATACAGACAAATCTGTCCTGCGGAAGGAATACTCAGTGACCCTAGATAGGCCTGAGAAGTGGGTTTTGACTGGGGCACTTGTAGTAGCACATCATCCAGACCCTGTTGAGTTTGGCCTGAAATCATTTCCACACAGGAGACCTATAGCAAATGGAACTGGCATGTATCAAGTGGGTTGATGGATATGCAAGCTGCTGTTTCTACAGGAATACTTGTTCTTTTGCTTTTAATTTATTTGTTTGGTAGGCTTTTATTTTGATTTTTTTTATTTATTCAATTCCCTTAACAACTATTGCCTTTGTACCGATCTCCAAGGAAAGGCAGGTTGACTGGTTTAGTGTTTTGATTTTTTTTTCCTGCTCTGAAAATCTTCAGTTTGTTAGTTTACTTAAAAATATACTGAGCACCCACATACAAAGTAAACTGTGTCCAAAAGTACCTGAGCACCTCACAATCTACGGGTAATACATATTTCAGTTAGTCATTGACATTTTCTCCTAATGTGATTGGAGATTAAATACAATAAGTTGTTAGGTTATTTAAGCATTGTTCTCACATTATCACATAAGCTTTACTGTCAACTGAAAATAAATGATAATTCACATTGATGCATATTAATGACATCAGATTGTCATCACATTTACATCAACATTGTGACAATCGATGGTCATATGACAGCTGAACTCTCAATAATTATGTCTTCAATAAATCAATTAATTAGCAATACAGACTTCTGCTCTTTTCATTCCAAGGGAAGTACTAACAGTCATAGATATTCTGTGTATATGAAGCATTTCCTCATGAACCGGGATATTTTTAAAACTGCATACAACCCTGGTTTACATATCATATGCAATTATAAAGACAAAAATTACTCTTCTTTAACTTAAATACACATGCATATTTCTAGGATCTTCTGTAATTCCCAGATCTATGTATCAGTCCAGGATCTTACTGTATGCAAATTACAGTCATAAGCAGCAGAAAAAAAAATATTATTTTTTTTTCCACTCTTGCATCTTTAGAATTTTGATAGAAAAAACCATACTCTTTCTACTGGCCTATTTCCAGATTTTGCCACCAAATTAGTATTCAACTTAATGTTTAGGGACATAGACATTACAAATAATTGTGTTATTGTTGGTGTCTTGTCCATGGAGATACTGAAGGTTATGCTGGCCCAGGTTCTACCAACCTTACTGAGCTGGAGATTTTTTTGTTCACTGCAGGGGACTTAGACCCACAAAGCATCCAAAGTGACACTTCAAAGGTCCCTTCCAACTCAAACAATTCTACAATTCTATGGAAGATACCTAACACCCCATCCCTATGCATTATTTAAATTATTTCTGTTTTGAATAACAGACTTTTTGTTCTGCTTTCCAAATGATAAAGAGGATTTATAAGTAAAACTCATGATAATAGTAATGGAAGTTTGTTCTGTACAACACCTAGGAACAGTAAGAAGTTTAGTGACTTCCTTATGCCATTCTACATATCACTGCTGTACAGATGGTCATTGTTATAAATGAGCTAATATCATAATGTTATATTGGGTAATATAACAAGCAATCTCAGTTGATCTGTGGGTAGAAATTCACAAGCAAACTATACTTACACTTGCAATAAAAAAAAAAAAAAAAGTATAAGCAAGATTTTCCTATAATCTCTGCAAATAATTTATAAATAATATTATTACTGATTGCTTTTTGCTAGATTTTCCTTTGAAAGCTCCTATCTTTGCGCATTATCCAAAAAGATTAAAATGCAATTAAACATCTAAAGAGTCTTGTTGATAGTAACATTTCTTCATATATTGAACAATGTAATAATTAATGGCTTATACTATAGTTACTAACTGATGAAGAATAAGATCAGTGCTTTTGTTCTTCTTATTTTAGAGTATTTCTAGGTATAAGATTATTTAACAAAAATGTTTGCGTAAATGTGCACATGTACACACAAAAAGAAAAAAGATAGGATAGGAAAAGATGTTGAAATGGAGGAATATAGCAATAGAACTGCATACAAGGAGGTAATATGACAAAAACACTTCAGTATGCAACAAATGAATCTTTCAAGTATGAGAGTTTCTGCAGAGGAGTTTTTTCAGAAAACTGTCAATGGAAAACAATGGTTTCTTTAGGACAATACATAGGCTAACTGGAAGAAAAGTATGAAGTTGAGAATGGAGTTGGAGAAAAAATTAACTAAGAGCAGAGAATGCTGATGTGATATGGAAAACTAAATAAGTGGGATGAGAGCGAATACCTGAGATAAAATTGAAGTTGTTTAACAAGAACAATTAGAAGACACAAACAAAGTATCATTTGCAAGAAGGGATATTAATAAATCAAGAGGTGATAGAAAAAAAAAAGTAAAATATTAGAAGATGAAAGAAAAAAATACACAGTGAGAGGGAAGTAGAAATATTATCTAAAATAAAGAAAAATGAAGAAAAATAAAATATACCCTCAAATACAGCTTAATGCCATCCAATTTTTCCATAATATTGAAAAAAAAGCTTATTTCTTGGTTGGACTTACAAAAATGCAATTTAAGCCTACTGAAGGTTAGAGAGCTAATACTTTGGCTATTCTCTGACTACAGAAATTAGCATGACTAGGGAACTGATTCTGAATTAAGCAACTTGTCAATCCGTGTTAATATATGTTGCATGAGGGAACTGTGTGTAGCTAATGCTGGCCACCAATCTCTTCAGTGAATAATGGAAGGGAATTTTCACTGGAAGTTTCTTTTTATGTTCAGTGATCACTTTCTTTAAGAGGACAGCTATATTTCCTCTGAAGTGCTGTAAGACTTTTTATAATTACATATTAAAAAGAGCTGCAACTGAATTCCATTTGCAGACGTCTATTAGGTAAACTATAAAACACATCTTTGAATAATATTTTTAAATCAATTTAGGCAACAGATGCATTATATCATCTTCTCACTTTATCATTGATTACATGCATTGGACTACCTTCTAAAAATCAGTTTTAAGTTTCCAAAAATTGCATTCACTTCATCAACATATGAGGATAGAATGAAATGCAGTAAATGACACAGTAGTAAGTTATTGATTCAGATCTTACTATTAAATCAGTTCAAACAGAGAAGTGAAGGCAGAAGTTCCATTCAGTTTTGGGTAGTTCTCTAAGTTTGCTCTCCTCTTGTTCTTTAATAAGGCATTTAATTTTTCTTTTTTTCTGAAACATGGAATGAGCTGAGTTGTGTTGAATACGAATAACTAAAGTGAATGAGTCTGTGAACAGCTTTATTCCAGGACAGAAACAAGCGTGTATTTCCACGGCTTATTTAGATGAAGTTCTATTTAGACTAGAACTTGTGGTTGCACTAAGTTTCACTGATACCAGCTAGTATACTCAGCGTCATTGCTGGCTTTATAATTTCTAGCAGAGCACAGTATCATGTGCATTTATAAAACTTCCTGCATGGAACATGACGTGTGTACCTCCTCCTTGAATGCACTGACAGTATGATTAATCTTACTGGAAAAAAAAATAGTTTGCAGATGTATTCTTATCTCTCTGCCTGCTGAGATGTATACCAGCTAATATCAACCTTTTATAATGGCATGAAGCAAAAGTGAAGAAAAAGAAAATTTAAGACACAGTTTCAATAAGAAGATGTCATTTCATCCTTCTTTTCTCTGACACAGGAGACAAACCACTGTTTTCTCCTTTTGTGATAAAATTGTATTGCATTGCGATCTGTTGTGGCCGTGGTGTTGGAAATCCTGACAGATAAACTATTGTATCAGTAACTTAATGGAAAAATACATTTTCTGCACATGGTCACATACGGACTCATAATTTGCATACATTTCACATAGCTTAATTTTCTTGCATACATTTAGTATGCAGACAACAAATTTCCCACAATCAGTATTTTTTGTTTAGTTCTTTAGTTTTGTCTTGAAATTGTATTCAGGATCTGTCTTACAGAATCTTATGATTGGGAACTTTATATATTGTCTCAGCAATGCTGGGTGAAATACAAATCCAACAGAACATACTGCCACTTATATCTTGCTCAATATTCTTCAGTACTGCTAAACATACAAATTATTAAACAAGAAAATAGAACAGATATAAGAACAGACTTAATTTTTTAAAAAGTAATTAATTACATTATCTGACAATATAATCTACTTCCTAGATTCTGAAATTATGCACAGTCACTTAGGCCTAAATTACTCAAAAATATTCAAAAATTCAAATGAGTTTTAAAAACTAAAAATGAAAGTTCTCATAACATATAAAAATTCATTTAAAAATCTATAAAACATACAGAAGTATATACTGAAATATCAAAGATCAGTAGTTACAGTAGCTGTAATGTTTTCATTTTACTGGAGAAATGCTGCTGGAAAAATATCTCCTTCCGATGCAGATGAATTGGTGGGTTTTTCTGTAGTGTAACATTCGTAAG
Organism: Tragopan temminckii; assembly: GCA_028571105.1. Classification (NCBI taxonomy): domain Eukaryota; kingdom Metazoa; phylum Chordata; class Aves; order Galliformes; family Phasianidae; genus Tragopan; species Tragopan temminckii. The sequence continues at coordinate 118,593,167 of JAOWBP010000001.1, read as the reverse complement.
GCTTTAGAAAAGGTGCTGAATGTGAGACATTAGACAGAACTTAAATAATTTCCAGATTAAATATTAAGATTTATTTTATTTTATTTTATTTTTTTTTTGCATTTGAATCTGATTAAACTGTGGTACCATAACAAATGCTATGAAAATACTGCAAGGTGGTTGTTCCATTGTTGATTTATTTTGTTTTGTTTACTCCTGAATATTCTTTCTTTCTAATGTTTTCTTCCTTGCACTTCTATTAACTTTGTGTCAAGCTGCATGTGTATGTTTAGCTTTTGTGTTTAGGCTGAGTAGTAGGCGCATTCTCAACTCCTAGGTCCAGCACTGACTACAGTTATAATCCGATGCTCGAGTTTTCTGCTCTTGGAAATCAAGGATTGGTGAGATGGCAATGATGATTTTGTACAACTAGATCTTGCACTAAGGGAAAAGGATTTTTCTGTGGTGACTGGTGACAAGGTCTTAGTCAATGGGCCCACATCAGAACACAGGGTGCTCCCTCTGATCATCACAAAGTACTTCTTCATAGGGTGGGTGGCAGAGTACTGGCATACAGTGATTATGGAGTCTCTCTGCTTGCAGACCTTCAGAAACTGCCTGCACCTGGTCCTGGGTAACTTACTCCAGGTGGCTCTGCCTCAATTGGGTTGGGCCAGATAGACACAGAGGGACCTGCCGACCTTAATCAGTCTGGGATTTTGTGAAAATAAAAACAAGCACTCAGGCCCAAAAATCAAAGTCAGCCATTTTAGATACTGGCATTGAGATGTACTCTTTACTCCTACAGTTGTTTATCTAATACTCTATAGGTAAGCCCTAAACAGCAACTGACAAGAGGAAAAATATAAAAAGAGAATTCAGGTAGATTTTTCCACTTTTCGTAGAGTCTGTAGTACTTTTATAACATTTTTACAGTTGCAACTATAGTCTCAGGCTACTGAAAAATTGCATTTCCTGCTTTTCGAATTGAAAAAAAAAAAAATGATTTTCACATTTCAGATAGAAAAACTAGGGACGTCTGAAATTATGTAGAATTGGGAGCTTTTAAGATTTTTTTAATTATTTGTTACCTTTGTAGAAACTGGACTTTAACTAAAGGCATTTAAGTACTTAGCTTTTAAGCTAAGCTAAGCTATCTCCACTACCATTTTCAACAGTGAAAGAATGAGATCCTTGGTGGAATTTTAGGAAAATATTCTTTCACAGGTTCATTGCTGAAACATTAGAATATTTCAACAATGAAGCACTGTTCACAAGATAATGTTTTGATCCAAACACTCAGTTTACATGAACAGGAACAGTTAATTGAAGAGGACTGCAGAGCTCTAATTTCTTTGAAGTCTTCCCTTTACCTTGTTACTGTTAGGAGCTAGGTTGCCTCTCTAATTGGAAAGTCACAGGATGTTTATTGCATGACTGAAATAGGTTTTCAACAGTGTGTAGTACAGTTAGCAGATATGCCTGTAGCAAAAGGAATAAATGAAAGAAGAAGCAGACACATGAAAATATCAATGACTAGTTCTCTTAACTCCTACTGAATCACTTTACACATATTTATTCAGAAACTACTGTGATCATAGCTCACACGTTATGAATGCTGGTGCCAGGAATGTTGAACTTGACCATGAGTTCTCCAGACAAATAATAGGAACATTAGGTATTTCTTAAAATTGTTATGACTCTGTCTAGACAAGTACTCACCCATGAAGTAATAAATTGCCACTTTAAAGTCAAATAGACTCCTTATCTCTATAAGGTTAAGCAGGTGGTGAAGTGTCTGCAATATCTAGAGCATTACATTTTCACATTCTTAGCACTTAAACTGCTTTTCTAGATAGAGGCATCTTTGGAGAATTTCCTTTGAACACATCCAAGTTAAGAAGACTGAATCCCTGAAATCAAGACCTAAAGTACTTCTTCACTTTCAGAAATAAACAGTTTATTTTATATTTTCTATTGACCTTATACTTGGAGTTTAGTGCTGCTATCTTCCTACTAGATTACAAAAAAATAGCTCCATGCAAACATGAGATGTAACAGTAAAGCCCATAGGAGATTTCTTGAACTTTCTCCCTTTTAATTCAGAAAGGTATAAAAGTATATGAGGTTATGTTTGGCTAAGTATCCTGTTCTATTTTGTTGCAAACATGTTGTGCCACAAGTACAGTAAGTTTCAGGGGATTAGGAGGTTATCTACACTTCCTGCCTAGGAATGTGACTATTTTTTGTTACTTATTCTAATACAGAGGCCATAAATTAGGAGTTTATTCAAGATACAAGACTGTCCTCCTTTCATATCCATAAACCATTAATGAAGATATCTGAAGTAAGCTGAGAAAAATCTGAACAAACTGATCAGTATCACAGTTTTAGATACTATGTGCCTTTGTGTGTTTTTATTACATAGCAGGAGATAGATTTATCATCTTAAAAATATATATATTTAACAGGGTAACATTGAAGCTAAATTGACTTCTTCCAAATACATTGCATGCCAGAAAATGGAGCACTAATACATATGTTAATGGATTCCCTGCAATGTTAGCATGGAATTGTTTGTTTGACACAGTATTCTCGTGTAACTGCTCTCTCACTTCGCCATGACAAAACCTTTCATAAAAAACTTAAAATTTTTGAACTTGATCTTTTGAAAATTGTGTAGAGTTTTCCACTTACAGATTTTAAATTCATCTATGAAATCAAATTTACCTTGTCAGCCAATTAGTTCTGAATTGCCATTTTATACATTTTTTAGTCTGTTTATCATTATACACACATTTTATAGCACAGAGAACAGCAGTGCTGCTGTGACCAGCTAAATATTTGCTGAGTTTGTGTTTCATGTACAAGGAGTTTTGTGTTTTACATTTGCAGTGAAATACTCATACATCTTTTTTTATAAAAAAACTGAAGACTGTTTATGTATATGTAGCATTTGTCAGTTAAAAGCTGAAAATATCATATTTTCTGTTGAAGTTAATTGATTTTGAAATTTTACAGCTAGTTCTACTTTTTATTTAAAGAAAAAATATCAACAAATTTTTATTTAATTTAAAAACTAACAAATATATCCAACACCAATTAGGAATAATTCAATCCTGAGTGTAAGTCTTATAGAAGAATGTGGTAATCGTGTGACTGAGTTAAAAACTTCTGAGTCAGAATTTTACTGGAAATGATTAACTGAAATAACTGGAGTTACTTCAGTATAAACAGAAAAAAAGAAAAAAAGTTTCCTTCATAACTTCTTAAATAACTCTTAGTTAAGGAATGAAATCCAACTTGCTTTAAAACTTGTTCACAAAAAAATGATAAGATAGAGATTGAAATACAACATTGAAAAAAGTCTCAGTAATTAATGTAAACCTCAGCTTCTCTCCCAATCACACATGCAGAAACTCTTACATGCCTCAGCATGTTACTGCGCTTACAATTCTTCAGATTTTTCAAGACTCTCTAAAACTACTGATTTGCATACTTTCTGAAAATAAACTGCCAGGCATAACTGTGTTCTTGATATGATATTGATTTTTTTAGAATGTTTTGCGGAAAAAAATTTCACAGAGCTGTAGGACAAATGGAAGGTCTCAGTCTTAGTACGTAGGTTGCTCTGGAAGTAATGCCTCTTGTTTATTTCCATGGAAATTGCAACAAATATAAAGAGCTAAATATTATTATTTGATAGAGAAAATACTCAGCTACAAAGCATATTTTGTCAACATTGTCATCACTACTATATATTTCTTCTCATCAGCAATCAACAAAAACCTCCATGTCACAAGTGTAAAAATCTGCACCAGCAGAGGTGACCCACTCTCAATGCCACCACCACCGCAATGCACCATCCACCTTCTCACTGTGCTCACATCCAGTATTTAATTTCTATAATGTTCAGGAAGTGTCAACGAATGTCTACAGGTGCAATTTTTTCTGCATGGAGGAATTCAGTGACAAACCTTTGCTTCATAAGTACTCCTACATCAGAAATCACTTTCTCAGAGTGTCCCTCTGCTGCCACCTGTCACACAGCAACAAAACTGTATGGAATATTGGTGGAAAAACAACCTCTACTGTCATACCACCAACATCTGCCTGTGATATCACAGGCCAGTGTAATTGGAGGCATCACACTTGGAGCATCCTTCCTAGATAAAATGATTATGTAGTAGCTCCCCGCAACTTTTTGCTTTGTTTCTCTTCATTTTTTTTTGTTTGTTTTTTGAGGTTTGCTGATATATCAGCGGTAATTGCTATTAAATTGTCTTTTTGATTTAATAATTTTTACCTGATCTGTTTCACAAAGGTTTGAGTCTCTGGGATAGGAGAAATCTCATCCAGTGCTTTAAAACTGTTTCAATTTTGCTTTACATATCTCAGAGACTGGAAAATGACAATAAAACCAATAAAAACAAAACAGCAAAATCACCATAGAACTGCTTTGTAAAATTCACTGCCTTGAGACTTAATTATCTTACACATATGTACTTCTCATGGTGATCTTCATAAAAAGATAAATATTTCTTTAAACCCATTTACTTATTATAGATGGATTGCATAATTTTCTGTTCCCCCCCCAAAAAAAATCTTACATTTTTCAGTTAAGAAACTTACAAATTTCCAATTTTTCATAACAATAAATTTCTCTTTAGTGTCTCCAGTTTATGGCTGAACTTTATCTTGGCTGCTAGGAATTAAAATAATTGTGTTATCTGATTAAGTATTTTATGTGAGAATAACTCACATACTTTATACAGTACAAGTTTTGCATTCAGAAGTGAGAATACAAAAGTCTAAGCAATTCACTCAATCTGAACTCTAAGCATCTTCCTCTGAACTGCTTGCAAAGAAATGCAAGAGCTATTTCCTACTCATTTGGGATTTAACTTAAAAAAATTACAGGAAGTGCATTTGTTAGTAAAACAGAATGAGGAGAAAGAATTAGAATTTCTTACAGATATGTAGATTAAATGTTTTTACAACTATGCCAAATAATTTAAGTGTAATCCATAGTCAAACATCTATTTCCTTCTATTTTTACAGCTTTAACTTGTGCAAAATTACATTCTCTATCATAGTTGACATCTATGTTTTTAAAATTATTTTGTCCATAGTCATGTCTTCTACTGGTGTATTTACTATTATAGTATGGTTACAATCTTTGTTTATTACTATTTTTTTTTCCTATTTTTTTTTCTGTGAATTTCTTTATTCCAGGTTGTATATGAACAGTCACAGCTGCTTTGTCTGCTGAGAGTATGTCTCTCCTCTTGATCTGTTGTCTTGATCTATTAGTGTTATATGATGCTATCCTTTTAATCTGTTTGTCCTTTTAAAATGCTGGTGTGAAGAAATAAATAAGATTACACTAAGTGATTTCCTAACATTGAAATTAATAAAACCTATGTCATGGTAAGCTCTATATAACCGGAATAAATCATCTTCTGGTAATACTTTCTCTACCATCAGTTACCAGGAGGGTCTGGAATGACAAACTGCCTGATTTTACATAGACTACCTATCTACTTTTGGTGGCTAAAGACAGGTAAATTAGTGAAAGCTGACGTTATTTTTGGTTCAATGCAGAAACTATGGTTCTACTTCCTTCTAAATGATCTCTCATTCTTTTGGTTTTCTTTTTCTTTTTCCCCCCAAAGTACCTCTCTTATGTTTTTTCCTTTGATGTTGTAATGTGACACAGAAAGATACTGAACATAACTTTATTTTTAAAATTGTCTAAATTATAAGCTATGTTGAATGCAGCATGATGTACTATAAATCACTAATGGCTCCTACCTTATCAAAAAGAAATAGAGTAAGAAACGTGGTAGTTTATGGGCACGTTATGTCCTACTACAGGAAAAAGGGAATGCAAGTATAAATCACATCTGTATCTTGAAGTTCCTAGCTGTTCTAATGTTGTAATTAATAACCTTTTATTTGGGGTAGAGGGTGAGAATTCGTAGTACAAGCATCTTCTTGCACATATCTGACAGTAATTATAACAATAAGAACAACAATAATAAAATCAATTTCTTGTAAATTTAATTGCTTATAGTTTATAGTAATGCCATACTTGTAAAGAAAACCATTCTGCAAAAACATTCACAGTATGAAAATTCCAACTTCACATTCCATGGAGATATTTTATAAAAGTACGTTATTTTCTGCTTTATAACTAAACCTTATTTTATTTAATTTTGAATAGATTAATAAACATAAGTCATGGAAGGCAAAGTTATGCAAGTTTTCATGTATGAGAAGGAAGGAGAGAAGATGTAATACATAAAGCATCCTGAAAACAAAAAACAAAACAAACAAACAAACAAAAAAAAAACAAACAAAAAAAGGTACTAATCTCATTTCTTAAATTAAAAAAAAAAAGTTAATTTTCAATATAGCTGACAGTATATATCTGAAAGATATGTATTATTTTATTTCTTCTCCAAAATATCAAAAATTCTATTCATTTTGTTATCTATGATTTTGATACAGAATTTCTATTCAAAACTAGCCTGAACTTTTTCTTGCCCCATTTCTTTCCATGAAACAAAATATCCTCAGACGGTGTAATAGTAACCCCAAACAGAGAAACCCACAAACCATAAGTTTCTTAGAGGGTGTCTATGTATTTTCAGGAGTTGTATCTTCAAACATTCCAACAGTAAAGATTGCTGCAGGTACATGGCTTCATCCCAGCAGCAGAGAACCCACGTTTTGAGGAACTTTCTTAATATGTGTTGTGAAGGTGTTCAGGGATCTGGTTTCACAATTTGGCAGTGTGATGGCCTGTGTGTTGAACTGCGCATCCTGGTAGACTACGGCCAGCAGGTGATGGGAAAGCCTTGCTCCCAGACAGACCTGTCAATGGGAAATCTCAATATCAAGGAACCACAGCTGTTGGAGAGGGTCCAGAGAAGAGCCACAAAGATGATCAGGGGATTGGAGCACCACCCCTATGAAGATAGGCTGAGGGAGTTGGGCTTATTCAGCCTGGAGAAAAGAAGGCTGCGCAGTGACCTCATTGCAGTCTTTCAGTACCTAAAAGGAGCCTACAAACAGGAGAGAAATCAACTCTTTGAAAGGGTAGATAACAGCAGGACAAGGGGAAATGTTTTTAAGTTGAGGGAGAAAAGATTTAGGTTGGATGTCAGGGGGAAGTTCTTTACAGAGAGAGTGGTGAGGAGCTGGACCAGGCTGCCCAGAGAGGTTGTGGACACCCCATCCCTAGAGATGTTCAAGGCTAGATTGGATGGGGTGCTGGGCAGCCTGGTCTAGTATTGAGACCCCTTCCAACCCTGGCCACCCTGTGATTTTCATTATATTTTAATAGGTATTTGGGGAAACCACCTTGAGCTTCCAGTTCATAACTTATGCCTTTCAGTCCTCAATAATACCATTATAACATCCATTTGTCTTGAATTACCAGCTTCATTGTTTTTTTTTTTTTCTTCTTGTTTTATTTTGATTTTTCTTCTCAGGATAAAAGTAGCATAGGATAGTCAGGATCAAGTAAAAGAGGCTCAGTTATAGTTATTTGTGCTTATCATACTTATTCATGGACCATCATACTTGAAGGGCTATCTCCTCCAAGTCCAGAAACAGGGCATCCCAAGGAAAAAAGGAAGACAGGCAAGAATGCCAGGAGGCCTCCATGAATCAGCAAGGAGCTCCTGGACTTTCTTCAGCACAAAAAGAAAGTCTATAAGTAGAGGAAGCAAGAATAAGTTACCTGGGAGAACTACAAAGAAGCTGTCTGAGCAGCCAGGGATCAAATAGGGAAAACTAAAACACAGAATTAAATCTAGCCAGGGACATAAAGGGAGAAAAGAAGAAACTCTACCGGTTTATCAGTGATAAAAAGAACATCAAAGAGGATGCATGCCCTCTCCAAAAGGAAATTGGAAATTTGGTCACAAGGGATACAGAGAAAGTTGAGGTGCTTAATGACTACTTTGCCTCCCTCTTCACTAACAAGGGCTCTATCCACACCACTGAAGCTGCAGAAAGCAAGATAAATACTTGGAGAAGGAATATCTGCCTGCTGTAAGTGAAGGTCAGATTCAAGACCATCTACAGAACCTTAAGGTGCACAAGTCCAAGGGATCCAATGAGATGCATCCATGGGTTCTGAGGGAACTGGTGGATGAAGTTGCTAAGATGCTATCCATCTTATTTGAAACGTCATGGCAGTCTGGTAAAGTTCCCACTGTTTGGAACAGTGGAAATAAAACTTCCATTCTCAAGAAGGGAAAATTAAGAAGATTCAGCTAACTACAGGCCAGTCAGTCTCACCTCTATGCCTGGCAAAATCACAGAGCAGGTCTTCCTGAAGGCCCTACTAAGGCACGAGGAAAATGAAGACAAGTTGATTGGTGGTAGCCAACATGGATTCACCAAGAGTAAGTCATACCTGATAAAGCAGGTGACTTTTTATGGTGGAATTACAGCATCAGTGGACAAAGGGAGAGCAACTGACATCATCTATCTGGACTTGTATGATGTGTTTGACACTGTCCTGCATGACATCCTGATTGCTAAATTGGAGAAAAATGGACAGACCACTCACTGGATGAAAACTCCTTCAAATGGACAGACCACTCACTGGTCTGTATACAATTGTATCTCACTGCTCAGTATAATTCATTTATCAAATTTACACTGGAAAAATCAAAGTCTTTTCTCAATTTCTGGAAAAATCATTTTCAAGAGCTTGTCCACTACCATAGAGGATTTAAAATAAATAGTCATTTATCTTCCTTCCAGATAAAACTTCATCAGAAATAACATGTACTATGGAACTGGAGACTTTATCATCTTGTCAGAGTCAATGCTTTAAAGTCAAGCAAACAAGATAACAACCTATCTCTTGCAAAGGTGGAAAGGTTAGCACAGGAGAAATGGAAAATGAATGGAGCTTTCAATCTCAAATCATTTTGTAACAATGTGTTAGCTAGTCTTAGCTGGCTGAGTGCCAAGTCTAAGAATATTGGATTTGTGGATAAAGTTAATTATGTTGGAATTTAAACAGAAAATTTCCTTGAAGACAATAAAACTATACAACTTCAGTAATATAAGAAATTATCGTTAATAAAAAACACTTGTTTATTATTTTAATATGTTATCCATTGAATAAATATAAAATCTTAAAAAAAACTCAATAGTTGTGATTTTTTTTCCCCCCAGCAGTAAATGGGAAAAATCATTAAATACTTCAGGGAGATAGTTAAAAGTATTGCAATATAATTAAATGTCTCACTGAAAGTATAGTAAATGTATATTTTTGGCAGTAAAGGTTTATCTTGGAAAATTAATATGTAAGTTTCATTGCCCTTCCGAATGAACAGAGCAGTGATTTCCTTACCCTTTCTGAACTATTATGTATAAACCACTGGAAGAGTGTTCATGGCCAAAGTGAATCAGTACAGGAAATAGAATGGTTTTGTTGCAGACTTTCATGGGAGCTTTCTGTAGTGAGAGGATACTTGTTTTCTCCAATGACCTCTTTACTGAAAGCTATGAATAGTTTGGTATCTGAGAACTCACCCTAGAAGAATAAGGTTGATCTTAAATTTCTTTTTAATTTCTGATAATCTCCATTAATCAGAATTCTCTCTAGAAGTGAGAATCTATTTTGCTCTTCTAGATAAGCCTCTAATTATACTGTCTAAAATATTCAGAAGAATTACACCTTCAAATTTTCAATCATCATGTAAGCACACAGGGCTAAAAATAAACACTTTCATCCAGCAAGATAAGGTTACCTTTGGGAAAACTAAGGTAAGTATAAGATTTCTTTAGCAAGTATATAAAAAATAGTGCCATGATTAATTCTTCTAGTTATTAGAAAGCCAGAATTTCCTAATGGTATGATTTTATTTTTTGCTCTTCTACAGAGCCTTGCTATGATAACATCATCTAACCTCTCTTCAGGGAATGAAGTGCTTTTTGCTTTTAAGTTTTTAAATCATTTATTATTATTTCTCTGTACTGATCTGGGTGTTGTTCTTCTACTTAAGACTCCTCCTATGACTTGTAATATAAGGTGAAAAACTAACAGTCATTTTCAAAGCAGTTCATCTAGATTATCCTGAGAGACTAGATCAGTGATAAGTCCTGGAAAAGCAACAACCAGAATTGTATGTGAAATAGTACGAGAGCAACAAACTGTACATATTTACTCTTTTTCTTGGCATTCATTCCTAAAGAGGAAAAAAAGTATCAGTTTATGAAGAAGATATGATGTGAAAGCGCAGACTATATTTACTTTCTGTATGTCTTATGCATTGTCCTGTTCTGGGAAGGAAACGGCAGCAAAATCTTTGAATTTCATAAATCATTGTTATAAGTTATATTGCATTCTTATTTTTGGACCTGTGCAGAGCAAACTACATTTTATAGGCTCAGTGAGATCTAAGGGATTAACTTATGTGAGTGAAAAAAGAAAGTTTATTGCAAAGTTAAAGAAGATTTATTTTTCTTCCTTTATAAATTCTCCTTGTCATTTAATAATGTTGTAACACAAAGGAAAGTACAACAACGAAAGCAGAGCAGCAAGTTACACTGAGTGAGGATTCGCTCAAACATAACAGTAGTAGGCAGAGAAATAACAGAAAGAAGCTGCTTACCTTCAGAAGGCCATAGGCACGCAGGAATCCCCCCCAAAAGATACCCTTATTTCCACTTCCAGCTCTTAAATAAGGTTTGCGAAGGGGTGGATCCTGGCTCCATCCCTTCCTTGCACCTGAGTGCCCCTGGGTTGGCCCTGTCTTCTCACCAGCAGCTCAATCATGGTTTCAAGTTGTGAATTACTATTTCCACTACAGACATGTTTACAGAGTAAGCATGGTTTTAGATATCACTGGAAATTACAGGTGGCAAAGGTTCAAAGATAGTGTAGTTGTGTTACTGTTTCTTCTATTTCAAATGCTAGAAAACAAATATGAAAATGGATATTTTTTAATACATCTCTACATATCTAAAATGAAGGGGAACAAAGGATGGCATGGAACTATTCAAAACAAATTAAAGGGAGGAATGTAGAAGCACACGGATTTGATGGTTCAATCTGATGATGTTAAATTCTGACTACATATAATGCAGTGATAGATGAGCACCTTAGAAAATTATGTATCTCCTTATTTAAAATAAAGAATTTGGAATACATTTCTATATTCCTCTCCAGAATGCCTTCATCCATCTCTACTTACACACGTTATATTTAATTCTTTGCAGCTATTTGGTGCAAAGCTTTTTTTCATGTTCAAGACTTTCAAGTGTTCCATTGCCTTTTCTTTATTGCTAGACACTCCTCATCTTTAAATAAGCTCATCTGAAAATTTGACTTTCTTGAAATATCTCACAAAAATATACAGTGGTGAAATTGCCAGCTCTGGTGTTTTGTTGTTGTTGTTGTTGTTGTTGCTGTTCTTTCCAGATCTGGGTAATTTGGATTAATATTTAACCTTCTAAGTATTTAGAATTGAAGCAGAAAATAAATCAGACCACTTTTTTTCATAATCACTGTGTGATACATTTCACAGTTGCTTAACATATTTAAGTTAGGATCATGAATCTAAGTAGGAAGAAACCAAGAATTATATGGCTGTCTACTGAGATTAGAAATGGAAAAGGTGAGCAATTCTATTTCTCGGGAAGACCTGAATCTTGGTGTTATTCAAATGCCAAGAGAATTTCAAAGCTAAAGTTAATGAGTAACGAAATAAATGCTTCATCGAGTATTAGTGTTAAGAAGACGCCTTGAGATGTGAAATTCTCAGTTTTTCTTGATCTACCTAATGTTGAAAAGAAGCTTGACTGTCTGTCTTATACCTCTTCTAAGGATTTTAGCCATTGAGGAAACAAATGTTATATAAAGGAGAACATAGATGGTCATTCAGATCATGTAGTTTTGGGTTTCTCTGACCAATGAAAGCCATAGGAATTAATTTTAAAGAGGCCTCACAGCGCTGCTACTGCCAAAAATAGAAAAACCTGGTGATATTCAAAGTTCAAAGTTTAATTGCAATAGATCAATCATTGTAAACTTCAAATAATAATAGTAAGCAAGGAGCATATTCTGGGTCCTGAGGAAGTAAAGGATTAATTGTCGGGAAAACGATGGAAAACACTTTACTTTCCTTGTTCTCAGTGTGGTATATGTCATGTTTCCAAACATGCAACTTGATATCATAACTGCAGGAATAGGTATCAGGTTAGCCAAGGAAAAAAATACCCTCATAGAGTTTTATCTTTATTTTGAAGTTAGTAAAGTCAGTAATATTTAAAAATGCATTGTCCAAATGTTCTTCCAACTTTTGGCCTCAAACTCTCAAGTTCTTTACTGATCTTAATTCTTTTATTTTTCTCAGGATCAGATAATTGAGTACTTCAGAATGTTAGTTCTCCTTGAAAGTTCATAATAGTATAAGGAATTAATGTTTAATTGCTCTCAGTGTTGGAAAAGAAGCTACTGTATCTCTTACAGTGAATTTCGTCTACCATACTTATGATCTTCTTTTGATGTACACACACATTAGAAAAAGCAAGTAATAAAATAAATGCAAGATTAAAAGGCTTTAAGTGATCTGCAGAAGAAACGTGAAGATAATTTAATCAAAATTTCCTTTGTCTACTTTTGCTGTATTTTCTTATTGACATGTAAGATTATCCATTGTGTACTGAACCATTACAAGTTTTTAACATAACATCCTGTAAATGTCATCCTCACAAATTGACAATGAGCTGGAAACATCAGACCCTTGGTAAGAATAAAAAAAGAAAAAAGAAATTATATATAGTTTTTCATGTATTTTATGTAATCATATGCAGATATGTGAATAATTTCCAGTCTGCTAATACGATTTGAGGTGCTCTAATATATTGAATTTGGACATCACTTTTAAAGAATGTTGGAGAAAATAAAAAACAAACAAACAAACAAACAAACAAACAAAAAAAAAAAAGCCAGTATGTATTAGTGGGAAGGAAAATCTGAAATCTGATATCTGAGGAATCAAAGTTTTCATTATATTAAAGGAAATATAGTTAAAGCTATGACTAAATCATCATTTTACTTCAATTGAGAGTCTGCATATAGTATAATATTTTGTGCAAACATTTTGTTTACTTTAGCCTTTACTGAAGTCAAAACACAGCAGGTGGAAGCTACGGCAGTCAAAATATAAAATTAAACTCAACTCTAGATGTGGGCATAAAATTCAGTGGTCATATAATAGGTTTTTTGTTTGTTTGTTTGTTTGTTTTAACTCAGATCCTATGTAAATACTTTACAAACACTTTTAGTGCTCATATAGCAAATTCAGACCAGATTGGTGTAAAATATCAGTAGATTTATTTTAATGTAGACACTGAAATAGTATTATAATATAATAAAAGTAACATAATATATTAAAAAGATAATAAATATTATCCTCTTGATGTATTCTTTAACAGGTATTCTGTTAGGTCTGCTGGATTATGATGAACAGTGAATTGAAAGGTGAGAAGTTCGTATACACAGCAGTGGAACACACACAAAAAAATCCTAAATACTATAGGAAGAATTGATAAACTAGGATAGCCATGGTTGAAATAACAATGGCGTTTAGTTTAGGATTAAGATTATACAAGGGCTTTTATACTGCCTGTGAGGAAATGCAAAAAATGTATGTGTAAGGATTCATCAGTAAATAGATATGTAGTTTACTTTCTTTTCCCCTGAGACATATATGATAGACACTTGTTACTGCAAGAGAGAAACATGTTCTCTATTTTCATTCAGACAATAAATACATATTTTTCACAATACACTGCACTTAAATTAGTGAAAATCTTGTATAACTTGCTGTCCAAACATGACTTCAGCTATTGATATATTATACATTTCATCATCACTGATTAAAAAAAAATAAAATTTGTGAGAGATACAAACATCATTTTGTTATTCTGTGTATTAACTACATAGAACCAAATAGAATTTAAAAATTATTATAATGAGCTTTTAACACTGTTTCAAAAGTCCAGACATAATTTGGGAAAATATTCTTTTGACACTATATCTTAAACTTCTACTATCTAAGCTTCAACTTTCCTGAGAATTAATGCACTTAAAAAACTATTCCACCAGAGTACACTTTTTAATCTTGTTCAAGATTATTATATTTTTTTGTAATAAAGTTAGAACACTTCTTCCCCCATTGATTAGATTTGCAGTGATAAAGTTAGTATAAACCTATTTCTAAATTAATAATGTGTCCATAGAAAGTATTTTAAATGGCATTATACACTGTGTCTGTTGTTAGAATTGGTTATTTGAATTATGGCTTATTTCTGTAGCATAAAAGCTTGTAAAAAAGTACAAGAAAAACAGGGGTGTTTTTTTTTTTTTTTATCCTGATCTAATCATTAATTAGGGCAGCTTGAAGTTTCAGTAGGGCACACAGAGACCATTTTAGAGGGTGTTTTAAATGCTGTAATTAAGATGTAGGAGTAATATTGTTAAAAAATAAAGATCTTAGTGGAAAAAAATCTTGCCATACCTATTTGGCCAACTGCCTTCTTGTTTTACCTCCCATTTTCACAGCTCTGACATGTAGCAGTGCATATTTTAACATAAAATAACAAGTCTGAAACTCTGACATGCTGTATATTTATTCTCGTGTGAAGTAAAACTTTTTTTAAAATAGTACAGATGATTATATCTTTTTCTTTTCTTTTTTTTTTTTTTTTCAAACCTAGTGTTTCTTTTAAAGTGTAAGGTTTATTTTCACACTTCTGATTGCCAGAGAAGCAGGAAGCAGAGAGCTGTACATCAGACATTTAAATCCAGACATTATGCAATCATGATAACAAGGATTAATAAAGATTAATTTAGCTCCCACTTAAAAGCTCTGGTGTTTCAGAAGTATAACTGTCTAGATTTTAAAAAGAGAATAATTGTAATTTCCCTTTTGAAATGTTCTTCTTTGTTGTAGAGAGTTGTCCATGATTTGAAGCTTATTTGTGCCAAGCTATTCTCCAGATACATGTGGCTGTTCAAATAAAGTGACAGTTAAAAAAATATAAGTATCTGCAATAGCAATAGCTTATTGCTATTTCTTAAGTGTGTGGAACACTGAACTGCAATGCAAAAACAAACAAACAAACAAATAAATAAATAGATTTTGTCTACTCTTCAAAACTGCACACAATATAGAATTTTTTTCCAAAGATCTTAATTTTAACAGTTCAGTTCTTTTGAACAGATAGGAACCAATGAGTATAACAATTGTGATGTGTTAAAACCATTCTGGAAAATAGAATTTTCATATAATGCAATAGTCTTTTGTCGATGAGAATGTAACAGTCATCCAAGGAAAAAGAGATGTGATGAGACATAATAATACTCATAAACAGGAACACAAACTAATACATTTTCACTACTGCTAATTTATATGAAATCCGTTTATGTATGTTACATTTTTTAATATTACTTTATTATGTCTTGCTTAACATTTCCTCACAAGAGCAGGCAGTTACAATCCTTTTACATTTATTTAAAGTAGCTTTGCAGAGACAGTCATTATTCTTTTAAGAAGAATGTCCAAGTAACCACACTGGTTGTTGATATTAGAGGCTAGTGATGTAAACCAATAATAAGCTGAAAAAAAACAATACAAATAATACACCTAAATGTAGAATAAGTCACCCCTCGAAGGCCTACAAGATGCCCCCAGATTTCTTCTCTTAGAAATGAGGAACATGGAATCAGGACTCATGATCTAACAAGGCCACATCTGGTCTGAGCATGCATTTAGAGAGATGCTGCACTGAGGAAAATGGGACTACTTAATTAATATTTAGCTATTCATTTGTATAAAACAGATTTCTCAAAAGACTCACAAAGACCAACTGTTTTCACCCTGAATTTAATATTTTTCTTGAGGAAAACCCAAATCAATAAACTGATTTATCATGAATCACCAATAGTTTTTAGTCTATAATCAACAATGTGATGAACACTAGTTCATAGAATTTACTAATTGAATTATAAATAGAAGGAAAATCTCCTTGAGCAATATCAAAACACGCATTTAAAATCATCTCATGTCTACAGGTTACTGTAGAGGCTTGACGCACAATAGCCTCCTCAGTCTCAGTTGTAGATATACATTAGATTATCTAGATAAAGGAATGGTTTATCTAAAATCTTAGAGTAAAAAATGGTGTATTTACCAATGATGTATTTACCAGTTATTTATAGAAGATTCACCATTGTCAATTTGAAACTGATTCCAATTTGTAAAAGTTGGAAATTCTGAAAAACAGAATTAAACTACAAGTGAACTACAAAACTACTATTTTCAGAGACATGGACAATTGAAATATTTTATATGACTATTCCTATCCCAAGAAGTTTCTTCTCAGGTTTGATAAAACAGGAAAATGAACATCATTTGGAGTTTTCTGGCTCCATTTCAGTAGTCAGAAACACACACTAAGCATTCAGAAAAAAATTCATTCCCATATACCTTAATTTGTCTCTAAATCACTTTAGGAAGGAGTAAAAGGATGGACAGGTAGACAGTACTAAAGAAACTAAAGAAGAGAGAAGAAAATAATGAAGTACTTTGGATAAGTACTTAACAGGATAAAAGTATAATCAAATAGGAGCCATGCTAACAATCTGTTCTCTTCGAATAGTGATTCTTTACCAAAACAAAGATGCAGCTTTTACTCTGATGGATCACATTTCACTGGTAAATAACGTTTAAGGTTATGAAATAGCTGTTGGATAGTGGATGTCAGAGTAGTACTGGTGCAAGTTATGAGAGCCCACACCTGAAGAAACAGGACTTTAAGAGAGCTTTAGAGATAATAGTTTAAAGCAATTCAGGATGTTGATCTAATCCAAGAAAGGAGAAAGAGGAGAAGATTTGCATGAAATTCTGCAAAGTCCAGCTTCAGTTTAGGTCAGAGATACCAAAAAGACTAATTTCCTAAGATTTCCACTGTTTCCAAGGGGGGAAAAAAGTCTACTTCATTAGGATATTAGTAGGATTTCATCAACAGTAGTTAGCCACTTTGTCATCTATTTTTCCTGTCTAAACTGTTCCATAAGACCCTTCTATTTTTTGTTAAGTATTTGAGATAGAAAGGAAAACAGTGACATGAACAGCAGATCAAAAAGAAAAAAAAGGAAAAGAAAAAAAAGGAAAAGAAAATGAAGAAAAAGGTCAGGAATAGGAAAACAAAATACAATTTCATAAATTAAAACAAACAAACAACAGAAAGATCATAAACAGAACCAATGTACAAACAAACAAACGAAAAGGTTGTTCCACAAAATAAAACATTGTAATGATAGCAATAAATTAGGGGCAGGAGGAGGAAGACTGAATGAAACACAGAGAACTGAAAATAGGATGATCTTGTAAAAGAGTGAAAGAATAAAGATCGGAAATCCACATCCACATCAAGAAGAATCAAACTTACATTAGGTTAGGTCTTACATTACTTAGGTCTGCATGTTATGAAAAAAATCAACAATCTGACTCTGTAGATGATTCAGGAAATTGAACTTTCTAATGTCTGCCAAGAGCAAGGTGATGGATCTTTCTATGGTATGTCTACAACTGAAATGTTTATAATAGCAAGGAAAATTGTATTGAGCTACTTTGTCAGTGGAAAACTGGCACTCTCACTGTAAAAGCATGTGTATATCCAGCTGTAGAAATGAAGCTCAGGAGACTACCTAGGGGCACAGAAGTAGTGAGATTTAGAAGATAAAATGTCAGACCTTACATTAGAGCTATGAGTGAACAAGTTAGGAATGTTTGCTTATTTGGATGCAAGAATAAAATTTTGATGTTTCTTTCCGAATGGATTCCTCTTGCATTCCTGAGTAAAAACTTTCTGGAATCTCCAAAGACTGGATTTTACTAACTCTTTAATTATACTTGTTAATGAAACATGTTGAAATATAATTGTCCATAATACAAAGGCTAATAACAAGAATTTTTGTTATAAGCATAGGAAAAAGTTGTATTTTCTAGATATCACAGAATGGCTATAATATTTAGCTGAAAGTATATTCCAAAAGTGATTCCAAAGTAATAGATATATGGATTTTATCCAGGAATAATTAGAATTATTAGTGATATTATGACCCTCAATCCCAAAGACTTACATCTTTAGGAAGAACTACTCATCATTTTCTTGAAAAAGCAAAATAAGAATATTTCTTATTTCTGAATTTGCCTGATATAATCTAAAGTAAAATCTAAAATGTAGACTATTTTTATATTTGACCTGCATATAACAAGCTTAATAGGACACTTGAACATCAGACCCTGGTAGGTCCTTTCTTTTACTCCTTCCTGGTAGAACAATTTTTAGTGATATACTGGATTAGTTTCCAGACCACTCCTATATACTTCCAGTCCCTCACTATATTCTTCTCTCTAAATTGGAGAGGTATGGATTTGAAGGACGGACTGTTAGATGGATTAAGAATTGGTTGGCTGAAAGCAGCCAAAGGGCTATGATCAGTGTTTTTGTGTCAAGATGAAGGCCGATCACAAGTGGTGTCCTTCAGGGGTCTGTCTTGGGACTGGTGCTCTTCAGTATCTTCATCGTGACATAGATGATGGCATCAAGTGCATCCTCAGCAAGTTTGCAGATGACACCAAGCTGAGTGGTGCAGTCGATACACTGGAGGGAAGGGAAGTCATCCGGAGGGATCTGCACAGGCTGGAGAAGTGAGCCCATGAAAACCTAATGTGGTTCAATAAAGCCAAGTGCAAAGTGTTGCACTTGGGATGGAGCAATCCCATCTGTTTATACAAACTGGGAGAAGAACCCACTGAGAGCAGCTCTGTGGAGAAGAGGGGTCCTGGTGTGCACTTGAAGCCTGGAAGGCCAACTGTGTTCTGGGCTGCATTAAAAAAGGTGTGGCCAGGAGGGAGAGGGAGGTAATTATCCCCCTTTACTCAGATTTTGTGAGGCCCCATCGGGAGTACTGTATCCAGACCTGGGTCCCCCAGCACAAGAAGGTTGTGGAGCTCCTGGAATGGGTCTAGAGAAGGGCCACTACGATGATCAGAGGGCTGAAGCACCTCTCCTATGAGGAAAGATTGAGGAAACTGGGTTTGTTTAGCTAGGAAAAGAGAAGGCTCCAGGGAGACCTCATTGTGGTCTTCCAATACTTGAAGGGAGCGTATAAACAGGAGGGGGGAACGACTGTTTGATGGTTGTATGGGAACTGTTGAATCACGGCCTGAACCTCTGATTGATCACCTGAGGCGAGCAATGAGTCAGTCCTGGGAGCACAGGCAGAGGCAATTCACGTGTGCTACCAGTAGGGGTGGAGCCTGACTCCACCTCTCCTAGACCCCAGTGACACACTGGAACTGGTTGCTCAGGGAGGTTGTGGATGTCCTATCCTTAGAGGCATCCAAAGCTGTGCTGAACGTGGCTCTGGGTAGCCTGGTCTAGTGGTTGGTGACCCTGCACGTAGAAGAGGAACTGAAACTAGGTGATCATTATGGTCCTTTTCAACCTAGGCCATCCTACGATTCTCTAATTCCAAGTGGGCTGTTTTTTAATAGTCATTTGTTAACTACAATGAAAAATTGTCATGTTACATGTGTAATTACAAAGTATTGGAGGTTCCTCTGATTATGAAAGTAGCTGTGCAATCCTTAGTTAGGAATTTACTGCTGGGTGACACCATTCTGAGAACAATCAGCTTCCAGAAATGATGCTTCTCTTCTATAAAGGTGGTAGGCAATTTGTAGTAACAATGAAAATAAGCTCACTGTGCAGAAGATCTCGTAATTAAGTGTATAAAATAAAGATAAAAGAAGCAGAATATAATGTGACTAAAAGCAATTATATGCAATTAAAATATATGCAACTAAAATACATATGTACAGACACCTACAAAGTGGTTTCTTGTATGATATCAAGACTTCTTTAGTATTTATCTCTCCTTATGCTGGGAGTCTCTTCCTCTAACTTTGGTTCTTTCATGCTTTTAAAATATTAAGAATAAAATTTTCTAAGTTTTCTAAAAGAAAAAAAAGGAAGAAAAGGGAAAAGGAAAAAGATTATATCATTTTTATTGTGGCAGAGGGGCAGAGAAATTTCATTCTAGTTTTGCCAACTGGCAAAATCATTATATATCCTACAAAACATAATTCTGTCATTTGTAGGCATGCCTAAAATGTAGCCAGAACCAACCTCTAAACATTTTAGAAGGAAAAAACAACAGAGAAAATAATCCAACTCCACACGTTCCCTACTGAGTGAGGAAAATGTGTTTTTATCTTTAGAATACTAGGGACAAAAGTTCTTCAGTAGTGATGTTTTAGGTATCAGAAAGCATAGTCAATTATTTTTCTTCCGTAAGCTTGTACTATCAAGTATAAAAAAGTGTGAATCAAAATACCAGATTTAATAACCTGAACTCTAGAACGTACAAAAGCTGATTCTTGCAGCTAATGTAATATAGCAGCATACAGAGTTTCTTAAGTTTTGGAATGCATTTCTTTTTCCCTTTTCCTTTTCCTTCTGATTTTCTGTAGAACATTTCTCTTTCTTTTGATCTGTGGTGTGTTTGCTCAGGTGTTTCCCATTTTTATGGCAGTGTCAATTAACTTCCTTAAATTTGCCCCTGTTGCTCTTGAAATGTCTTGATGTTCCCTTTGAAGCCTCTTTCTCCATTATCCACCATTTTCAGCATCAGAAACTGACCTCAGTGAGAGCGAAATTTCCTGCCAACAAGCCCTGCCCTCTTTGTAGATGTGTGGTTAGATGAAAGAAATAAAATTACTAAATGAGCTTTAAAAATAGGGCTAACATATTCTAAGGACTCTAGATGAGAGTCAGACATAATTTAGATCCAGTGTTCAGGAGTGTTTGGGTGTGGACTTCACTATAGTAATTAAAAATAGTCTGCTTTCTATAATTTATTTTTAATTGAGAATGGAGGGGAGAGGGGGGGAAGCATATAAAGCAATTGAGTAGTTTTAATATAAATTAAGTCTTCTAAAAATCCCATATTTAATCAGCATAAAAGAAGGTAATACCAAACAACAACAACTGCAAAGAAGTTTAAGATGGAGAATCATTTAGAGTTGGCTTGAAGTTTTTAACCAACAAATGTAATCTCAGAGAACTGGCGTAAAACAATGCAATTATTTTTGGCCTGGTTTCCTTCACTGAAATGACCCATACCTACTATCTAGCAAGTTCTACAGGTTTCTCTTTTGCCTCCATTTTTCTAACATGACTTTTTCTTTTCTGAATTACCCTTACTGCTAACTAGAAACAAACAATGTTTTTCAAATGAATGATTATGGGATATTACTTATGCATAATGTGAAATTTGAATAAGTCTTCAACACATTCCTAAGAAAGTATGTTTACTGTTCCTGTTCCATTTCTCATGAAGGTGAAACAGATATGCAGTCTGCTTGAGCTACTATTATACTTCCTGAGACATCAAAGGTATGATGTCTTATTAAAACTCTGTATGGTACACAGCTGTATTGTAAAACATGGCACATAAAAAGTCTGGCATACTTAAGATTTTATTACAGGGAGGAACAAAATTCATGTTGTTAAATAAGGAAATTCAGAACAAAGTTCCTCTGTGTCACGGAGTTAACTAGATCGATCTATGCCCGTGACAGGGGGCTGTAGGCCCCTGCCTTCCCCCCACACAAGATG
>JAOWBP010000001.1:118545462-118571451 GCA_028571105.1 Tragopan temminckii | reverse complement strand
AAATGAAATCAAAAGCTTAATGAACGGGCTTACCTTTTCAACATGAAGGACATTTATTGAACAAAAGTTTAAGTAAAAATGAAAAGCTGAAATAATGTGGTTTATTGTTAAAAAATAACTTACTTACTCAACTCTTCTAATTCATTGTGTCATATGAATTGTGGTCAAATAAGCACAGCTTATTTTGAAACATAAATTAATTATCTAATACAAGCATGCTATAGCTTATCTTTTTCAAAGTCTAATTAGTATGCAAATGACTCTAATTAGGTCACTGTCAGAGAATATTTGTGTAGAGTCACTTTCCAAGGTTTATTATGGTGGTTTTGGTTCCTAAATATTTATGAACAGTGCTCCTAAGATCAGCTTTACTTAATAGGGATCATTCCGAAATTTTCATTAGTTCAGTGGAATTAATCTTGGATGACAAAAGGGAAAAAAATATATATATATATTCCCAGAAGATGATATCTTTCAATTTCCACACATTATAAACAGATCAGAAAAAAGCATTAGATGTTTAATAGGAATTATAAGTAAAAAGTCTTGCCATATAAAACTGGATATGTTGTCTTTGATCTCTTGTTTTTCATGTGTGCAATAATAAGAAGTAAAAGCAAGAAACTCAAAGCTTTATGCATCATGAGGAAAGTTGATTTAAATGAGTTACTGAAATCCAGGTACTTCAGATAACAACTATTGTGTGCATTTATAAATGTATACTTATTCATGGCATTAAAGTATATAACCTTTAGGTTATATAATATATAAGGTTACATAACCTTAGGATGTGGCATCTTTATAACTTTTTAATATCTTGTACAAGAGATAAGGGAGGACAAAATCAATAATATTTTTTCAAAGAAATAGAAAAGAACACCAAGAAATAAGTTTTTGAAGAAGACAATTTACAATGAGGCATTGTAAAAAGCAGATCAAGCATTTTTTTTCCTTCCTTCTGCATGTGTACATGCAGGGAGAGGAGAAAGAAAGAGAATTTGTTTTACAGTTCCAAAATTGTCAGGATACACCTTGACTTAGAATAAAATTTAAATTAATTTTGAAAACTGTCACATAACAGAGATTTTTTTCACCATCTATAGAATTCTAATCTAACAGTTAAACTTCTTACATGCACTCTAGCTATTTTTAAAATGATAAAGCTGATATATTGGTACCAGAAATTTTTCTTAGAAAGAAGAAAGAAAACAAATCTTAATGTGAGTTCACTACTGTTATATAAAGTTTACTTACAAATCTTATTTCAGATTTGTTCTGCAATCATTTTGGATTCAATATCATCTGGAAAGGAAATGCTGCTTCATAGCTGTAATATTACCAGACTATTCTAACTCTATAGATTTCAAAATAATACAAGATCCCCAGATAGAAAATGTTGAAATAGTACTCAGTAGCACTCAATTTCTTTCAAGATTTTAGATGATTTGAGGATTTTTTTTTTTTTTATTTCCATGAAAGATAAATTTAATGGAGAAACAAAGGCGTGTGAAGGTGAATTTCTTTTTCCACAGAAATTTGCAAAACCTTGAATGTAACTTATAATTTAAAACATCTTGCAGAATTAGTCATAACAACTTATTTACCTAACACTGTGAAAAAGTGAGTGATGAAAAGTAGTTACAATTGTGTTATAATTTGTACGATGTTGTCTTGTTCCTCAATAATTTAATTTCCTCTTCTTTTCAAAGTATGTGTGGATAAAGAAAGTCCATAAGACCTTCCTGCTAAATGATTGATCAACAAACAGTTGGCACTGCTTATTTTCTGTGTGCCTTGCATTCTACATCATATCACTGAACACACTGCTCTTAGAAAATCTGCACATATAAAATCTGACCTTGCAGAAGAAGGTTGCAGTAAGCTGGCCAGAAAAGGCCAGAGGCTGACCAAACCCAACAGTTCCTAAAGGAATCCTACTTGGAATCACAAGGCGGTAAGAGGTAGCTTTTATTGATAGCAGGGAGAAGAAACACACACGAACAATTAACTGTCTTGTCAGAAGGGACGTCAAACATCATCTAGCATGCTGGGTAAAAGCAGGTTAGCTTTAAAGTGTTTCACAAAGCAGTAGAAAATCCTGGATGTATTTGTTAGTTTTCCCAGGAGGTCTACTACTGATCATTAGACATAGTGAGAGCATTCTGAATAGCTTGTCCCAGTCATGTAACTGCTAAGGGTCATCTCTCTCTCTCTTTTTTTTTTTCTTTCTCTCTCTCCCTCGCCTTTCTATTAAGTAATGCTCGTGGTTTTTTCTTGCAGACGGATCTGTTCCTTAGAAAAGTAAACCAGTGTTTATGCAGAGAAATGAGAGTTTAGCAACCTTGTGTTTATTCCTTGTTCTTGAAACAGTTTGGTCACTGAATGAACAGTCTCTCCTTGAAGCTCGTAATCCAAAGGGAAAAGCTTAAAGGATTACCACAGAAGGAAACTTAATCTTAAAACCATTCTTTAAATCTCGTCACATCTGAAAAGAGAGAATGAAAGATACAAACAAAGTAGCCATGAAGGAGCTTGTGGACAACAGAAATATTTTACTTCACTTTTGTCTTTTACTAAACTTTATCATCTTTTCCTTCTTGTGCCAGGGAAGATAATACCTTTCACTACCTTAAACTTCCATGAATTCTGGCATCCATCTGGCCCCAATGATTGGTTGCATCTAGAAACATCTATGCAATATTTCTACAAAATCCACAGCCAATTTTTTCCCATACAATGAATAAGAAAATTGAAAAACAAACAAACAAAAGAAACAAACAAAAAAAACCTACTAATTTTGTTTGATCTGTCTATTAAACAGTGTTGGTTTTCTCCTTGTCAGAAAGATGTTGCAGTTATATTTCTCTAGTATTGGTGTTTCTGCAATTGAAATGTATATACATATTGAACAGGATACCTGTTACTTCCCAGAGTAACACCATATATGCTATGGAGTCACTCATAATTCATTCAAGACGTTTCAGACTCTACCTTCTTTGTAACTTTGCTTAGGTAACATCATTTGAATTCAGATTTTAATTTCCACATTTCCTTCTTTCTAAATTTTCCCAATTTTAATGGAGAATCATTTTAGAAGTACACCAGTTCTCATTTCCCTTGGGATTAAAAATGAGGAATTTAGAATAAATAATGTAAATGGTCAAATGAGTTTGTTAATAACAAATTTATATATAGGTATTTTCCTTACTTTCTATTTGATCTACATATATTTGTATTGCTTTGTTGTTATTTTTTATTTATTTATTTATTATAATTATTTGTCAAACTATCTAAATTACACAATTCTATGTTCGTAATAAATAACTCTGGAGGAACGGAGCAACTCAGTGACACACCTTTGCTTCATATGCATTTTCATGTCAGAAGCCATTATGTCAGACTGCCTCTCTGCTGCCATCTGTTGCATGGCAACAAAATTGAATGAAATATTGGCAGGAAGATTCAGCCTTTACTGCCATACTGCTAACATCTGCCTCTGATGCTGTGGGTCAACATAATAGAAAGGATGTGTTACTTTTGGAGCAGCCATTGTTGATTATCTTTGTAGAAAGAAATCCTGTGTGCTGAAGTCAGTGTAAAATTCAGTGACTATAGTGGAACCAAGATTTTGTCCAAATCATCTGAATCAACTGGGATGGTGAGAAACAGTTTTTTGATGAGTTGATGTGAAAACAGAAGTATGTTTAATTTCAGTTACCCCTGTAACACCAGAAATAACCTTCAGTGTGTTAATTCTCCTTTGTTGAACAATGTCTACAGCAATGAAGAACCATATTCAACGTATACTCCAATAGCTGATTAGCAATGTTTGGGTTTGTTTTGTTATGTTTTGTTTTGTTTTTCCACTAACATGTATCTCTCCTTCACTGTCTCAGAAAAAAATTAAAAGCAATCCAGCACCACAGGAAAAAGCAAACAAACAAACAAAAACAAAACAAAACAAAAATAAAAACAGAAATATATGATTCAATTCACCTTTGCGTTCTACATGATGGCATGGATTTCTACATGATTGTCCTGGATTTTGTAACAGCAAAATGAATTTTAGGAGTAATCTCTAAATGAGAAAAAGATTCTGCTGTGTCTGACATCCAACCAGCCATGAAGGGAGCTAAATACAGTGGCTGCCCTGGAGAGAATCCAGCAGGCACCCCACATGAGAGCAGTATATAACAGATGGGACTAGGATGACTGATTTAATTAGAATATTTTAATAGAATAATAGAGAAACATTGCACAGCTCTATCAGTTTGTAAAAAACTCCATTAAATTCCCCAAATTAATTGTTCCATAGGGAGAATATGTCAAATAAAGTATATCTCACTGCAATCTCATACCCTTTTTCTCTCTCTCCTTTATTTTTACTTTTTTTTCCTCTCTTTTTTTTTAATCTTTTTTAATTATTTGGAGTAATTCCAACTATGATCATTAAATGATGGAATGTGAGTAATAAATTATTTGCTATATTTCATATAATGTAGAAAAAAACAAATATTTTCTTTTTTTTTAATATTAGACACTAAATTGTATCAAATATTTGAATTTCTTCTTAGGTTTGAAAAACTTAAATTATATGGTTTCTTTGTTTATACTAATTTAAAGAAGTATTAAAAAAAAAAAAAAATCATGTGTAATCCTTGCAGTCATTTCAGTAATGTCTCATTACATTGTCACAGGACAGAGGCTTCTTTAAGGTATATTTCAAGTTCTTAACATAAATCATATTAAATAAGTTTAGCCAAATCATTATTTCATATTTAAGTTTGAAAAAGTCATGTTTTATAAAGTACAGTGAGCCTGCTGAAGATAATGAAAGAATGACATACCAAGAAGCTTAGCAACACAGTGTTTAACAGTAATTCAGTTGTTATAATAATGGCATTTATAGCAATTAACCATGACAGAGTCTCCTATTCAGTAACTACTTCAGTGCCAAGAAGAACAAATAGTCTAGCTAATGTATACTGATAAAACTGTGTTGCTGTGGGGGTGTAGTTCATACTGAACATGGCTAGAAATTTGGTCATCTGTCTCACCAATATATCTTCATATGAAAACAATTAATTCATTTATTTTTATATTTACGGTTTACTTTATGTTTCATAAAACAATGTTTGTCTGAGGAATTATTTTAAGTAAGGACACATATGCCACTCAGACCTTTTCTTTTAATGAAGATTTCACTGAAACACCAATCTTCAAGTCCTTTTTGATTTTCTTGGAGGATGTTTATACAATAATTTCATTCCAGTTTTGTAGCTTTTAGTTTGTTTTCCAAGGACTGTACATTACTCTTTCTTAGCATTCAAGAATGCCTCATCATAAAAACACATACAGCCACACTCCATTCAGTAGTAGCTCACATCTGACCTTGGATTTGTAGTTTTCTACAGTATACTTCAAAGTATGATAATTAAAAATAAAAATAAAAATAAAAATGCAGTGAAGGGAAAAGACTCATGTTTTTCTGTTATGTGGGATGTCAGTTTGAGTCTTTTCATTGTTGAGTGATTAAATGCGACATGTTTTACTTTATTTTTTCTAATATATATTCAACCACTGAATATTTCAGCAATAGCCTAGATCAGAATCCCACACAGATTCAAACTTCTACAAAGTCATTCTTACATTGAGAGTCTCCCAGTAAAGAAATTACTGTAATGTGCAGAACACAGATATGGTACCATTAATGTCTAAAGTAGAACAGATCAGAGTTTACAGCTGCTACTGCATCACTATGGCCAAGTGGTTTCTGAGATTCTTAGCGTTTTTGGAAGGGATTAACTTTTTTGAGTTCTATATTGATAACACTGCATGCTGAATTTTGTTGTACGCACTCTAATTCTACAGTAACAAAGTTTCTCCTATTGAAATAGAGGTGCTTAACTTTTTAAAAACACAACAACAAGGGTACTTTTTCCTACTTTGGGTTACACCATTCCTAAGGGAAATAATTTTTTCGTCAAATATCCATTAATTTAGGTTTATTGTTGCCTAATGCTAATGAATTTGGAAACAAAACATTGCTCCAATTTTAAGAACAAGAGGAGAGCAGTGGATGTTGTGTATCTCGACTTCACTGAGCCTTTTGACACCTTGTCCCACAAAGTCCTTATAACAGAGCTTAGAAAGTGTGGGATAGGTGAGTGGACAGTGAGGTGGCTTGAGAACTGACTGACTGGCAGAGCTCAGACGGTTGTCATCAGGAATGCAAAGTTTAGTTGGAGGCTTGTAACTACTGGCATTTCCCAGGTGTCAGCACTGGGTCTGGTCATCTGGTTCAGCATCTCCCCCAAGACCTGAATGAAGGGATAGAGTCCACTCTCAGCAACTTTGCAGAAGATATAATACTGGGAGGATTACTGGATGACATACCAGGAGGCTGTGCTGCCATTCAGCGAGACCTGGACAGACTGGAGAGTTGTGTAGGTGTCAACAGTTTACGGGCTGGTCCAGCCCGGTTTCGTGACTAGCGGGGCAGAGGGATTTCGCAAAATCCGCGCCTCTGGAAAAGGGAACAGGGGACCCCAAAATAATTAAAAACAGCAGCAACGATCTGAGGAGAAACAAACTAATTTACTAAATATAGTATTGGAATGCAAGATAACACACTATAATACAATATAATTAGAATTGAAGCTAGTAAATCAAATATAATGAGAGAAAATGTCCGAAAGGTTGGATAGGCCTCACCATAATGCTGAGGTGAGATGCGCAGTCCAGTTGAGCAACAGGGAGATGAAGAAAAAAGGCACATCAGGTGACCTTGCCAGGAGTTATATCTCCTCTCTGACCGCAAAGTCCCTTGGGGAATGTAGTTCTTCTGTTCTGGACAGGTACCCGGAACATTAACAGTTAAACTCCCAGTGCCCCACATGATGTTATGATGTGGAATACCGAAAAACCAAAAATCACAAAACCATGACAGTAGGGAGGAACCTGATGAGGTTCAGCAAGAGCAAGTGTAGAGTTTTCACCTGGGAAGGAATAATCAAATGCACCAGTACAGATTAAGGACAAGTATACCCTTGTGGTCATGAAGACCAATGGAGTACTTTGTCCGTTTCTGGGCTTGTCGGTTCAAAAAAGACATGGATCTCCTAAAAATGGACTAGGAGGGGGCCACAAAGGTGATTAGGAGTCCTGTTCATCTCCTGTACAAGAAAAGGCTGAGAGACCTGGGACTCTTCAGCCTGGAGAAGAATGACAGGGGATTTCATCACTTTTTATAAATATCTAAAGTGCAGGAGTCAAGTTGATGGGGCTGGTGTGCAGCAATGGACTTAGGGATAACTGGCAGAAACTGGAACACAGGAGATTTCATAATAATACAAGGAAGAAATTAACTGTCAGAGTGACGACGTACTGGAACAGGCTACCCATAGAAATTGTGGGATTCTCCTTCTCTGGACATATTCAAGACCAGTCTGGACACGTTCCTGTGCAACCTACTGTAGGGAATCTGCTTTAGCAGGGGGGTTGGACTTGATGGTTTTTAGAGGTCCTTTCCAACCCGTATTATTCTGTGATTCTGTGATTCTGTCCAATTGTGTTAAGTATAAGCTAAGCAAAGCGATCCTTGGAAAATTTAAAATTAATTGTTATCAAGGTCAGAACATGACAAAACAGCCAGAAGTTGAAGAATTAGATAACATATCAGGAAGAATTTCTTCATGGAAAGGGTAGTTAGATATTGGAATATCCTGTGTGTGGATGTCATGGAGTCATCGGCCCTGAAAGTATTTAAGAGAGATACAGATGTGCACTTAGGGTTGTCATTTAGTGAAGAACTTGATAGTGTTGGATGATAGTTGGACTTGATGACCATAAGGGTCTTCTTCAATCTGAATGATAGAATGATTCTAAGTAAAACAGATGTTTGAAAAACTAGTTACAAAAATGGTACTTCTGTTCCTTAAACAGACTCCATGTGTGAGCAATGATAACACAAAGAGTGTATTAAGCCCATATTAGTCAACTTTATGCTTGGAGTTAATTTTCCTCCAATGTAACTTCATTTTTTATTAAAATGTAGAAATGCAAGAAGAAGTAGATGTTTATTTTGCTGTAAGTTTGAAACAAACCCACTTATAATTAAGAAAAAACTCCATTAATGTCTGTACAAACAAGGACCACCTGTGGTCTAATTGATGTTTTATCTCAACATTTTCATTATTTTAAAAGTCATATTTTTTTGTAAATTTTAGAGGAAGGGACAGAGAAATGAGAGGAAATTTGTTTTCTGCTTTTAATTTTTTAATCATTTATTTATTCATTTATTTATTTATTTTAAATCTATAGAGTAATTAGGGCCACAGCTGTAATTAGGAATGCACTGAAAATGGAAATAAATGATAAAGCTAAACTCTTGCTACAGTGTGTATATAATTTGAACTAATTGTTTCCAATGACAATGAATCAGTATCTAATTCGGACAATATTATTTATGAACATCTTTGTTTTCCTTTGTGTACTGAATCACATTTGCATTAGAATTCCTTTGTATTCCTGAATTCATGTCTTTCTGATTTAATGTAATATATTTTAGAATTCCAAATTAATGTAAAATGTACTTGAACTGTGAAAATGTGAAGAATGTAACAATATACATTTTCTGAAACAAGCAGAGATAATGTTGTTTTTTTGTTTGTTTGTTTGTTTTTGTTTTTTTGTTTTTTTTTCTTTCAAGTCGTGTATAACTGTCTGCATCTTCTATGACTTTTCAGTGCAGTTCTTGTTCACAAGCTGGGAACAAATCTAAAATATATAATTATCACTTTGGTCAGATTGTATGGAAATACCTGATATTTTTTAAATTATAAATTAATAAAGTTTCATCACGTGACCTAGAATTAGTTGGTGAACCTACGTTTAATATTTCAAATGCATTTTGTGGTTACAAAAATTAGTTGTTGTTAAGTAGGAACATGTATTGGATTGGAAACCACTAGTAATCAAATAGTGAAATTTGGCATTCGACATGAGAATGGGATCGAAGGATTATTCTGATGGGAAAGTACCTTTAGAAAGACTTAATTCCAACTTTGTGTACAAACAGCATCATCTCTGATATCATGGTGACAAAACTTCTTCTTATGCTGTCCGAACTGTTCTGTTCCATACCTTTCTAGCCATATCCAAAGAAAGCAGCATTTCAAGGGCATCAGCTATTCAGATGCCATGAATTTTTACGGATACCACTCTCACATTCTCAAGTCATTCCTCATCATTTTGTTCCTTGGACCTATCCACTCATTGCAGAGATCTGTGTGAAGCCAAAGGTAAAGAAGGTACCGAATATCTTATCTGTGTTGGCTGCCACTACAATTAGATGTCCAATACAGTAATGGGTCTATGTTTTCCATGTTTGTGCTTATAGTCCTTATATATTAATAGGTCTCCTTGTTGTCCTTGTCACACTTTGTTGTTTGAACTACTGAGCTTTGGCTTTGTAAAAATAATTTCTACATACCTAGACTAAATTTCAATTTGTTAACCTACTTACAATGCTATTCTCTTCCTTTCAGAATTTAGTCTTGAGTCAGTCTCCTGATATCTGTTTGATATTCCAGATTATCTAGATTAATTTTTTTTTTTGTTGTCCTGTAGTGGTTTCACACCTCCAGCACTAAGACGGTGCTCTCTTGCTCTTCATCCTCAACAGATCACAGAGAGAAAACAATGTCTCATCAGTTGAGACAGAGATAGGGATGTCATTAATTTTTTAACATCACAGCCTAACAGACTGAACATAAGGGAGCTTCATGTAACTTACTGCCTGTTGTTAATAGATGAGAGCAGTAAAAAGCTAAAAGCAAACTAAAAACAACTTCCCATGATCCATCCTCCTCTACCTCTTCCCCTAAGTGACAGAGAGGAATGGGAATGGGGATTGGACTCTTTTTTTTCAAAGGAGTCAGCCCTTAACACTCTGTCTCTGCTGCTCCTTCATGGTTACTCTTGCCCATTCTTCATGTGAGGTCCCTCTCATGGATGCTATCCTTCTTAAACTGATTATGTGTGGGCTTCCCACAGGCTGCAGACCTCCAAGCACTGCTCCAGTGTGTCTACATACCATGGAGCCCACCTTTCAGGTCTACTTCTGAGGGGGCCCTCTATGGGCCTTCAGGCCTCATTGACTGCTGCATTTTGGGCTCCTCCATGAGTACATATGGAGATCTAGTCCCATGGGCTGCAGGAGGACAGCATGCTCCACTGAGGGCCTTTTTTTCTGGGCTGCAATTTTGGGCTCCTCCATGAGTACATATGGAGATCTAGTCCCATGGGCTGCAGGAGGACAGCATGCTCCACTGAGGGCCTTTTTTTCTGGGCTGCAAGGAGCTTCTGCTCCATGCCTAGAGCACCTCTTTCCCTTCTTCTGTGCTGACTTTTGTACCTGAAGGGCTGCTGCTCTCACATTTCTTACTCCTCTCTCTAAGTTGTTGTTGCATGGTAGTTTTCCATTTCTTAAATCCGCTCTCTCAGACACACAACCATTGTCATTCATGGCTCAGCTCTGGCAGCGGTGGGTCCCTTCTAGAAGTAGCTACAGCTGATTTTTATTTAATATATGTCAGCTTCTCAGCTTTTGTTCACAGAGACCACCCTTGCAGCCCTCCTGCAACTACTGAAAACTTATGATGCTAATCCAATACATGTACAAGTACTCATAAGCTTTCTTGAGCTCCTTTGCTCTTCAGAGCTGCCTTTCATGGGATCCCACCTGACAGTATCCTGAAAAAGACAAAGCAAGCTTGCTTTCAAGAAGTGTACCCTTCTATAGACAAGACTGACACTGATTATCACATTCCCAGATGTTTTGTTCTTGTTTATAAAAAAACAGACTCAGCTGTGTATGACCCCTGGTTAAAGCAGCACCAAGTACTTATTATTGACAGGCTCAAGGTACCACTTGAACTGCTGGCATTCCTCCTCATTTCCCTGTCAACAGATGCCAGAGATGTTGCAGTCTCTCAAGAGAAGTCTGTGATCTACATATTTATCCAGCACACTGAAGAAAACTTAATCTGCTTTTTTAATTCTTTGTAGATGTTCTGTAAGACTCATGTTAGTTATTATATCATTTGAACTGGACTCTGTAATAGTAATTTATAGGCTCTTGATGAGAATGTCATCTATTTTGTGGAAGAGCTTCATACGTACAGTCTTCTTCTTCACATACTGGACAATATCCATGCCTACCTTCCAGTGTGTTAACCACACAACACATCTTGGTGCTGACAGCAGACTCGCAGAAGATACACTCAAGCCCACTGTCCATGTCACTGACAAAGCTGTTAAAAATTCTGGTCCCAGTAATGACTCCTGAGGAAGGCTACTCATCACTAGTTTCCTCCCCCTGGACATGGAGATGTTGACCACAACTCTTTGAATGCGAAGACGCAGACAATTCTTTATCTACTGAGTGGTTCATCTGTCAAATTCATATTTTTCCAATTTAGAGACAAAGATCTCATATAAGTCAAAGTCAAATGCTTTCTACCAATCTAGGTAATCTTCCTGGACTGGTTTTTCAGTATCATTTAAATATATCTGTCTTGCTTGATAGCACACTGATATTTCAGTGATTGATGGGTGCATGCACAGGGCTGGTTTGGTTCACGTGATGGGGAAGAACCACTGTCACTGTGGGGCAGTGGCAGGGAGTGGGACAAAGCCAGGACAGATAGACAGATGGCCTGAATTAGGCAAGGAGTTATTCCATACCATGTGACATCATGCAGAAGGTTTTAAAGCTGTGGGGAGTTGGCCATGGGGAACTGCTGCTTGGAGATTAGCTGCACATCAGTCAGTAGATAGGTAGTGATCAGTGGCCTGTGGCCTTTTTTTTTTTTTTTTTCCTTTTCTTGCTTGGTAAAATAGATTTTATCTGAATCCACAAGTTCTATTTTGTTTCAAGGCCAGTGATCGCTTAGAGTCTCAGTGCATAATTGGTATAGACTACCTCAAGAGAGGGAACTTCAAGGATCCAAAAGGATACTGGTGGGCCTCCAATATAGCTGTCCTGGAGACAGATGACATAAAGCAGCTATCTACCTTGTCAGTCTCTCAGATCACCCTTCTGTTGTTGGGTTGCTAAGAGTAGAAGAATAGCAGGTGCCATTTGCTACCGCAACAGCACACCAGAAGCAATATCACACCAACTGAGAATCACTGATTCCCATTCATAAGCTGATCCATCAACTGGAGAGAAAAGCAGTAACCAGCAAGACTCACTCACAGTTTCATGGTCTTATTTGACCAGTGTGAAAATCTAATGGAGAGTGAAGGCTAATAGTAGAATGAATTCACATAACCACTAAGTGTGACTGTACTGGACATGCTAGAGCTTCAATATCAAGAGGATTCAAAGGCGGCCAACTGGTATGCCACAACTGACATTGCTAATGCGTTTTTCTCAATCTGTCTGTCTGCTGTGGAACATTCTTTGACCTGAGGATCATTCTGCTCCTCCTCACACCTTTGTCCTTTACCAAAAAGGGAATAGGAGAAAACTCTCATATTACTAGTCACCATTATCTGCTTATTTCTGTCAACTTCAGATTCATGGTCATGGTGGAATACAGCCATCCACATGTACAGTAATTTGGATTTGGTAATCTGTACACTGAAACAGAAATGTAATTTAATGATATATATAGAGAGAAAGAAATGTTGACTGAATCTTCAAAATTGGGAATGAGTTCTGGAAAGATAAGCCTTTGAGCGCAGTTTTTGATTTATAATGTGATAACTTACAAAGATATCCAAGCTGTACATTGTAAATGAAAACATCAGGGTTTTCGGCCTCTTTTGCTGCTGCTATTTTGGTTACCAAAACACAGTCTTCAGAACTGAAGGCAATCATGATTAATACTGACTTAAGAATTTCTTTGCAATATCTATAGTGTCGAAGCTTCATTTTGTTTTTAAATCATAATGCAACAAACAAAACCAAGATACCAATTAATCAGTACATTTTCAAAATATTTAGTGGTTTCTGTCCCTTAAAATTGCTTCTGTGAAATCCTAGTTTAATTCTGTAAAATCAAGAACAATTTTCTTTGAATGCTGAGTGAAAAAAGTAAAATTTATTGGTGATGAGAAGCCTGATTAAGACATTTCATGTGATCCTATCCAGTACAGAAACTGAGTCTCCAGTGAAACAATCCATTTAGATTAATTAAAGCTTTAAATAAAATACATAAATTTGACAAAAGCTATCTATGAAATGCTGAGCTATCTTAGTGAAAATTGATCTAATGCATACTCAGAGTGAAGGAAGAATTTATGTTAATGTTTCAGGCAGCTCTTCTAATGCCTGTTATTCTGTTATTCCACATCTCATGCACTGCTCAACTTCCCATGAAGGCAGACAGCAGAATTAATGTCTTGAATGTTCATTAAATTTAAAGCTAGGCCATATACTGTTCATTATATATATATATATATTTTGTAAAAGAAAAAGCCTCCTAAGATTGATTGTGATGCATACAGTACAGATATCTAGGCATCTGAAAAAGGAAAAATGTAGCAATTCTTTTTCTTCCCCAGATGTTTTACACAAATTATATTCCATTCCATATTTAACATTGCACTGAAGAGTATCTCATGATGAGCAGTTTAATGCTGAACCCCCATTTCCGTATTTCCTCAAAATAAAGAGTAAATGTTTGCCTTTTTGGAACACAGTCAGACAATTCAAAAATAAAAATCTATACAATGGTCTAATTTGCAGTTTAAACATTTCAAGGATCCTAATACCTAGTATAGTCATGACTACAGAAGTCTAGAGAATTAATTATTTATTTTGTCCATGTAAATTGTGAAGAATTTGCATACACATAAGCAAGGAACACTGAATTACCGTAAGTGTTGGTTTATTTGGTGCTTTATAATTTTGCCTTTATTTTCTTTTTGAATTATGCATAAGCTACTGGCAATTTAGAAAAAGAAAGTTTATATGTATCATTTCTAATTTTAATGTACAGTTAGTTCAGTTTCAATTAGTTGCATTTACCTAATCCTGCTTATGAAGGGAGGACAATAGCTCCATAGAAAAACTTTCACAATATATTTTACCCTTTTTTCTTAATCTGTGATGTTTTTATGAAAGAATGATCTTACATTGTCAGTGCTGTTCAATGAGACTAGAATTATTAACTGTCAGTGACAATCTTGGCACCATGTAGTACAGGACTTTTAAAATCCCTACCAAGAGAGAACTTCCTTCATTATTAAGTATTTTAAATCACAAAAGCGACATTGCACAATTAATGCAGAATATATTGCCTTGAGTGCCTAAAATGAAACATTCCTGACCACCCAGTGCTATTACTCTTACCTATGCTGTGATGTCTATTATTACTGGCTTCTGAAACTTTTTCCTTGACTCACAGAGTTAATAACACCTAGAAAAGAAAAAAAAAAAAAAAAAGAAAAAACAGACAACTTCTGGAATGTTTTTAAAAATCTGAGATATTTGAATTTTAGTTTTGAGAAACATTTTTAATTTAATACTAAAAACATTGTATTGTGTTTTAATATAACACACAAAACTGTCAAAGATTCAAAATCGTTAAGGTATTGTTTTATTGAGATTTTGTTTTTATTTGTTTATTTATGTATTTATTTATTTAATATTCTCAGGTAATGCCCTTGCTCAGCAATCTGTTTAAGTACTGTTTTAAAATAAAATATTTGAGAAATCTCACTCAAATTAAGCCTCTTTCTCACTAATTATATGTTAGACCTTAAAGCAGGTGTAGACAAGGAGTATATGACATGATCTGCTAAAATCTTTATAAAAATACTTCATTTAAAAATAATTTTTTTCTATAATTAATAAAATTATGCTCCTGAGCTTTCTTATTTGAATGTTCATAGAAGTGATTTGAATAATGAAATGAGAAGAAGGTTGGCGTTGTTACAAATTACTAAAGATGGTTATAATAAAGTTGGCATAGCAAGACTAGTTACAGAAATGTCTTACCACACTAAATGAACAGGTAAAAATTCTGGATGAAATTTAAAGTTGATAAAATCTGAGTAAACTATACAAGTGAACACCTGTATCTTTCACACAGAATGAAGTTTTCTAAATTAATCTTTATTGCTTAGGAAAGAAATATTTTCAAGAGACAAAATAACACTTTAGAATTTACTTTGGCTGCAGTAGAAAACAAAACTGTAAAGCTCAATAAATAAATCTAAAATAACACTGCATACATATTTGGTCCCTTCATCTCTAATATGTTACTTGGGCCTACAAAATACATGGATAAGTGCATTTTCAATTATCAGAGGTGTATAATGTCTTCTAGAGAAGGGCAGATTTAATAGCATAGAAAGACTGAAAGGTGGATATGACATAAAAATTACAAATGGATCAGAATAGGTAAATTATTCACTAAGTATTTTAACATAAAAAAAATGTCATCTACAAATTTCACATACTTTTTACATGAAGCATTGAACAACATGATTGCATTACAGCTCAGAACTTATTCTTCAAATATCTGGAGGAAAAAAAAAATAATTTTTTGGTGTTTATTAAGGCAAAATTGTGAACAGTATCTCCATAGAGGAATAGAGGTCAGACAGACCTCTCTCTTTAATTTCAGAATAACCATACATGAGTATGGTTCTCTCAGACTTTATATTCTTTCCTTAAATATCCATTTCCAAAACATCCATTA
Organism: Tragopan temminckii; assembly: GCA_028571105.1. NCBI lineage: Eukaryota > Metazoa > Chordata > Aves > Galliformes > Phasianidae > Tragopan > Tragopan temminckii. The sequence continues at coordinate 118,555,732 of JAOWBP010000001.1, read as the reverse complement.
GGACCTTTTGACTACAAGAGTACATAGTGTTAAATAAGGTGTTCAAGAACTGATTCTGGATCAGTGTCGTAGAATGTTCTGCATTCAGAGTGTATATTTTTCTAAGAGAAAGTGATGGATATGAATTAATCTAACAGCCAGAGGCCATTCAGCATTTGAATATGTTCTCTGTCCTTCAACTGTTTATCTATTAATAGTTGTCCATCTATAGCAAAATCAGTATACTCCTAGATCGAAGTTACAAATGAGATATTCACTAGTGATGAGATCAGCTATGCTGATTAGAATGAGTTTGTAGTGATTTCAAGGGCTTACATTTTTGTAAGGAGTGGACAAATATGATGAAATAAGAATCAAAGTGTTTATTTTCCATTCTCACCATTTAGCTGAAGGGACTTCGTGGCTGAACTTCTATTGGCAGTAAAAGCAGCATTTAACTTACTCTCTAAATTTGCTTTGGCACTCAGGCTAGTGAAATCCACCTTCCTGTAGATTTAGAATCTACAACAGAGGCTATAGGAAATACTACAAATAGTGTGTGGGATGTAAATCTGTCATTCACCAACTAAAACAGATAAATACATGGTTTAAATAAATGGTTTAAAATAAAGGTGCTCAGCTGTCTTTCAGAGTGTTCTTCCACAAGCATCTGAGTAAATCCTTAAAAGCTGATATAACTTACAGCAGAATTCCCCATTTTTAACACTGCATCTGAACATCTATTAAAACAGAAGCAGGACAATCAAGAAATTCAGAAGTGAACTTCTGCATGCTTTGTTAAACTAAATGAGCTAATACTACTAATGTTTAGTTATTTCTTTTTAGCTTATGCACAAGTTTATTCTGATCCATTGTTAGATTATTTTCTAAATTTTTAATATTTTCATTGTATTTTAATAATCTTTTGACTAATGTAAAGGATAGAAGTTTCTTCCAGCAGATAAGTAGATAACTGCACTACGGAGATTTTACTCTATATTTTACTATGCAGACAATGTATATCAAAGTCTATAAGTTTCAGAAGAAAATACTGTAAAATAATTGAGTAGAAAGGAGGTTAAAATTCATTTATACTGTCTTTTATATTTTTAATCTTGGAGTCCTATTTTTTCTTTAAAATACAGACAGTCCATAAGTTGGAGTTGCTTGGAAAAGCTGAGTCTGCAGAATACTGTAAATGTCTAGAATAAAGAAAAAAAAAAAAAAAAAAAAAAAGCCTGATACTATATTAAAACAGCAACAGCAACAACAAACAACACCAGCTAGCCAATGAAATAAACCTACAGCAACCCAAAATTAATTAGATGTGAGGAAATCTTTGGTGTTATAAGGCCTCTGCATCTCAGTTAGACAGGAAAGGCTTCCTGCATAACTATTTACCATATATATATATTTTTTTAAATTTACAATTGATTTCTTGAATCAAATGCCTTTCTAACAGCCTGGTGAAAAAATGCACGTTTTTACCCTACTGCATTTCTTTTTCCTCTTTTCAATAATTTTTACTATTTTTTTCTGCTTCATTACTGTCACAATCACTTTATCTGCTATTTCAAATAGTTATATATGCAATAACAGTTTAGATTTTAGATAATTTCTACAACATTTCTGGTGTTGACTTTTCTGCTATGCATGTTTTGTTTTATTAGTTTTTTACAACTTAATACAAATTCACTTTCAAAAGCAAAAACCTTGCCTTTACCATAGAACTAACTGTATTATAACTAATTAACAGCTGACTGCAAGAAATAAATCAAAACTACTCTTAATACAATTTCTGAAAAGTCAAGCTGAAGATCCTTTCTACACTATAGTTATCAGAATATATTTATCATTATATGCAGTAGCAAAGGGCAGGTTATTTTGAAGCAGAGGAAATCTGGTTTGTAATTTGAACAAGAAATTATTAGACTTAATAGAAAAAATACCAGAACCAAAAGACAACTGAAAACTTCAAAATTTGCTGACATCTCCTATAAATCATTAGTTGTTTTCTCAGGGAACTTTTTTTTCCTGATTTTGTAAAAAAAACAGAGATGCTACAATGACCTGTTCACAGCTTAACATGTACGGATCTTTACACTAAAAACAACAGCAAAAACAGTTAACAGATTAAAGTGTGCAAAAAATTTCCATTTAGCTAAATAAAATCCTTTTAGTATGTTTTATGTTAAGACAGCTTCATTGCCTGTTTAATTACTTGCTCAATTTAAGAATTTAAAGTAATAAAATGCCAGACCATATTTTATGTATTGTCATCACTGTCATCATATACATTGTTAACAATATAGATTTACAAAACCATCTAAATATTTCATGATACAAATTCTTACGGATTTTCAATTTCCTCTCTAAAACAAGAAGGAAAGCAATCAGGAAACTTGACATATGGAAGTGCACACTATCCACTGAAAAAATAATTCTCAGTCCATCTAAATAGAAGTCCAAGTGGGATTTCAATAACACACTCCTTCCTATACTTAAACAGTTTAATGGCTTTGGCAGCTTAACAAAATCCATGTGCAAGAGCCTCTTTTTTTTTTTTTTTTTTTTTTTTCTTAGCAAACTTAAATGCATATAGTGCACACTGTCTTCATGTAGAGGACTTATATACCATTTAAATCAAACTTTCTCCAGACAGAGAAAACTAACTAATGTTCAAAACATTACAACATTTTTCTGCATTAAAGGTGAGGCCCAGCACATATTAATTTGTCACTTGGTGTATATTTATCAACCAGATTGCATACTGTTACCTTACTTGTTATGTTAAAATCCTTTATTAAAGCCAATGATACTAAAATATAGTGATCTTCATTTTTATGTTATTATTAATAAATAATAAATTAAAATAAATAAATAAAAATAAAAATTAAAAAATAAAATAAATAAATAATAAATTAAGCAAAGCCTTTAACACTGTCTCCCACAGTATTCTCCTGCAGAAGCTGGCAGCCTGTGGCTTGGACAGGTACACTCTTGGCGGGGTAAGGAACTAGCTGAAGGAAAGGGCCCATAGAGTGGTGGTGAATGGAGCTAAATCCAGCTGGCAACAGGTCACGAGTGGTGTTCCCCAGGGTTCAGTGCTGGAGCCTGTCCTCTTCAATATCTTTATTGATGATCTGGATGAGGGCATTGAGTGCACCCTCAGTAAGTTTGCAGATGACACCAACTTGGCTGGAAGTGTTGATCTGCCTGGGGGTAGCGAGGCCCTACAGAGGGATCTGGACAGGCTGGATAGCTGGGCTGAAGCCAATGGGATGAGGTTCAACAAGGCCAAATGCCGAGTCCTGCACTTTGGCCACAACAAGCCCAGTCAACGCTACAGATCTGGGGAGGAGTGACTGGAAGACTGCGTAGAGGATGGCTGGACTGGGTGATCCTGTGGGTCTTTTCCAACCTTGGCAATTCTATGATTCTATGATTTTTATCTTTTTAAAGACAGATTATTTTAAAGCATATTATATTTACTATACTGTGTTTCTAAAAGGTAAGAATTTTTGAAAGATTACAAAAATATCTAGCACAGTGTAATCAAAAAATTATTTTACTTTGTTGCATTTCAGCTGTGGCATATTCTTAATGAAACTATATCACTAATGGAACTAGAAGCGTAGTGATGGAACTAGAAGAGTAGCAACTGGTAGTTACCATGACAACAATTTTCAAATATTTTTTTTGTCAATAATTTTTCTGATACTACATCAGTTGAAGAAAATGAATTTGAAGTCATGCAGATTTATATTTTAAGAAATATTTTTGTATTTCTTTATAATACACTCTATGTAGTAAAACAGAAAGCATACATTTTTATACATGAGTACAACAGTTCTTACTTGATAGGAATGCATTAGTGCCCATTCATAGAAGAAATGTTTGCATTCATGGGGAAAAATATAATACAAATATTTAACATCTTAGTGCACTGTAGATAGATTAAAGAAATTGTTCTTTGTCTTCACTGCATCTATCACTATTAATTAACTAAGATAACTCCTCCTGACTGTATAATCAGTGAATATAACTAGTTTCCTGAGCAGCCTGAAATCTCTCCCTGTACTCGGTGTTAAGGCTTTGGTGGCAGTTTTTCTCCTGTCACCAAACATTTTAAATTCAACTATTTCATGATCACTATGTCCAAGACAGCCATCTATTGCTGCTTCACTCATGAGTAACAAGTCACAAATCTAGGAGTGCACCTTTCCTCATCAACTAGCTTAGTACTTGTACTAGAAAGTTGCCATCAAGGTATTTTAAGAATCTCATGGACCTGTTTGTATTATTTATATGGTGTTCCAGTTAAGGTCTGGCAAGTTGAGATTCTCCATAAGGACAAGGGCAGATGATCTAGAGATTTCGCTCAGTTTCTTAGAGAATGTTTCATTAGTGCCGTCATTCTGGCTGAATGAACTACAGTACACCTACAGCGACATTCACTTCATTTGTTTGTCCCACAATATAGGCAATTTCAAGCTGTGGCTCATGGGCCACATGCAGCCTTACATAGCTCATGCTGTGGCCTGCTTCCTGCTTCATGTCATTTGCGCAGCCAAGTGGCCCAGCCTAGTCCTAGACATGCGCTCATTGCTAAGCAACAATTGAAACATCAGTATGTGACTGGTACTATCTAGATCGAAATTAGGACACGGGGATGGCACAGTGCAGTGCTACCTCAATACACTGAGGTACTGAGGCATATTTTTTATACATTTTGGCTAAACACAGCCCTGTGAACAGCAAAAAATAGGCGGCCATGCTTTTCATTTTGATAAAGGAATTTGAAAGTGCATTTTAAGATTGTTGAAAACAATCCTTTCGGTATGTTAAGGGGAGTTACAAGAAAGAAGGGACAGTCTCTTTAGCAGGGTCTGTTGTGTCAGGACAAGGAGAAATTGTTTCAAACTTAAAGAGAATTAGGTTGAATAGAAGGAAAAAGTCTTTTATGGTTAGGTTGGTAAGGCACTGTAACAGGATGCCCTGGAGGCATTCAAGGCCAGGATGGACCAGGCTCTGAGCAACTTGATCTAGCTGTGGATGTCCATGTTCATTGCAGGGGAGTTGAACTAGATGATCTTTAAAGGTCCGTTCCAACTCTAAGGATTCTGTGATTCTATGAAAAAAAATCACCAATGTTTAGGTATATTTGCAAATTTTCAGTTTACATAAAAAAATCACCAGGACATTTTCAAATGGAATGTATAGTGTTGTGATTGGATATTCAACTCAAAGTAAAAGCTGATCATTACTAGGCTTTTATAAGACTGATTGTACCAGAGAAATATATCCCTCAATTCACAATCACACCTTATTCTTGTCATCAATTTTGGCAGTATGAACATTTGTGAAAAACTATTTTCAGTGATGAAGTACAAAAAGAATAAAATTTCATACAAAATGTCTGATGAATACCTTGAGAACTCAAGAAGAATTGCAATCAATTCCACTGAACCAGATGGATTTTCACAAAAACAATATCAAATATCCCACTAGTTTTATGTTCTTTTATGTTTTGATTGCTCTCTCTCCCTCTCTTGTGCTTGTTTCTTTTTTGTTTGTTTGTTTGTTTTTAATAAAAAATATTAAAGATTAAAATAAGTTTTGATGCTTACATATATATTCTATAATACATACTTTATGATAACGGCTCCAAAAATAATGCCTCTTGTTTTATTATCTTGGCCCATATTGTCGGACACAGATATTGGTAGTATGGCAGAAGAGACTGAAACTTCCCACCAATATTTCATATTATTATGTTGCTATGCAACAGGTGGTAGCAGAGAGGTAGTCTGATTAAATGGTTTCTTACATGGAAGTGTATATGAAGCAAAGATGTATCATTGAATTTCTCCATGTGGAAAAAATGACACCCACTGACACTTATCTGCACTTGATGAACATTTATGGAGCCCAAACAGTGGATGTGAGTACAGTGAGGCAGTGGCTGGTACATTTCAGCAATGTTGACAGCAACAATGGGTCAGTTCTGCTGGTGCAGATTTTCATGAGTGTGGCATGCAGGCTCTTGTTAACTGCTAGCAAAAGGTCTTAGCTAATGGGAGTGACTATATGGAAAAGGAGTGCTTCGTAGCCAAGAATTTGCTCTATCAAATAGTATTATTGTGCTCTTTGTATCTCTTATAGTTTCCAGGGATATAAATGAGAAGCATTAGATTTGGTGCAGCCTAAGTATATATGACCCAGGACAATTGCTCTTCAGTCAGTGTGGCCCAGGCAAGTCAAAAGACTGGACATCCGTGCCTTAATTATTACCCAGAGGCTCTCAACCACATCTTTGCACCTCAGTCATATAGATTTTTTGTTCATTTAAGTTTTGTATTTCAATAAGATCAGAAGCTATGGCCCTTCAGAGATAATCATGAAAGAACAACCAGTAAATAAATTCTTTAGCTTGATTCCTAAATCAGCTAATAAAAGTACTTATTACAGCAAAAACATAGCATGTAACGCATGTCATTCAAAATCTGAAGTGAGGTTATCCACATTCTATATCTCCAGACCATACCTTATATCTTCAGCTTTACAGATATTGTAATCTTTTTATGCATATTACTGACCCAAATTTGTGGTTTGGGCTCCAAACTAGTTTATTGTAAAAGCTTAAATTTATGAATCTTTTGAAAATTTTATTTCAATAAGGTGAATTTTTCTGATCTTACACGAGGGGCACACTACATAAGTAACCAGTGAGAAGGATTTTAGCAAAACATTATCTGAAAACAAATGAATAATTTGTTATTGTATGATCTACTGTAGTATTTCCTTGACCATGAAATAATCTCTGCTTTTTCGATTGGCTAATTTTTAATCAGTAATAGAATACACCTAAATAGTATGCATTTCTTGAAAATCATGAGCTGCATCCTAGTAGCACTTCAGCAGTTTTTGCAGCTTCAGTAAGGGCCTTTTATAGGTAAAATGACATTGGATTTTTGCATCACTTTCATTTTGGGGTTAATTTTTTGAAGTGGAAAGAATGTCTAGTATAAAATAATCCTTTAGTCTAAGTTGAACTGTACAGAATGACACTTTCAATTTGCTTGTGGACGAATATGCTCATCTCTAAAGCTGTTTGTACCACCAGTGCAATTCTTCATAGATATCTTCAGAAAAACTTTTAAGTATTTACTGGGATTCTGAAACTTAGGGGTTAAGCCTGTACATGGATTTTATCTCACCTTATTTGTCAAAGTCAAACCTGTTTCTACTCTGCATTTCAATTTCAGCATGTTAAATTGCTTTCTGCTGTATAGAAATCGAACTTGAAAGATCAGAGATATTTGTCTTGGCTTCTGAGAGGTCAGTGTGTTGTTTCTTTTTTGGAGGGAAATGAAAGGATGAAGACATACAGTATTTCATTAAGTTTGCTTTTATGTACAATATACACACAGTCCAAAATGACTGTGTTTTTGAGGTATCAAGTAGACAGAAAAGACTTCAGTAATCATCATTGGAGTTGCAAGTAAGCTGCAATGGAACAGCAGTGTATGGCCTAATCTACTGAGTCCTTGTTTTAATAACGAGGTGCTCTTCTTGTCAGTCAATAGCAGTTGCGCTGGAGATCCAGGTGTTATTTAAAGCTTGTGTTTATATATTTGGACTTGTAATTCTATGTGAATTTTACATCTTCTGAAACTATTGCAGTATTCAATAAATAATTAGCATATTTGGAAATACAAGAAATAATTTTTCATTATGCAAGCATGTGCCACTGATGTAATACTTCATTATGATATTAAAAAATGTACTCTGAATATTACTTGTAGCTTGATGAACAACAAATTGGATTGTTCATGTAATGAAATAGATAATTCATAAACTAAACATAATTGTTTTACATAATCGATGCAGTATAAACATTTCTTAAGAACTTTTGTTATGATTTGTAATAACTGAATATTCTCTTTTTACTTACAGAAGAGAATAGAAATGAATATTTTCAAATATTTGTGATACTTATTAATTAAAATTGTTTTGACTATTATTTCTTTATAGCAATAAGAAAAATATTTCTGATGATTGGAATAACTTGTTAAATTAAATGTGGCATGAATATATATATATTGTTCTAGGAAGTTGATTTAAATGTTGCCTTGATTTTAACCAATAGCTGGATTATACAGGATGATTTATTTCTCCAATCAAAACAGAGTGAACTACAAATTTAAAATGTTTATTATAAAATCACAGAAGCTACATAATTGTTATAATTGTTTTATTAAATTTGATAGTAATAGAAAAAGTAAATGAACAAAATCTCTATCAGGTGGCGAATGGCATGAGAGCAGTCCTGAGGAGAAGGATTTGGTGCCAGTTGATGAAGGATTCAACATGAACCAGAAATGTGCATCCCAGAAGGCCAACTGTATCCTGGGCTGCAACAAAAAAAGCGTAGCCAGAAGATTGAGGGGGGTGATTCTGCCTCTCTACTCTGGTCTTGTGAGACCTCACCTGGAGTACTGCATCTAGTTCTGGGGATTCCAACTCAAAAAAGACATCGAACTGTTGAAGTGGGTTGACAGGAGGGCCATGAAGATAATCAGACCTGACCTCCACTATGAGAACAGGCTGAGAGAGTTGGGGCTATTCAGTCTATAGAAGAGAAGGCTTGGGGGGACCTTATAGTGGCCTTCCAGTACCTGAAGGGGCCTATAGGAAAGATGGGGAGGAACTTTATAATAGGGCAGATAACACCAGGATGAGAGAAGATGGCTTTAAATTTGAAGAGGGTAGATTTAGACTAGATATTAGGAAGAAATTTTTTAAAGTGAGGGTGGTGAGACACTGGAACAGGCTGCCTAGTGAGGTCGTGAATGCCCCCTCCCTGGAGGCGCTCAAGGCCAGGCTGGATGGGGCTTTGAGAAACCTGGTCTAGTGGGAGGTGTCCCTGCCTATGGCAGGGTGGTTGAAACTAGATGATCTAAAAGTTCCCTTCCAACCCAAATCATTCTATGAATCTATGATTCTATGATTTATTGATAATATATGACTAAACTTTTTTTTTTTTTTTCTCTCTATTACTTCTACAGTTCTGATCTATGTTATATCAGTATATTTCATTTTCTTCAAGATAGATTTAATGTTTCATTTTATGGAACAACATGGATACTTATAGTCGCACTAAGGAAAAAAAAAGTATTTTTTTTACACATATGGAAATAAGTATATTTCCTACTTCTCTGAAATAACATATAGATTATACTTAAACTCTGTCCATGTTTTAATTGTTATTTTTCTTTATTTTAGTACTCCCATCGCTACCATGTAGATCTTAGAATCACATTGAACACAAGGCATATGGATCTACTTAACATGGTTTCACATTAAATTTGTACAGTTCTTGATCTTCCCACTATATAATGTCACTTTTTTTTTTTGTTGCCAACAAATTCATGGCCTACAGCTGACTGCTTTTATAGTTTTTAATTAAAGTCTGAAGTGGAAAGTGTCTATTAGTCAGTATGTGAAGCCAGTCACAAGTTGTACAAACTGCATAAGATGGATAGCATTTACATCACTTTTCCCACCTTTGTCTTCATGATGAAGAGAAGCAAATTCAAGTTAATTATGTCAAAGTGGGAGGTCCAGAAGGCAGAGACTATTTTGACAAATGTCCTCCTCCTTTGCAAGCAAGGATTTTATCAATATTTTATTGGCTTTTGCAGAATTGTTAGAGAATCTCTTCCTACAGTTTGTGGACTCATATTTATTCACATAATACTTTTTGTTTTATACTGGTAACTGACCTTATCTGTTCTGTTGCAGATTTATTATATATATATATATATTTTTGCCAAATAAATGTCTATTTTCAGAATGTCTGAAACCAAGACATGCATTTCCACTTGTGAATTTGAAGAATGGTCATTTATCATGCTCTCTGTAAAACACTTCCATTAGTTTATTTACTCTATGAATATGAAGGAGTAAAAAGGTGGAAGAACTGACTATTGAAAGGCAATTTCAGACCTTCTTCCCATGAGCAGTGTTGTTGTTTTATTGCCTCATGAACTGAGACTGAAATTTTTCCCATTCTCTTACAGTCATCCCCTTGTCCAATTTACAAGTGCAATGCTAAAATAAAAAGATTTGAAATAATTAAGAAAAAAATCAGTGGACATTTAACTACTTTTGCCAATTAATATTTGGTTCTTCTGGGAAAGAAAGAAAGTAAGAAACAGCAACAACAAAATGAACAAGCAGTATAGCAGTCTGATACTGCCCCTTCCCTCCCCTCTTCCCCTTCCCT
>JAOWBP010000001.1:118524073-118537396 GCA_028571105.1 Tragopan temminckii | reverse complement strand
GGGGGTGAGGGGGGAAAAGCAAGAAAACCACATATTACCTTTCTCTCACCTCTCATGTATTGTTTCTCCTACACACAGCATGTTGGAATGATTGTCATGACTTAGTGAGTTTATTCTGTTTAGTCAGTAATAATACTCTCTATTAAATAATTTTAAAACACAGTCTTCAGTTTTATGTAACTACATGCTAACTATTACATTATTACAGAAAGCAGAATTAGTTTGACTCTTTACAAAAGTGTAGGCTAGGCTATTTCATAGAGGTTTGATAAATGAAGCAGTTAAATTAAAAGCCTGAGCTTGTAATTATTGAGTAGAAAATATTTTTTTTCTTCTTTTTTCGTAAACCCATGTGGTTATTAATAATGGCAAAATCTCAGTCTTTTAGAGACTTGGTCAGAGTATAGGTTAATACAGAGCTAATTGTGCGGAGATTTTATTTTTGAATCCACTTATGATCTTGAATTGCTGCATATAAGTCTCATTCAACAACCAAACATCAGGATTCCTGTTAGTGAGTCTAGTCATGGTAGGGCTGTTCCAGAGTCCCGATTTCTTATCAAGAATCCAGCTATAAGGGTAAACCAGGTATAATATTTCACCAAATATGTTGACTGAGAAGTAGGATTGTGTTTTTGCCTTGACTTTTCTCTGCCATAGCCTTCTTCTGAGAGTGTAAAGAAAGTTGTTAACTTATCATCTTTTTTAATTTCAAATAACCCTGACAGTGTGTAATTCTGCATATCTGTAAAAGGACTGTATTTCTAAGTACCAACTGAGTTACCATATGTTTAAATGGGTTAATTAGAACTGTTAGTTGAAGAGGGTTAGGTTATAAATACATTAGGCCCTTATGGAATACATGTACCTTTAAATAGTGTTCTCCAAACCAGGAGGTATATACCATACGTGCTGTTTTGGATGGGTAATTCTGTGAGACCAAACAGTAATCTCCTTGCTCCTTCTGTCTGTAACTTTGTTACAGTCCTTCACTAGCTCTTGATTGTACCATTAGATCATAGTTTCAGAGCACAGGACTTTTATTTGCCTATTTTTTTCACAGAATGTGTCTTACTAGGCAGAACTGGTGAATGTTATGAACAAACCACTTAAGCTTATCGGTGGATAAAGACCAAGTGAAGGATTTATGTTTAGATGTCTATATCCAGATTAGATCTGCTCGGATATCTTTGTAGTTTAATATAGAGGGAAAAAAAAAAGAAATAAATCAAACAATGCAATTATTCTCAAAACTAGTTCAGATGAGTCATGCTCTAAAAATGTATATTTTTTCATTGAAAATAGGAGAAGCCGTGGGTAACCGGCTCTGATGTAGACACTTTTGTTGTTATTTAGAAGGATTAACATTCCATTGATATAGTAGGTATATATTTCCTTCCTGTGCTGCAGAATCATTGTTGATACTGACTTTGGAAACAAAAACGTACTGAATACTTGAGAAATACTTCTGACAACAATATTCTTACCCAGCAATCTAAAGTAGTTGAGCTAAAATACCAAATCCTCTTTTTACAGTGATGTCTCAACTTTTTTTGGTCAGACATCAACAACCAAATGCACTCTCCAGTCCAAAAACAAACAGAAAAATAAAGAAAGCATGAAAAAAACATCAACAAAACATAAACATCAATCATCTCTTACGATAAGAAGGGAAAAAGGGAAAAAAAAAAAAAGCTGCATAAAGAAATAAGGAAAAAGAAAAAAGAAGAAAAAAAGAAAAAAAAAGGAAAAAAGGAAAAAGAAAAAAGAAAAGAAAAGGAAGAAGGGGGAAAAAAAAAAGAAAAAAAAAGGAAAAAAAATAGGAGAGGAAAAAGTTTGATCCACATACTGTGGAAACCACTTGGTACTTTTACTTAAGAGAGGATAGGATAGCTAACTCTGTTTTGAGCCTTATAGAAATGTCTTCTTTCTGATACAGCCAAGAAATGCCTCAAGTAGGACTCAAGATACAGCTGAAAGTAATCAGGGTGGATTGATGGTTTCTGAATCATTTTGTGAGTGCCAGAAACAGGTCACTCTCCTTTCCTGAGCTTAGTTGATAATTCTGGGTTCAATAAGAATATAGCAACATAGATGAAAATCTGAGAACTCATATTAGGTTTACTCAAGGAAAGCAATAATCTTTTGCATCTTAATATAGATAGATAGATAGATAGATAGATAGATAGATAGATAGATAGATAGATGAAAAAACAACTAGGATGTAAACTGGTTGAAATAGTAGAAGAACCGTTATGGCTGCAAAAGAGAAAAACTGAAAAAAAAAGAAAAAAAGAAAAAAAAAAGGCATTTCTCATAGAAAGATGTGTGCTGAATTTTAGTCAAGGTCTAATGAAAACCTCTGGAAGGCAAGGTTTAGCACAAGAAATGAGAAATTATGATTTCTCTGTAGCACTGTGTATACAGCATATAAATTTATGAGAAACTTGTGAGGGATTCCTGGTTTAAAGACTTCAAACTGCATCTGTATCTAACTCCTTAAAAAAAAAAAAAAGAAAAGAAAAAAAGAAAAAAGCTAGCCAGTCAGCTTGTTGGTCTGTCTGTTCTGTTCTTCTCGTTAAGTTGTCTGGACTGCAAATGAAATTTCCAAAATCCTAAGCAGTGATGTGTAAAGTGTGTATCTAATCTAAGGAATAATATGTACAAACCAGATCCATCAGGGTGCTCTTACTGCTTTGTGTCATGCTGGCAGCAGAAAGCAACTGCAAAGCCAACAAATGCAAAGAACTTACAGCTGTTTTGTGGTGCCAGAGGGACACAAAGCAGTGACATGTTACTGACGAATCCATTGTATATTCTCCAAATACAATTTGTTATCATAAATAAAATGGGTTAAATTAATCTTCACAAAAATTCTGTGGCTCAAGAGAAAAAAAAAAGTCCAGAAATTGGATCATTGTTTCCATTATGACCATTTGCACACAGAAATGGTATTGCAAATGTTAAAATAATAATTAAAAAAAAAAAACAACCAAAAACCATAAAACATATTTTTCTAGATATCTTAGAGTTTCATTGAGATTTATAGATGAAATGAAGATAAAAATAATTTTAATATAAAGGAAATTTTATGCAAAAGTCTTCTGACACCATAAAGTTGAAGAGGTAAGGAAGGATAATAAAAAGTAATTTTCCATCATAGTACTGTTATTTTAGTACATACAGATATATTTTAAATTAAAAAACAAACAAACAAACAAACAAAAAACACGAAAAGCCCCAAAACACTATCTTTTCAAACTATAAATTTTTGTTTCATAATTGACACAAAATCAAACAAAAGACAACATAACTTTCAAAAACAATCAAACAAACAGACGAGGAGATATTTTGAAAGCCTGTAAAATGGCATTTCCACTATAATATGATTTATCTTATCTATCACAAGTGCAAATAAGTGTTCTCTTTCTTTCAATCTTAATTTTAGATAATAATTTGCATCTATATTTTGGAAATATATATATTTTTTTCAATTCTCTGGGAGTAAGCATTCTCATAAATTTTGACTCCTACAGAAGGATTCTTACGACTAGATTCAGATTTTGCTGTTTTGCGTGAAAACAAAAATAGGTAATTTAGAAAATCTTGGTTGAGAGTTAAAAACAAGTAGATTTTCCTTCTTATCATCATAATATTATCCACTCTTGTTTCATATGGGTGCTGGTGATAAAGCTAGGAGCAGTCAGAGTTATATCAAAGATTACAGACTTATCAGAGTGTCAGTAAGGGACTTTCGAGTGTAGATAGTTTCTTCATCCATCTTTCCAGTCAAAGGAATGAGTTTGAGAGAATCAGTCAAATGTGCTGCATCACCTAACAGTTATAGCCCAGGGTTTGGCTACCCGCACTGAGAAACCTGGTCTACCATGGGATGGTATAGTCCATACATGAGAAAAGGGGAGAGCATCATTGCTAAAAAGGCTTGACAAGCTGACGAAAAGGGCTTTAAATGAAGATTTTCAGAAGAAGGAAAATTAATTCCATCTCACTCATGCCAGGTTGGTGCTAGCAATAGATGACCAGAGCCTGGAGAAGGATCACAGGTCAGCAGAAGTGCCCTGGAAGAGCAACACAAAGGAATTCATAGAATCATAGTCGTTTGAGTTGGAAGGGACCTTTTAAAGTCATCTAGTACAACTCCTTTGCTTTTTTTTAGTAGCATGATATCTTCCAAATCCTCCTGTTTGTTTCCCAAACTGTATGCACTGCTGTAGAGGCAATTCAGCTGGACAGACAGCTTTGTTGCCTTCCTGGAGGATAACTTCTTAATTCCTTTATAACATTTCCATTGAGTTTCCATGTTACGTTTTCCTATTGCCTCACTTGTCTCTGACTCATTGTCATAAGAGGTGTGCTGCAGAGATCCTAGCAGATTTTGAGGAATAAGACTGAGGGTCCCCACAAGCACCCTATCCCTCTAACCAAGCTATGCCATCCCACACCTTATAATGGGCAAGTTCAATATTATACTTTTCCTTCTTTGAACCTAGTTTAAAGCCCTGCCAATGAGCCCTGATAGCTTTTCCCCAAGGATCCTCTTTCCACTTTTAGAGAGGTGAAATTCATCAGGTATCTGCAAGCCCACTGCCACGTAGGTCATTCCATTTTCAAAATGGAATGGTAGTATCAGCCGCTAAGTCCAGTGTTTACAGATGGAGATGTGTTGTATGTATGCCTGCAGGACTATCATCGTATTGGCGTTATAGTGACGTGTTATCATGGCTCCTATGATTGGAATACTGGAACAGAATAAAAGCTCTTTAGGAACACAGGACCTCTATTTCAAGTTGAGTGCATAGAACTCCATCTGAGGATGGATAAAGTAATATTATAGAGATGGTCTGCTACAGGCCACCCTACCAGGAAGCCCAAGAGGATGAGGTTGTCTATAGGCAGGTAGGAGAAGCCTCATGTTCACAGACTCTGATCCTCATGATAGACTTCAAAGACTCTGATCTCTCTTGGAGGAAAAATACAGTACTGCGTAGGCAATCCAGAAGATTCCTGGAATGCTTTGATGATAACTTCCTTCTCCAAGTGATAGAAAAGCCGAAAATGAGAGGAACTACTTGAATTTCATTCTTATCAGTATGGAGGGGCTGGTGGGGACTGTGAAGCTCAGAGGCATCCTTGGATGAAGTGACCATAATGGAATTCAAGATCCTTAGGTGTGTGAAGCAAACTCACAATCCAAAATTTCAGGAAAACAGACTTTAACCAATTCAGGGACCTACTTGGTACAGTATTATTGGATAAAGCCTTAGGGGATGAAGAGCCCAAGAAAGCTTATTAGTATTCAAGGATCACCTCCTCCAAACTCAGAGCTTATGTATTCCAACAAAGAGGATGTTGGGCAAAAATACCAGGAAGCCTCTATGGAAGGGCAAGTAGATCCTAGACAAATTAAAACACAAAAAAGAAGCCTACAGAGAGTGGAAGCACAGACAGGTAGCCTGAGAGGAATACAGAGAAATTATCTGAGCAGCCAGGGATCAGGTTAGGAAAGATAATGCCCTAATAAAATGAAATCTGGTCAGAGATATCAAGATCAAAAAGAAAAGCTACTGTAGGTATGTCAGAGATAAAAGAAGGAGTAGAAAAAAAATATGAATCCTCTCTTTAAGAAAAGGGGAGTCCTAGTTACCTGAGACAAGGAAAAGATTGAGGGACTCAGTGACTTTTTTTGCCTCAGTCTTCACTGGCAAGTGTCCTAGGTGAAGTTAGTGACTATATGAATGAAGATTTGCTCAATGTAGCAGAAGATCAGATTTGAGATCATCTGAGGATTCTGAGAGTGCACAAGTTTATGGTACCTGATGAGTTTATAGCTCAAGGAGATGTTTAAGGCCCAGTTAGATAGGGCCCTGGGCAGCCTAAATCTATGTTCAAGAGTATACACCAGACCATTCCAGCCTTTCTTTGTGTTACATTTTCCCAACTAAAAGTAGTAAAATTTGATATTCTAAATGGGAATTCAATGTAAAAGTTTCAGTCTTGCTACAGTGTACTAGATTATCTGCAATAAAACAAACAAGCCATCAAAACCAACTTTTAGAATGTGTTCAGAATCAAGACACAGCTAGGAATTCTAGCTCTTGTTTCTTCCTGCAGCACATTTAGGCTGGTTACTGCAGACTTTCAACATGGATCTACATTCTGTTTTGCCCTTCTTCTCCTCTTATTTTCTTTACTACCAATTATAAGAGAAAGTGAAATGAAATAGATTCTTATGAATGTTCAGATGAAGAATCCAGGAGTACAGAAGTTCCACTGCATCTAGCTGGTTCCTAGCTGGGTCAGAGAAGCTCTTTTGTGTGGGGAAGGGTTATGCAGTCCAGTCTGGGAAGCCACTGGAATATATATTTTTTCTTTGGAATTTATGAAACCTGTGTATTCATATGAAGACAGTGTATTCATGGAAATAAGTCACATTCTGGTATGGAGTGAGAATGGAGATGTAACATACACATAAATCTAAGTGATTGAAAGTGTTTCCAGGTCCCACAGTACAGAGTGAAAAGTTATCCTTACCTCAAACAACATACAACAGCTTCAAGCCTGAAGTTCAGACTGAAATAGTGATGAAGTTTCACTGATTTTCAGATCTCTTTTCTGGATACCAGTATACTGCTGTTTTGATAGCCGAGAATTACTAAATTTGTGATTACTTGTAATTACTTTGTACACTAGATCCTGAAATAAATATTCTATTTCTTCTTTTCTCCTCACTCTTTTCAGCTGCTCCAGAAGAGAAGAGGTCTTCTCTGCATAGCTGGATTAGTCACTATAAAAAAAAAAAAAAAAAAAAAAAAAAAAAAAAAAAAAAAAAAAAAAAAAAAAAAAAAAAAACAGACTCATTTTAAGAGTTCATTTGGCTTTTAGTATAATTTTAGTCTTTTGAACTTTTGCAGTACTATTTTTCCAATCCATATTCTTGGCTTTACATAGGTTTATAATCTGCTAGTTATTCATAAGAAATATCACATTGTTTTGTGGAAATGTACCAGCTGAAACAACAGAGTTTCTTATTTTTCTCTCCCTGCAACAGGACAGTCACCTTTAAAATTTATTGACAAAAGAGTATTCAAGTTGTTGTAATTTTGGATTCTACCCAATGAATCAAAGTCTACCCTCAGAAAGATATGATGGCTCTTGGAATTTTAAAACATTATCAATAAAATAAAATAAAACTGAACAAAAACTAAAAAAGGAGAAAAAATACCAGAACTTGAATAATCTCAATAAAACAAACAAGCTATATTTCAAATTCAAATATGAAGGACTACGCAACTTTCCAGAACAGCTGGATGAATTCATAAACACCTGAACTACAATGAACTCTGTGCTTCTTTTACTAGAAAGAAAATACCTGAGCTAGCTGTTTTAAAGCAAGCAACTGTCCCTTCTTTAGTGTGACACAGATTTGGATTAGTGAGAACAATACTTCCAAAAGGTTATAGACGGTATATGGAGATTTAAATCCCATTTCTTCAAAGTAAGCACTGTGATTATCAAATTAGTATAGCTAATAAAGATTTTTTAACTTCATTCTCCCTTATTTTAATTAAGTACATTAGTATTTGTAGGATCAAATACTTAAGATTTGTCTCTAGGGGATTTTTTTATGTAAAAAGGTAGAGTGTACAATAACTCTTTCTTCTACATGTAGATAAATATGTGTAAAGTAATTGCATTTGTGCTCTTGATGCATACAGTGAAAGTGGTTAACTTGATTAAATATTGGCAAGCACACTTTCTTATATTGGATCTTTAGGAACAATTAAAAAAAAAGTTGAAAATAAAAACTTGTATCTTAATTTATTAAATTACAGTTGGACAAAATTAAAATAATACACATTAGCATCCAGCTGTCAATGTTAAAAATGTTTTAATTATCATTACATCGTCACTGCTTTATAATGTTAGAATAATTAATACAAAATACCTTCAAAACTTTGCTGCATTTATTAGTTTCAGGCCATAGTGTATTTGAATACTGTTAGCAGATTCACAATGGCTCTCACTGTGATAAAAAGTCACTCTCTCTCTGCAAGCACTCACCAGGAGATCAGAAATGACTAAGATGTTAATTTCAAAAGTGTTTACGAAATTATGAAGTGAATAAATCATATAGTTAGGGATCTGTCAAATGACAGTCCAACTAACATTCTGTACGCAAAAGTTCACAATATATCATTAGGATTTCTTCAAGCTTTTATACTGAAGTCTTAAAGTGAATATTTTAATATACAACTGAGATGCATAAAGAAGTAATATCTCTGATGTTTGTGTAGGTGAAATGCGGATGGTGGACTTTGTGAACAAGTTTGGTAACTATTTAATACAACCTGGAATATTGCTCATCTGGAGCACAATTAAGAACTGAAGAAGGATAATATTGCTACAACAAACATTAAACCACACGAAACAGTAATATTATGTTGTAGCTTTACTGCAGAAAGAAGTCACTAAAATAAGTAGAGATGATAATAAAAGTCAATTTTTTATATTAATAAATCTGAAAGACGTGGAGAACAAACAACTAAAGCACTATAACGTGTTTAGAGATTCATATGCGATTTTACATTAATTATAGCAGTAACTATTTAAAATCTTTAATAACAATATCCTCACTGCTCTTATTCATTTGGTATATTAGCTTTCAGTTTAGGACAAATTTGATTACAAATGGCTAAGCAGGTATACGTTATCATTAAAGTGAATGCGAGGAAATGGTCTTAGAAGTGCTTGAATTCTAATTTTCTCAGTTTTGTTACATACATCAAACGATTATGTAATCTATTAAGACTGTGTTGTGGTTTCGTGATTTTTTGCTGTCAGTATTCCACATCAGAACATCATGTGGACCAGTGGGAGTTAACGAGTTAATGTTCTGGTTCCGTTTACTGTTGTGGACTCTTTGAGTATCCTGATGGGAGGGGAGGGGCGGCATCTCCGGAGGACCTGGCGGAAGAGGCAGTGGGATGGAGCTGTGGACAGGACCCGAAGCGTCTGCCTCTCTCCGTCTGGCCTCGGCTCAGCCGTCTCAGCCTTTTTTTTTTTTTCTCTTCTTCCTGGGGCCTGTGCCCCACTGTCACGGACTTATATCTAAGGATAACCCGTGACAGGCTGTCACATTTATACTATGATCTGCACCCAACCTGAATTTCTGTTCTTGAGTTACAACATATATATATATATTTTTCCAATCGGCTTTTTCTCCCTTCAGTGTGCCACCCTACCTTACTTGGCACAAGGAATCAGTAAAACTTGATTGTTGGTGACATATTCCATACAGCCTGAAACTAAAACATCTAAGCACCACAGAAACAAGACTATTTGAGAGAAAAATCCTGAAAATAATAGTTCATATATTTTCTTGGATTCATTAGATCTCTGTAAATGAACAGTAATAGTGAATTACAGAGACAGCACGTTACCATAATAGAATAGAATGTTGAGTTTAGAAAGGTTTATTTATTGTTATTATTTTTATATTTTTATTACATTTGAGAGAATGGAAGAGCAGTCCTAAGTTACAATTGCAGAAACAGAGGTAAATGTAGCTTCTGTTTTTTTTTTCTTCTCTCTTTTCAGGAGATAACAATGAGTTTAACAGTATGAAATGCCAATAACTCCTACCAGTGTCTTCAAAGTTCATGCAGTGAGCAATGCAACAGAATATGTAGTATCAGGATATTATGTGTACTGTAGTTGTTACAGTGTGATGAGTTGCATGAGAGCGTTTTGTTATAACAGCCTTCAATTGGGATTTAGTCTAGAACATAGCTTTTGTCTAGAAGGAGCCACGAAAGAGTACAGTTCTCTGAAAGAGCATTGCTCTTGCCATGTCAGCTAATTTCTCACCGTTAGCTCCATTTATTGATGATAAGGATATATTTTTTATTTGTGGTTTATGTGTTTGAAAAAAAAAATGCGATTGACAAGTAATCTATCAGGACAGTATGGAGAAAAAGGTATATGCAATAGAATACATCTTTATATTCTGAAACTGTTGCATTCAAGTTTAATCTACTTTATTGAATTTGACAAGACAGAAGGTTTTAGTGAAAAATGTTACCCATAGCCACTTTAAGTAGGTGGGTGGGATCAGAGACATAGCACCCCTCTGAAACTGGGAGACCACAGGGGAAGTGCAGGAAGACAACGCTGTCTTGTTTCCATATTGATCATGCATCAAATGAGAGGGTAGCAGAGTAACTCTCTCAGCCCAGGACTATCAAATCTGTGGTTTTGTGCTTCTGAAAATTTGGTTGGCTATTTTACTCTTGTGAGATACGTTTCTTCATCTTCCTAAACAAAATCTCATTCTTTGTTCAGTTTGTCATGGATGGATGTATGCCTGAAAGGTGACAGCATTTCTATTTTCGTTTCCTGTGACAATTTGTCAAGATATAGAATCCTGTGACTGAGGTTTATGTTCCCTTGCCCAGTAAAAAAACAGCCCTTTCAGCACAAGCAGATGTTCCTGCTTTTGCAGTTGTCACAGGGTATATGCACAAGCAGCTGAAAACCTCCCTTCTCCAGGAAACTTACAGCTCTTGTAGAAGCAGATGTAACTTTTCAAGCACCCTTCAGACCAGCTGTTTCTTTCTATTTTTCCACCAGGCAGCTCTCCCACAATGCCTGAGATGCTGGTAAGTAGGAAGGTGAGGTAGCAAAATGGAGTGGGCCAAGGTATAACTGCTGCAGTCACTCATGTCAATATCTCTGTGGGTGCTGCAGGTGACAAACTAAGTGTTAGCAATTGCTGCTGTCCCCCCACTACTTCCCACCCTTCTGTCAGGCACATCAGTTAGTTAAATAGGCATGTTCTGGGCTTGCTCCTTCTTTTGATGCCTTATATGTAAATTACAATAGATCTTTCAAGTGAAACATTTCCTATGATAAGTCTGTGGTACGGAGTCCAGAATAAATCACAGAATTGTAGGGACTGAAAGGGACCTCTAGAGATCATCTAGTTCAACCTCCCTGCCACAATGGGCTCCCTAGAACAGGTTGCACAGGTAGGCATTCAGGTGGGTCTTGAATGTCTCCAAAGAAGGAGACTCCACAACCCACCTGGGCAGCCTGTGCCAGTGCTCCATCACCCTCACTGTGAAGAAGTTCTTAAGCACATTTTTGCGGAACTTCCTATGCTTCAGTTGGTGGCCATTTCCCCTTGCCCTATCACCACACACTGCTGAAAAGAGCATGGCCTCTTTGCCTCCCACATCTTTGATGTTTATAGACATTAATCAGTCTTCTTTTTTCAAGGCTGTACAGACCCAGATTGCTCAGCCCTTCCTCATAGGAGAGGTGCTCCAGGCCATTTATCATCTTTGTGGTCCTCTGGATTCTTTCCAGGAGATCCCTGTCTTTTTTGTACTGGGGAGCCCAGAACTGTACACAGTACTCCAGGTGAGGCCTCACTAGGGCAGAATATAGGGGGAGGATCACCTCCCTTGACCTGCTGGCCATGCTCTTTATAAAACACTCCTGGATGCCATTGGCCTTCTTGGCCACCAGGGCCCACTGCTGGCTTATGACCAACCTGTTGTCCACCAGGACCCCCATGTCCCTCTCTGCAGAGTTCCTCTCTAGCAGATCATCCCCCAGCCTGTACTGGTGCATGTTGTTATTCCTCCCCAGTGTCATGATTTTATAACTTTTGGTTATCAGTATTCCACATCATAACCTCATGCAGTGCACTGAGAGTTAAAGAGTTAATGCTCGAGTTCCGGGCATCTGTCCGGAAGAGAAGAACTACATACCCCAGAACACTTTGTGTTCAGAGAGCAGATATAATCCCTGGCAAGGTCATGAGACCTTCCTTTTTTTGGCTCTCTTCCCTGCTGATCCACCCAACTGCACATCTCACATCAGCATTATCATGAGGTCTTCAGTTCTCAGATACTCTTTCTCTCATTATATTTGATTTATTAACTTCAGTTCTAATTATATTGTATTATAGTGTGTTATCTTGCATTCCGATATCATATTTAGTAAATTAATTTGTTTCTCCTCAGATTGTTGCTACTGTTTTAAATTATTTTGTGATCCCCTGCTTCCCCTTTCTGGGGGTGCAGATTCACAAATCCCTCTGTCTCGCTAGTCACAGAACCGGCCAAACCAGCCCGTAAACCATTGACAGCTAGGTGCAAGACTCTACTCTTGCTTTTGTTATACTTCATCTGGTTCCTCTCTGCCGAGTTCTCCAGCCTGTCCACTTGCTGAATGGCAGCACAGCCTTCTGATATGTCAGCCATTCCTCCCAGCATCGTATCATCAGCAAAATTGCTGAGGGTGGACACTATCCCCTCATCAAGGTCATTGCTGAAGATGTTAAACAAGACCAGACCCAGCACCAACCCCTGGGGAACACTGCTAAATAGAGGCCTCCAACTGGACTCTGCATCACTGATCACAGCTCTCTGAGCTCAGCTAGTCAGCCAGTTCTCAACCCGGTTCACAGTCCATTCATCTGTCCCACAATTCCTCGGCTTCATAATAAGGATACTGTGGGAGACAGTAGCAAATGCCTCGCTGAAATCAAGGCAGTCTACATCCACTACTCTCTCTCCATCCACCCAGCCAGTGATGACATCATAGAAGGCTACCAAGTTGGTCAAGCATGACGTCCCCCTGGTGAACCCATGCTGACTATTCCTGATAACCTTCTTTTCTTCTAGTTGTCTGAAGATAGCATTCAGAACACGCTGTTCCATCACCTTTCCAGGAATGGAGGTGAGGCTGACTGGCCTGTAGTTTCCAGGATCTTAACTATTAACTTATGGGCAAACCTTTATCACCATAAAATTCAATAATGATTCCATCTGACTTGAACTTCTGATTCTTACTATTGATTTGGCTGTGGATGGTTTAAAGTTCTGATTACCTCAATGAAAAACAGGAAAGTGAAGTACTAGTCTCTCAGAAATTTTTAAAGATACACGTAACATATTATATTAAAATATAAAAATATATTTAATATGTAAATATGTACAATATAGTATATATAAATATATAATGATTTATTAATTATATTAATAATATTTAATAATAATATATTACATATTATATATATAATATCAGTCATGGGATTTAGGCTTTCTCTCTTTCTTTCTCTTTCTCTTTCTCTTTCTCTTTCTCTTTCTCTTTCTCTTTCTCTTTCTCTTTCTCTTTCTCCTTCTCTTTCTCCTTCTCTTTCTCTTTCTCTTTCTCCTTCTCTTTCTCTTTCTCTTTCTCTTTCTCTTTCTCTTTCTCTTTCTCTTTCTCTTTCTCTTTCTCTTTCTCTTTCTC
>JAOWBP010000001.1:118500104-118523280 GCA_028571105.1 Tragopan temminckii | reverse complement strand
TATATATATGATTCACTGTATTTCTTTTTCAAGATAGACTTTCTAATAGTTTGTAGTAAACATTTATTTAATTAAAAACAAAACATTAAAAATACACAAAAAAAATCCTTAGCTCAGAAAACTCTTTGGTTAAAGATGCAGAAAGTCTGTGAGATCTAAGGCATATGGTCACTGTAGTCCTTCACTTTTTCCTCTCTGGGATATGAAGCACAGTTTGACTCTAATATTTGCTGTTAACATTTCAGAACTCAGTGTTTGAGAAACATCCATACTACAGTGTGTTTACCTCTGGGACTTTTAGCATCCCAGGAGTATCATCCCCTTCAATATCTGTTCTCAGATTCTCAACAATGATCTTCTGTTTCAATTTTCAAATTACCAGTGTGCTAGTATCTTAACTTTTCAGGATCTGTTTTTCTTTCAAAGTGATATCTCTGGAACTCCTCTACTATTTTCCTGTAGTAGATTGGAGGTTACAACAGCAACCACCAGTTACAGAGATAAAGAGATAACATTTCATTAATTAGCAAAATACAAAATACACTATTTCTTTCCCCAAAACAGAATCATAGGTACATTTGAAGTATTTCCAAATGAAAACGATAAATTTTGTGGTTTCCTCTATACAATTATGCATGCTACTTTCAGTATTTATAAGCCTGAAGCCTGAAGGATTTATAAGCCTCAGGAATATTGTAGAGTAGCTGGTGGTTCTGAAAAAAAGTAAAATATCAAGGAAATTTTTGGCTTAATATATATTGGCACCTCATGACATTTTAGTCAGTACTGCTTATTCAAGAAAGTAAGGAGACTTTTAAAGACAGTTTAACAAAAATCAGTCTGGTTGAGGACTAATAAACACAGTACATTATAACTGTCTGACAAAGAGTTAGAAATAATATTCCATTTGCCATTGAAGCTGCTCCAAGAAACAGGAAAAGAACAATTATGTCTGGACAATTTTTGTTTAAATTTGACAAATTCTCAGAGCTCATCAGGTTGCCAAATAACATTGAAAAAGAACAGACCTCCCTCCTTTCTACTCCTTCTTTCCTTTCTTTGTTTTTTAACATATTGGACCTTCTCCATCAGTCAATTACACCACAGAACACTGTTATCATTGGCAGTGCTCTCAAAGAGAAGGATTAAACAGCTTGGGTTCAGAGGCACATTGCACTTTAAAAATCATACTTTCATGAAATACTGTGTCTTTCAATATTTAGAGTGCACAGAGGCTACCGATGATTGAGCTCAATCATTTCCTTTGTTGATAAGTGTGTACGGAGTGAAAGATAACTGGATAGACAACTGTTGAAGCACCATTTTGGATTTCTTTCCACATCTGAAATAGTTCAAGGGTAAATAAAACTAAGACGTATCTAATGTGCCTTTTTTTTTTATATATATAATTATTTCTAGACTTTTTTTTAACCACATATATAATCACTACTCACTAAATTAAAATGCAATTTCATTTACAGGGATATTTTATTATAACAGTCTTATTTGGGAAAAACAAACAAACAAACAAAAACAATAACAATAAGAAAAAAAAACAACCTGAATATCCAAGTGGTTTATTTTTCTAATTCCTTCTTTGTGGAAGAAAATATGAATGTTACCTTTTCATTTTGTTTTATTTCATAAGTATACCCTTTTCACTGTTTTCACAGATGTAGTAAAAAAAAACTAAAAACAACGACCTTTGAAAATGCATTTGAAGTTGAGGTACGTGATTGAAGATTTTGCTAGTGAAATTGTCGTTTGATTGTTTTTGTTTTGAGGGATTTTAGGATATTATACAACATTACAAAAACCAACATATAGGACTAGGCTATTACTATAAACAGCAGGTCCATGTAATATTATTCTTCCATCTCATATCAAAAATATGCTAAACAATGACATCTGTTCAGAAGTCTAATTGTTGGTTTATATTTATTTATACTGTGTTATGTTGTTGTTGTTATTGTTGTTTTATTTCCTTATAAGGAAGCAATAGGTATTTTAATGCTTCTCACTCATTGACTTGCAATCAATGCAGCAAAAACAATAGCAGGGAAAGAGAGTGGAACTTCCAGGTCTTGCCTTGAGTGGGAGGACAAGAATGGAGCCTGTGATGAGGAGCGGTTTTGACACAGTATGAGAGGAGCCAGGAGTAACAGCAGCCAAATGTACCACACATACAAAGGCAGCTCTCAGGGAGTGTGATGAACAGGATGGGAAAACATGGCATGGTGCTTTGGAAGAGTGTGGCAGAGCAATGGGTGTGATGTGGCAGTTTGCATGGCAGTGTGAGCAGGTAGGGTGCAATCCTCCTCCCCAGTGAAGAGGCCAGCTCACCTAACAGCCATTGCCTTCTCAGTGGAACTAGACAAGGCATGGTCTCCACACAGCTGAAAGGTGCTGTTGAGAAAATGATGCCTATCCATACCAAGCATCCATATAAATGTGTGGCTGTCCAGATCTCTGGCTGCAAGGAGAGCATGATCAGGATTACAAGTTCTGGAGGGTAGTAGATATACCACCTGCATGCAGTGTTAAATAAGAATGGGGATCAATGATCTTTAATATCTTAATCAATGACATTAACAATGAGATTGAGAGCACACCCAGCAAATTTGCAATAGACATCAAGCTGTGTGGTTCGGTCAATATGAGTGATGAGGAACCATTCAGAGAGGCCTAGAGAGGCTTGAGCATTGAGTCCAGGAGAACATCATGAGGTTCAGCAAAGCCAAGTGCAAGGTCTTGCATCTGAGTTGTGACAGTCCTCACTACCAATACAAACTGGGGGATGTGAGGATAGAGCACTGCCTTGCCAAAAAAGACATGGGGGTATTGGTGGATGGAAAGCTGGACATGAGCCAGCAATGTACTCTTACAGCCCAGAAAGCCAAGTAGAGGGAGGTGATCCTACCCCTCTACTTTGTGCTGGTGAGACCTCACCTGAATTACTGCATCCAGATGTGGAATTCTCAATACAGGAGAGACATGGACCTGTTAGGGCATGTCCAGAGGAGAACCACAAAAATGATCCAAGGTATGGAAGACAGGTTAATAGAATTGGGTTTGTTCAGCCTGGAGAATAGAAGGCTCTGGGAAGATCTCATATTGATTTAACCTTTCAAAAATAACTTCTCAAATAATCTACAAAGTCTTCCAACCCTCAAGCAGATCAACACTCCCACTCAACTTGATATCATCTGAAAATTTATGAAGAGTAAACTTCAGTACATCATCAAGTAACAACTGTCAGAGAGAAAAGATCACAAATATCATGTATTTACATTTGTAAAGACAGATATTTTCTCTTTTTTTTATTCCACTCATTTAGTTTTTTTTTGTTTTTTTTTTTTTTTATTCCAGTATTGCTAATTACTAAAACATTCTTTCCTCCAATCTATTTTAAGACATAGCTAAAAACATTGGATCTAATTAATTCCCAAGGCATATTCATTAATTTCTATTAATGAAAGAAGCTTAAATGTATCTATACTTAAAGGTGCTGTTTTAATCCAAAAAGTATTTTGAAAGATAAAGGAATAATATATATAAATGAAGGAACCCATGAAAATAAGTTGTACACACACACAGCACTTTCACTGTACCTATAGTGTTTAATTTTTACTTATAGTAAGTAAAAGCGACATCACTCTTTGAAATTAGTCTCATAGGTTGTACCTTTGTTACATGTGTATTAGGGTAAGAGAATTTCCCATGGGAGCTGGAGCTACTACTCTGCACTTCCTTGTTTTTTGATCTATGTCAACTTGTCTTCATCTGAACACAGTGTAATGGAGAGAATGGCCAGGTTGTTTACTAGGCTAAGTAGGCAAGACCATATGAGAAGAAACATAAGGACTGCAAGATAAAATCTGACATTTACCTTCAGGATCAGAGAAAAGACACTGGTCTATTTCATTCATTAGTCCACACATAAACTTTGTGATCACTGAGAATCACACTGGGGAGAAGTCTTATCATCACTGGCAAAGAGTAATTTAATGCTGTCACAATGTTAAACAAACCTAACCCATAAGCGGAATGAAGTTATAATTTTGTTCTATAAGAGACTGAGTGCAGGGATCTCAACAAATACTTCACCTCAGATAGATTTTGTGGTGAGTGGAAACAAACTGCATTTTACTGCACTCATAAGAGAGAAGCTAGAATATGTTTAGTGATATGATATAGATATAATGCAGTGATTTAACAGCTACTTAACAAGATTCAAGATGGTTGGATGCACTTGATTATTTACTACATAGAGGATAGTCTTAAATACACACTTACAGAAGACCATCTTATTGATTACAAGGGTCAGAGTAAACTTCCTTTCTTTCTAAACTCCTCGAGTCATAGTGGTAAGGAGCCAATGTGCATCTGGACCCACTACTAGTCTCAGACTTCGCTAACAGTTTACGTCTAAGAGATTATATGCGCAAAATAAATCAAAGATATAATCTTAGCAAAGCCAACAAAACTTACAGTCAATCTGAGATGTGATCTTAGCATGGCTAAAAAAAACTAAAAAAAACTATTAGTCACTTACTGAGGATCTGTATCAGCAAGGTGTCTTGATCTTTGGGCAGATGTAACCTTTATAGATGTCCCTACTTGAGGAAATCCTGTCATGCAATCCGCTGCCATGAA
The DNA here is from genome assembly GCA_028571105.1 of Tragopan temminckii. Lineage (NCBI taxonomy): Eukaryota > Metazoa > Chordata > Aves > Galliformes > Phasianidae > Tragopan > Tragopan temminckii. Next base: position 118,518,624 of record JAOWBP010000001.1, on the reverse strand, counting down.
AGAGAACTCAGAGGAACTCTTAGGCTGCTCACTATTTCTGGGATAAGATGATTAACTCATAATCATATGTTGCTTTTAATGCTCATGATCCATTGGACTTCAGTTGTTGAACCAGATGTCTGTTATCTGTTCATCCTCCTAGTTTGACAGATTTGTGGTTGTTAATCTGTCCTAGCAAGACTGTTTTCAGTACTGTTCCTTTCTGATTTCTTGTACAAGGTCTTGTCTGCAAGGCCAAGTTGAAGGAGGGAGTTGAGAAAAGGAAGGTGGGGGGAACAGAGGGGGCACACTATCAGATTTCAATCAGATAGCTTGTCTCATAGGATCTATATTCAATAGTTGAGGTGGAAGAAGCTGACACCCACCATTCAGCACATAAATTTGATACTGTACATGTAAAACTGGAAAAATAATAAAGAGGAAATAAAAAGAAGATCTTGGAATTTGTCTTGTCACTAATTAGATAAAAAGATAAAACTAGTATTTATTTCAATTGTTAATTATTATATCTAGGACTGAGTTTCTGAACTGGAGACCTGAAGTACAAATTCTCTAAAAGGTATATGAACTGTCAAGTTTTTTACATTAGGTCCTCATCACAAACACCATATATGTGAAACTCTTTTAGAAACTAGTTATAGGAAAAGGAACACTTTAGTAACTTGAACAGACTCAGGCAGAACATTCTGTTGTTTTTATTTTCATGTTTAACTTTCGGTGCTTGAAGTAGCTGTGATAAGATGAAACATATTTAAATAGGATATTCTGATTGCTGTGAAAGTCTAAGTTTTTTAAAAAACAACAATGCATAAAAGACATAATTTCCTTTCCCTAATGTTCTCTGATGGGAGTTGTGAAAACTCACTTAAGATTTTCAGTTTGCCTTTTTCTTTACTCTTTTGATCAGCTAAAATCAAAGGTTGAGCTCACAGTTGTTTATTTGGCTTTCTGTGAAGGATTGTCCTTTGTTTAAAAATAAGGCTTAAAAGTAAGGAATATATAACTTCGATGTGTTTTTAGGCTGTTTGCATATAATAGTGTGTATGTCTTGGAGAAATGTAAATGACAGAACCACTTTATTCAGTGAAGTAATTACTGTTTTCAGAGAGACTGGAAAATTTAAAACTCTGAACAAATGGTACCAGTTATTGCTACTACTATTTGCTTCCAAAGTACTCTAAACTGTCTTCTCATATGGCAAAAGGTCGTAGGTAGTAGGGAGAAACTTGAACTACATGTTCAGATTAAGAAGACTTATGAATTCCTTTTAACACTCTACTACTTATATTCACACGTGTAATAATGGATACTTGCCAGTTGCTTACTTAACGGGGAAGCTAGGCAGGAATGTGGGTGGAACTTCTTTCAAGTGTGACTGGGCTGTTTTTGATCAGTAAATACCCATTTTCACTCTTAGTGGAATGAAAGAAACAAAAATGGAAGTATCTCGGAAAAGTAACATCCTCATTCATTTGGTCTACCTCATAGGTTATTGAGAAACTTAGCCTAAAAAATTTTGTTTCTCTTTTTCAGAAAAGATGAGTTTGGTGAATGACCTTTATCTTATGTGGAGCATTATAGTTATTATTGCTATCTAACTGCCAGTCCAAAGCCTACTGTTGATTATCTAGAGATGAATGGCCTAGTGGATAGGTAGTGTTCTTTATCACTATTTTTCTACTGTACTAATGGAAAAAAATGATGCCTCACAAACCCACTTAGTGAGCTGCAAAGTTTTATAAAAATTAACTAACTAGGACCGTGTACCAAAAGGCTTTTTCTGTCACTGTTCTATTATATTACCAGTTCCAATTTTGCAGCAATGATCTGTGATGTCTATGGCCCTTCTCATTCCCACTTTTTTCCGCTGATCTTCATGAAGGGTATGCAATCTAGGGCAATTGTCACTGATGTGCACAAAACAGTAACTCCTTAATGCTGTCATCACAGTTGGAGTTCTATGGAAATAAACTAGCAATTACAATGCTTTCAAACTAAAATCTTTTGAATCTTTTTATCTTCAACATTGTGAAACATCTATGAACTCATATTTTAAGTATCTTGCCGCAGAAAGTATTACGGTAGATTTACATTGTTAGCACGGGCAACATCTGTCTCTCTTTTTAATAATAAAGATGGTTGTAGTAACTTCTACAGAAATTCTGTAAAATGTAATGAGATTTGACACAGAACTCTATTGCCTTACTGCAGAAAATTGAACTATAGTTATGATGTTTTCAGTGAGATCATGACACGTACCTTCATATTTCTATCTCATCCCAACTAGAAAGCTGCCATATAGTTTTCCTGTGCCTGAGTGAGCCTCAGAGACAGATGTGAGCAAGCTAACAGTCTCACACAGTTCAAACTTAAACAATTTTTGTGGGATGTTGAAAGCAACAGGAGGCTTTGGATGAGCTTATATCATCTCCTCTGCTTTGAGTGTCTATGTCTGGTTTTTGTTCATAAAGTTCTCAACATGAGGATCTGATTAGATTTGCAGTTGCCCCTAGATGATCAAACAGAACAATAATACTAAGCCTTCTTCTCCACCTGCATCTAGTTAAGTGCTTGTGTGATTTCCTCTCAGAGCCAAGTCCCTCTCTGGTGACTTATAATTTTATTATAGTCATGGTGGAGTACAGCAAAAAAAATAGGACACTTTAAATCGATGTTGATGATAAACACAACAGAACGCATCTGTCCATTTGATACAAATGAGCAATTTATTGTGAGCAGAGTGATTCTAGTGTGCAGGAATGAATATAAACTGATGGCAATTTGGATTCTTTGTGGAATTTTCAGGTCTATTTTGACTGTATTTAGAAAAAAAAAAAAAACATTAAAAAATCCAGTTAATCTGGTAAAAATCCTTATAGGATACTGTATCATCAAGTTAAACTTGCAACCAAATGAAAGATGGATGCATGGTCTGGAGTTCAAAGATATCTCTGGACAATTAATAAATAATCTGAATTTGTTACTATCAGGTTTGCAATAATAAGACTTGCAATATATTATCCACAATCTAGTGCACTCTGTGCATGATAGCAAATGAGTGACTTACTTGATTTGTCATATATATATAAATATAACCAGCGGTACTTCATACAACATACAAACAAATTCCTAAAGCAAACAGCAGCATACTATAAATCATTTACTTATAATTTAATTTGCTGTTAGCTTTTGTATATGACCTTGGATATTTTGCGTTTCGTTTGTACACCAGTTAAATGCAGTTTTGAGCCCACCAGAGTTTGAGTTCAGTATGGATTCGGTTCCATATTCTTCTCATTATCAAGTATGGTGTTGGGATCGTCTTGGGATGATATAATTTATTCTTTTTATATGAATTGTATAAGATTCTTTAGTGTTTTCTTTTATTTATTTACTTACTTTTTAATTGACAGTATTATGTAGAAGGCTAAACCAAGCATTTCTATTTAATAGAGCATAAGTCTGGGTCATTGTGCCATTTTCCCATTTGTTAAAAGATGAAACAATAAGTTAGAACTTAAAATTAAGACTTGGGCCAAAGAAAATTAATCATTGTAGAGTTTGGTGAGGTTTACATTTAGTGTCAAAATATGTTTAAACACATCCAGGAAGGTTTGAACAAGTGGGCATTGACGTGGTCATTATAGGAAGAATCAAAAGTTAGCCAACTAAAGCAATATTAAATGCAGTAAATTACTTTTATTTATTCATTTGTTTTGGCGGGCAACATACACTTGAGAACTGGAGGCTGATTATTTGCTTAAAAGAATAACAATCAGCACATATCAGCTGATAGAAAAAAGAAACGTTGCAGCTGGAAATTCTTGTAAGTATTGCTACCAAGAGTTTCCTTTATGTTGGATAGAAAATGCTTTTTGTGTTCATATTTTCTTATAAATGAGTTCAATTGCTATTACAGCAAAGTAGGTGGTCTCAGGTGAGTTTAAATTGGGCAGCCTTTGAGCAATGTTCTAGTATTCTGACCTTGTCATTGGGAAAATTCCATTTATAGGCCCTAAAGGAAATTTCTTTCCACAAATGATGTATTGGATAAAGAAAACTCCTTTCTCAGAAGCTAGCAAGTCTCAAATTGCTCAGGTCACCACAATAGTCATAAACTTTGTCCAGTTATACTACATCAGGAATGTTTCAGGTCATTTACTTAACAGAACTTTGAATTACCTTCTTCCTATAATGTCTGTCAAGTGTAACTAAGAGCAGAAATAATACTCATCTCAATTCCCTAAATTTCAGTCATTTACACCTAGTAAAGTAGGCAAGCTTTCCTAGAATCAGAGTCATAGAATGAGCTGGATTGAAAAGGATCTCAAAGATCATCTAGTTTCAACCCCCCTGCCATGGGTAGAGTTGCCAACAACTAGAGCAGACTGCCCAGAGCCACATCCAGCCTTGCATTGAATGTCCCCGGGGATGAGGCATCCACAGTCTCTCTGGGCAACCCGTTCCAGGGAGTCACCACTCTCCGAGTGAAAAAAATCCTAATATCTAACCTAATATCATCTCAGTAGCCCTCCTCTGGACCCGTTTCAAGATCTTCGCATCTTTCTTTTGCTGAGGGCCCAAGGTCTGGTTGCAGTACTCCAGACAGGGCCTCACAGGAGCTGAGAAGAGGGAAAAAATCACCTCCTTTTCCCTGCTGGCCGCTCCTCTTTTAGTGCAGCCCAGAACAAAGTTGGCCTTCTGGGCTACAAGCACACACTGCTGACTCATGCCCAACTTCTTGTCCACCCAAATCCTTCTCTGCAGGCTGCTCTCAAGTAATTCTTCCCCCAGTTTGTATAAATACCTGGGATTGTCCTGGCCCAGACATGGGAAGCCTGATCATCAGTGAAGACTGAGGCAAAACACTTACTGAGCACCTCAGCTTTCTCCATGTTTGAGGAAGCCAGCTCTCCATCCTCTTTTATCAGACGGGAACACTCTTCTTGGTCTGTCTCCTCCTGCACCAATATAACCCCTTCTTTCTATTTTTTCACATCTCTTGCCAAGTTCAGCTCCATCTGTGCCTTGGCTTTCCTGATCTTATCTCTGCACATGCAGAAACTGTCCCTACATTCTTCCCAGGCTACACAATCCTGCTTCCACTTCCTGTACCTTTCTCTCTTTTCCCTCAGTTTAAGCTGCAGGTTCTTGCTCAGCCATGCTGGTCGCCCTCCTCCCCTGCTCACCTTCTTGCTGGGGGATGGAGAGCTCTTGCGCTCACAGAATGGTGTCCGTAAAGAGCTGTCAGCTCTGTTCTCTTCCTACGCCCTTAAGGACTGTTTCCCAAGGGATCCCAATCAGCAGTTCCTTGATCAGCTGGAATTTTTCTCTCCAGAAGTTCAGAGTCCTGACTCTGTTTTTTGCCAGGCCTGCATTCTTCCAGATCACAAAGTCCACGATGGCATGATTACCAGGAATTTATCCTTGACAGATTCCAGGAATCTCCTGGGTTGTCTATCACCCACCGTGCTGCTAACCCAGCAGATATCCAGGTGGTTGAAATCCCCCAACCATCCAGGTATCTGCTTTTTTCTTTTTAGATCTTTGAAATAGATATGCTTTTGTATGGGAAAGCCCAATCTTAAATAATTTTAGGCAGCACAGTTTTCAAATTAACAAAGGCAGCATTAGCTGCACACTTAAGCTAGCACAGACATACAACCAGCTGTCTGACTACAGTGATACTACACATTTCATGTACTAAATCAGAGTACCAGCAAAGAATCTATGATACTTCAAAAATAATGCCTCCTATTTTGTTACGTTGCACAGCAGCAGAGGCAGATAATGGTGGTATAGCAGTAGAGGTTGAACCTTCTTGCCAGTATTCCATTACATTTTGTTGCATTACAACAGATGGCAGCAGAGGTGCAGCCTGACAAAATGGCACCTGAAATGTAAATGTGTATGAAGCAGGTGTGTACTGAATTCATCCAAGCAGAAAAAATGGCACTAGTTGACATTCACTGATGTTTGCTGAACACTAATAGAGGACAAACAGTGGATGTCAGCACACTGAGGAAATGGGAGGTATGCTTCATTGGTGGTGAGAGCAACATGAAAGATAAGTCACATTCTGGACTGCCAGGCACAGATGTCACACCATGAGTAATAAGCTCATCCTCATGAATTGGTGGATGGGAACATGCCAGGAAACTGTGTATAGAGTTGAATATCAGCTTCAGTGCATTGGAAATGATGATGACAACCTAGGATCATCACAAAGGTAGTTCCAGGTGGGTCCCATGAATGCTCACGAAAGAACAGAAAGAACACTGTATGCAAATTTCTCAGGATCTACTGTACAAATATGAGGCTGAAGGTGACAGTTTCTTGGATTGCATCATTATCCATGATGGTATGTGTTGTCAATACTATGTCCTGGAGTCAAAATGGAAGTCCATGGTGTGTTGACATGTGAATTACCTATGAAAATAAAAAGTTTACCCTTCGCAGTTGAACTGACGTACACTGTCTTTTGGGATAGGAAAGGAGAAATCCTTCTGGATTTCCTGGAACCTGCAAAAACCATCAACTCTGACTGCTACATCAGATGAAAGGCTGATTTTCCAGAGTGAGACCAGAGAACAAGACGACTTTTCTCTTGCAACATGATAACACCACACCCCATACCAGACTGAAAACTGTAGAGCACATTGTCAATCTTGGCTGATCTGTCCTCTCACATCTACTATATAGTCAGGATTTGGCACTGTCGTGGATGGAAACAACTAACACTATACTGAACTTATCAGAGAGAAGTTAGAATATGTTTATTGACATAATACACATATAATGTAGGGATTTAACAGTGACTTAATAAGATTTGAAATAGCTGGATACACTTAATTGGATACACTGTATGGAGAGTAGTATAATGGATACAGTATAGTGATTTAACAAAACTTAATTTTAAATAGCACAGCGACTTAACAAGATTAGAGATGGCTGGATACAGTTAGTTATTTACAGTATAGAGGGTAGATTAATGTAGTTTAATAGGACACCCTTCTGTCAAGTCACCAGGTTCAGAGTGGACTCCCCAGTTTTCTAAACTCCTTGAATCATGAATAATAAGGAGCCAAGGTGTGGCTGGATTCACCCCTAGTCCCAGATTTCATTTCTGGTTTATGAAGTGAAGTTAACAAAGCCTTAAGCCAGTCTAACGGTGCACACCATTACAAGTGTCTTCTGACTTCCATCTGTTCATGTTAATGAAAGATGGACTGTGTAGTCAACATTGTCCTAGCAACAATGGCATCATAGCAGCTGTGAAATAGTGGGTCATCTCCACCTGTGCCGATTTTTATGAGTGCAGAAGGCAAGCTCTTGTTCATTGTGGAAGAAAATGTATACCTAATGGTGGTGACTATGATGAAAAGTAGTGTTTTGTAGCTGAGAACTTATTCCATCAAATCGTTTCATTGTTCAGTTTGTATTTGTTGCAGTTTCCGTGCAAATAAATAAGAGGCATTATTTTCAGAGCATCCAACAATTGTGTTGTATGGAATAGCCTGAACTGTAAATCACCAAATGGTTAAATTATGCATAACTGTAGTTTTCTCAGCTGTGACAGATGAAATAACGTCCCGAGTATGTTTCTGTGGTAATTTAAGTGAAAAATTTGCCTGTTCTTATGCTAGAGGCCTGATATTTTGGTCTCTTACTTAGGGGCTAAAAGTGCTACATACTGTCTGCTTAAAAAACAAACAAACAAACAAAACAAAACAAAAAAACCCCACATAATAATAATAGTAATGTGTATAACAAGAAGAGTGAGCATCACCCTTCTTTCTTTTCATGGTAATATTAAGGTCATTCATTTTTTCATTTTTTTTAAATCAAAATTAAATATGTGGGATCATGTTACTGAAATCCCTCTAGAAATTTATTTAGAAAATTCTGCTTTTACGTTTACAGTGTTTTTGAACTTCTTTATTCTTTCAAAGTTATTTTATTTTATAGAAATATAAACTCAGAGATTTCAGACAATGCAGCTAACTGCACAGTAGCAGAAGACAATCTATGCTTTAAATGAGAAGTTGATCAAATATTTGTCATTGTTTTCATCAGGTATTGTGAAATTATCTGTTTTTCAAAATTATTTTCTAGATCACCTTGGACAGTAATGTGGCCTGTGTTTTCTGTTTTTTAAATATTCTAGAGATTTTATAGATTGAGGAGGTTTTGTTGGTCTAGACAACCTAAAATGTGTTCCCTCTTTCTTATTATGTATAATATTCTTCCTACTGCTTCCTGATTCCATAAAGGAGAAAATTCTTAACAACCTCTTCTTTGCACTGGAAGGAAAACCAGGAAAGGGATTCAGAAAGTAACCACTCCACATTCCATTAAATCCTCAATACCTTAAAACATATCTCACTAATAAAGTCTTGTTTGGACAGGATATTCTAACTTCATAATTTTAGTATTTTCTTTTAGTTTTGACACAAGTACATTAAAATATTTACTTTAAAATTGTCTGTTATCTGTTATTGTCCTTGTTTCCAAGTTTGGTACGCAGTGAGAAGACAAACGTTGAGTAAAATCTATTTTAAATATCTTGAAATTAAAGCCAATCACAATCACACAGGGACTATTTATAGATGGAGACACTGATAGAAGCTTTTAGAGTATAAGTCCTCCATTGTCTGTATATAATGCACAAATCATCTTTTTACCCAATACAGGATGTATTGGGTAAGGACATGGAAATAAATCAAAGGATGTTATCTTTAAATATCTAGCTTTGTGGATGGTGCAGTCACCAGAACCTTGGTGGTTTTTTTTTTTTTTTTTTTTTTGGTTTTGGTTTTGGTTTTGGTTTTGGTTTTTTTTTTTTTTTTTTGTTACAAAAAAGTGGCCTACATAGCACCTAATTTGTGGGGACTGGATGGTGTTTGTCTTCCTCAAAGGGGGAGAAGAGTCCTTGAGGAAAAGCTAGCAGGGTTCATTGGGAGGACTTTAAACTAGCACTCATCCTTCCGGGGGACTTCAACCACCCAGATGTGCTGGAAAAGTAGCATGGAAAGTTGTAGGTACTGAGTATATACATTGAGAATAACTTCCTGAGTCAAGTAACAGCTGACCCCACCAAGAGGTGGATGCAGTACTGGGTCTGTTGTTCGCCATTGCAAATGAACTGATTGGAGCCATCAGAATTGGAGGCTGCCTGGGATGTATGGTTGAGTTCATGCTCTGGAGATATATGATACAGGCAAATAATAAAATTAGGATGCTAAAATTTAGGAAAGCTATCTTCCAGCTCTTCAGGGAGTTAGTCAACAGAACACTCCAGGAAACTGTCCTCATGGGCAAGGGTGCAGAGCACAGCTGACAGATCCCTAAGAAGCTTTTCTCAGGGTGCAAGAGCTCTTCATCCCCTGGTATAGCAAGTCAGGAAAGGAAGGCAGGATATCAGCATGACTGAACCAGGATACACTAGTCAAACTGAAGAGCAAGAAGAAAATGCACAGGCAGTGGAAACAGAGACAGGTACTGTGGGAAGAAGCTGCTAGACTGTGTACGGATGAGGCTAGGAAAACCAAAGCCCAGCTTGAAATAAACTCAGCAAAGCATGCCAAGAAGAACAAGCAAGGCTTCTACAGTTACCTTAACCAGAAAATGAAAGTCCAAGAGGATTGATGTAGTTGCCAAGCCATTCTCAGTGATATTCGAAAAGTCATGGCAATCAGGTGAAATCTGTGGTGACTGGAAAAAAGGCAACACCACACCCTTTTTTAAGAAGGGTAAGAAGAATGACCCCAGGAATAACCAACCTGTCAGTCTCACTTCTGTGCTAGGAGATATCATGAAGCAGATCCTCCAGGAATGCAGGGAGCCGATACAGGTGAACCAGCATGGCTGCACCAAGGGCAAATCCTGTTTGACCGATTTAGAGGCCTTTTATGATGGTGTCACTGAATGAGTGGACAAGGAAAGAGCCACTGATGTCATCTATCTCAATTTCAGTAAGGCTTTTGACACGGTCCTCCACAAAATACTTCTCTTCAATTTGGGAAGATATGGATTTGTACTGTTCAGTGCACAAAGAACTGGCTACAGGATTGAGTCCAGAGGCTGGTGGTCAACAGCTCATTGTCTGGATGGAGATTGGTGACAAGTGGTGTCCCTCAGGAGTCAGTGCTGGGACTCATATTCTTTAATATTCTCATCAATGACGTTGACATTGGGGTCAAGTGCACCCTCAGCAAGTTTGCTGATGACACCAAGTTGTGGAGTGTGGTCAACACACCAGAGGAATGTGATGCCATCCATAGGGACCTAGACAGGCTTCAGCAGTGGGTGCAGGTGAACCTCATGAGGTTCAACAAATTCAAGTGCAGGTTCTTGCACCTGAGTCAGGGCAACATCCACTACCAATGCAAGCTGGGGGATGAAAGGAATGAACATAGCCCTATCAAAAAAGACCTGGGGGTACTTGTGGATGGCAAGCTGGATATGAGCTAGCAATTTGCCCTTGCAGCCTAGAAAGCCAACTGTATCCTGGGCTGCATCAAAAGTAGTGTGGCCAGCAGATCAAGGGAGGTGATCCTGCCATTCTACTGCGCACTAGTCAGGCCTCAGCTGGAGTACTGCATTCAGATGTGGAGTCCTCAGCGTAGGGTGACATAGACTTGTTGGAGGTGTCCAGAGAAGGGCCACAAAAATGATACAAGGCTGAGAGAGCTGGGTCTGTTCAGCCTCGAGAAGAAAAGATTCTGAGGTGACCTGATAGTGGCCTTTCAGTATCTAAAGGAGAGCTACAGGAAGTAAGGGGACAGGCTCTTTATCAGGTGGTGACAGGATAAGAGGAAATAGTTTCAAGCTTAAAGAGGGTAGATTTAGATTAGATGTATTTATAACGTTGGTAAAGGAGTCATACCTATATAATAATTTAAAACTACTCCATATTTTAAAATGTAGCTTTTCTATAAGTCAATTTATTACAATCTTATTAAATGTTTCAACATATATTTTGTGCAAACATTTTCAATCTAAATATTTTTTTTCAATGTAGATTTTTATTTGTACCTCAAAAAGACACTAAAAATGGGAAATAAATTTACTCTGAGAAATGGACACCTAATACAAGAGAATACTAGAATATCAGAAACACTAGAATAGCATTGTCTGTTACTTCTTGTAACCAGGTTATACTTAGAAATTCAAATAATAAGTTCTGTCCCTTCTCTCCAATGAGTTTTAAAATAAAACAAAAGAAGTTTCTTGCCCTAGTATAGTTTATGGTCTAAGCAATGAATGGAGAATGCTGAGAACTGCAAAGAAATCATGAGACAAACACTGCTTAGCATTAAAGGCAATGTTTTAGTGTAGCAGTTGCCTAGAGGCTTTGGTTTCCTTTATGTGTTGTAGCCAGTAACAGTTTTAGGAAGAGAATTGATAGTGGATTACAAAATAGCTCTAGGGGGCTTTTAAAGGAGATCCTTCCAACCATGAAAGGCAGTATGAGAGTAAACCTGAAATTGCTTGCTGTAAATTGTAACACGAGTGATGAAGGCAGGTAGACTGGGACTCGTAGAAAACAACAGTGCTAGGTAGATAGTGTGAGTATTGGCCATTAGGGTACCTGTTAATAAAGAAAAATAGTGTATATTTGATGAGATAGAAAAAAAAAAATCAGTAGAAAGACATAAAGGGGACGATGAAAATACTCCTTGCAAACAGCATTCAGAATAGATTTGCGTGAGCAAGATCATCTCTCTCAAGGCTGAAAAGTAAGACATTCCAATAAGCAAGATATGAGGTGATGAGGATCTTGGGAGAAATTTAGCTGCATAGACAGAGAAGAGTATGGTATCTTATAGCTGTTATGCAGAATGAATCAACAAAAATTAGATGTAACTTGGCTATGAGGCTCTGGAGAGAAGACTGAGTCAAGAATGATGCCTAGTTTAGGATCCTTGCTCTTCAATTATATCTTAAATAGGAATATAGTAGGACAGTTTAGAGGCTTATAGCTTGTAATTAAATTTGTGGTTCATCATAATTTTAAAAATAATAAAGTAAGAGTACATCAGCAGAATAAGAAAAAGACAAAATTATTTTCCTAAATAGGAAGAAAATTTTCTGCAAGTGTACAGAGTAAGAGAAAACCTCCTAAAAATGCCAATTTGCACTAAGTAACACGTATTAGAAATCAGCATACTTGTTCTCAAGTATCATTTCACCTGAGTTAGTAATCACTTAGATTGTGAGGAATACAACAACATTGTACAGATTTTTATGGAGCATGTTTGGAAGAATCTATGCCATAGTGTGATCAATATGCACTGGTTTACTGGAGGGCTGACTGAAAAGAATAAACAGTTAAAATATTAATAAACTCCTCCGTTTTGTTTTTTTTTTCTTTCTGTTCTTTCTTTTCTTTTCTTTCTTTTTTTTTTTTAATCCAATTCTCTTCTTTTATTTAACTGTGATCAATCCTGTTAAAATTTATTTTTGTGTTATCTATATATCTTATTTTTCATTAACGTAATTATTTATTTATTTTTATTATTGGAGCCATGAATTCTTTTTCTCAGTGTGCAGAATTTAGAAAAGACTTTTTTTTTAATGAGAATTTGTCAGCGTCTACACCTACTTTTTTTCTGGGAAACTGTATAACTCTGTGTTGTTTAGTGTTATCCCATATTGTAATATTATATAGAAGAGATTAAGAGAAGAAAACGTTTGTGCAGAACTATCATTGGCATTTTTAAAATTTGTTTATTCACAGAACTTTTACAGGGAGTCAGTACATCGCTTTAACTTTGAAAGGATAGGTCCATATCATGTACCAGATACAACTCCCAGGCTGAAAGGAGACTTTGAGTCAATAAGGTAATTCTCATCCACAGATACTTTTCAATGCAAGTGACTTTGACTTTACAAATTCTTTTCAAAAATTAGTAAAAAAATGCTCTGCAACTGAAATCTATTCGCTAGTTTGACTTATTCCCTTTGATTGATACAATATACAGTTATATGTGCCCAGTATGTGTGCCCTTGACTTGTTTTTCAATCAGATTTATTTTCTGTCACACCATGTTAGAAACCAGACTCATAAAGCCTCATAAAGACTCATATGTATATATATAAAATGTTTGTAATCATCTATATGATATATACAATTAAGAAAAAAAGCACAGTAAAATGTATTTATACCATGGTGTATTGAATCTAGTGAACAACTGAAAATCACACAATCAATCACTGAACTCTGACTTTAGAAGGGAAAGAATAGCAAGAGCAGAAGAGAAAAAAACTAATGGGTAAGATGAGCATAGTTTAATAAATGAAGGAAATAGGAAGAAAAATAACAAAACAAAACAATGAAAGAGGTTATGCAAAGGAAATAACTCTCCGCCTCCCACAAGTAGACTGATGTCCAACCAGTCTCCAATTGCTATCTCTCTGTAGTTTTTAGTGTTGAGCATGATGCTAGTCTGCTTGGAATATCACTTTGGTCCGATGAGGTCAGCTGCTCAGGTTATATCCCCTCCCAAACTCTAATTCACCACCAGCCTGCTTCCTGGGCAGGAGTAGAGTGGGAAAAAAATGAAGAAAATCTCACTGTTGTACTAGCAATGCTCACAATAGTTCATTATCAACATTATCTCAGTCACAAATGCAGAACGCATCAGCATATGAGTGCCTATAAAGAAAACAAAATCCGTCCAAGCCAGTCCCATTACAATGAATGTATTTATACGTAAATATTCTTCATTTATTTGCTTTTGTACAGCTTGGCCATTACTAGTTGTGTTTTGTATCTAAATTCAATCTTATCAACTGAACAACGGAGAAAAAGATCACGTATTTCTCTTTCCTTCTCCTGCCTTTTTCCTTTTCGTCATCTTTCCTTTTCCCTTTCCTCCTACCCCTTTCCTCTTCACCTTTCTTCCTCTTTCTTTTCCTTTGATTTAGCTTCACTTTCTATAATGGTATTAGAGGAGATTAGGAATAGTGCCATGACACACATTACACACTATTGACAACGTCCTATTCCTACAGATGTCATCTGCTGTGAAATCTCTACAGAGCTCAAGAGCAGTAGAAAATTTGTCTGTGGATGGTTAAATGTGTTTCTGGGATTCATTTATTTATTTTGTTGTGTCTCTCTCCTTTGGTAGGTACTGTAAATGAAGTACCAGAAAGATTCACTTTTTTTTTACTATCAGAAAAGGATAATCCTTTGTGAACTATTAAGTAATCATTAAAATATCATCCTGAAGATCTGGGTCCCAGTGCTTAACACTGCTTTTCTAATGACATTTTACCTAACATTTCTGTTCAATTGTAAACACTTCCTGCAGTAAAACAAATTGTGAAACAGATGAACACTGACATTTGCTAACAGCATTAAGTAGTAAAACAAAGCCTGAGAAGATAATAGACTCTCTAGGACAGTATCCGCAGATTAGAAGAGAAAGAATACAAACAGTTCTTAATTGTCAGTGCAGCCCACTAATCCTGGATTTGAAAAAAGAAAAAAAAGAAGAAAAAGTGAAAATCAGTTTGTTATGATTTTCTATTGAATTTAGCAACTCTGGCCAGAAACAGTGAGAATAAAAAGAGGAGAACTATCCAAAGTATCCTAGGAATTGTAAAACATAAGCACAGGACTGAGAGATAGAAAACAACAGCAAGAATGACAGTGAAGTTTTAAGAAGAATTCCTAAATATGTTCTTTTTAAGCCCATATTTAAGGCCAGTCACAAATAAACTAAAAACAAAACAAAAAGCAAACAAACAAACAAACACTTGAATTAAACTCTGATTATATGCAGAAGAAAAGTTACTTCCTTTGCAGTTAAAATATTGGAAAGAATTTTCCCAACCTATGAAAAATCCTTATTTTCTAGCCTGTTAACAAAAGGTGAGTAGTGAATTTATTTAAGTAATAAATTTGACAGTAGATATTAATGTAAATATATACTTCTTTTAGGTTTCAGAATTGTTTTATATGGTTACATACCAGCTTCAACATGCTTGGCATTTTAAGCTAAAGATGTATCTTCTGCATGCCACTCAATGCACACTTTATTTTGTGAGCAAAAAATAGATATTAATTATATGAAATATAACTATGCACTTCAAAAATCTGTATGTGCCTGTGTGTGTGCATGCAAGTACAATAAAAGCAGAATACATTTGATTGTAATTGAATATATTCTTTAAGATAACAATAATATACATTTGTGCATTTAACTTCACAAGGTTCTGTAAATAACTTTACAAAGCTCTGTAATTAATAAGTAAAAACATCTGGAAGAAGAAATAGGTCTCTCTTATGGGGATAAAAAATAAAGAAGTCTTATAAGTTTTCATACTTTCATTTCTGATTTCTCACACGTAGCTCTCCATTTTCTATGCTATATTGTACTACATCAGGGATAAAGTGAGTCTCTTGTGGGATATTCTTATTTTTAAATATATATTTACATTGCATTTTAAGTTCGACTTTCTTCATTTACAAGTCATTGAGCTGCCAGCAGTCTGAAATCAAACAAGTTGAACCATTTCAACCTGAAATGAATCTCTATTTTTGCAGAGATATTGTATCAAGAATTAGTTGCAGAGGAGTAGGATAGAACTGAACTTACAGCTGTGTAAGAAACAGCATTTGAGAGAAAGGATGCAAACAGAAAAAAATCAAGAAACAAAGGAGGTGTGCAGTGATAATTTTGAAGACAGGAAGTCTGTTTATGGGATAGTAAGGTGAGAAAAATCAGCTGGAAAGAAAAAAATAATTGATCCAGAGCTTGCAATCCTCAGCTCTCTTCACCACCAACAGAATGGATATCATTGTATGTGTTAGGTAGACTGCTTTCCAAGATTAGAGATGCTTAATGTGAGATGGCAGATAGTCTTCTCTTTTGACTGTTGGGAGGTCGTGAGCAATGTGTTCCTTGGAGTACAGAAAAGCAACGTGTAGCCTGTCCATTATGGCCAATGAATGTTATGAAATCCAATTTGCCACTCAGCTTCAATAGTCTTGGTCACACAGAAAACACTTCAATATAATATGAGTGTCATAATTTTGAAGGAAAAAATAGAAAATGATTTTGAAAAAAATACTTTATTCATTATCCAGATAACAAAAACTCATGATGAAAATCCTTTTACAAAAGATGTAAGCCATCACACATGACTATTTGAAAGATTTTTAGATCAAATATGTTCCTCTAAGCTTTTTCTTGAATTAACTCTGAGTGTAGATTTTAAGGGATAATTATTTAATTAAGAATAGTACTAATCTTTTGCAGTGGAAGATAAAAGTGCACTTCTAGTCTAATGGTCTTGAGTATTTTGAAAAGCAGTACATTACCCTGTCTCTTCCATGATTCTGACTTTCTGATCAGTTAGGCTGAGGATCCAATTACATTTAATCAGATTGAACTAGTACAGTATGTTCTTTTGTCTTTCATCTTTTGTCTTTTATATTTCTTCTTATCTTTCTGCTAGAAAAAGAAAGTGATTTCCTGGTTGCAACAATATTCCTATTCGGATTGGATTGGGATCTCAGTACTTGCTAGAAAGTGCAATTAAGCCTTCAGTATTCAGTGTATTACATACTAGACTTCACAAAGAGTTCATACATACATACTCCAACACAGTTTGATTTCTTTGTGAAAAGGGGCAGTCCACTTGAAACAAAACATATCTCCCTCTTACAGCAATATTTCCCTACATCTCCTTCACCTCATGCCCTGGTCATTCTTTATTGAAAATAAAAACAATAATTCATAGAGGGTAAGCATTTTCATGTAATTAGTAGGGATCACCACTCACTATACCATATAATTTGTAGTGCTGGCTAAAGTATGTGCTTACATAAGTAGTGCTCATATATAACTATTAGAGGTATTTACTCTCAAGTTTTGCTAAAGCAATCAAGAACAAAGGAATATAAATTTCTCTAGAAAAAATTATATTGTATAAAATTTTTATCTTATTGCTCTGAATGCAGAGCTATATTAGAAGTTATGTCATTGTTTTTCAACTTGTTCCTCATGCACGGTATCACATTCACAAGGTTTATGTGATTTCAATTTCCATTGAAAATCCTACCATTCCCACCATAAAAACAAGACTTTAATGCATAGTCTGTAATGTATAGAGGTATCATCTGCTCTTTCTCCATCATTCGTATGTGATGAATGTTGATTTTGTTCGATCTTGTCCATTGTTGAATACTCACGCATTTTGAAAAATGAATAGAAGACATTTGGGTTAAGTAAGCCCCTGCCTTTTTTTTTTTTTCTGTTTTTCTTTTCTTTTTTTTTCTGTTGTTTTGCTTCTGCTCTCATAGCCAAGGAACAGTGGTGCACATCATAATGGAGTGGGAAGAGCTTGAAGAGCCATGCCATTAAATAGTGCATTAAGCAAACCCTCTTCAGACAGTCCATTCTGAAGAGAGGTCTGCTCCATACAAACAAAGCTCTTGAGATGCACTTTGTTGTGTTCTTACCATTCAGAAAGTACTATTATACTGTGCCTGTGACTCCGTGTGCAATATTTCAGTTGATTCAATGTCATTGGTTTTACAGGGAATAATAAGAGACCTTGTGTTCTTGTCCATCTAGCATAAGAATACACTGTGCTGAATTTCTATCAAGTCTTTAAAAGCCTCATAAAACATTTTATGTATTTTTACCTTTTAGAAGTTTTTGGCAAACAGTCTTGCTTCACAAAACTAGTTTTTAGGAATTAGGGTGGTTAAGCTCACATATAAATCAGTAGATGAAAATCTCTATGAAATGTTCTCCAAGTTGTTTGCACTGCAAACAGGAACAGCTACTTTCTGACTAACATGAGAAATACAGAAAAACAAGACTTCTAATTTCTTTTCAAGGAAAGCTCTCAATAATGTTGGAAAAGCTCTGTGCTGTGTTGTTAACACTGCCACTATTTACAGCTTTAATTGGAAAAGAAAATTATTTTTGTCAATGTGATGTAAAATCATACAAGTGCAAACTTTATTTTGTAATTCTAGTAGCCACCTACACTACAGCTTTTCGGATTTCCTTGTACTCATCAGGCTGACAAGATTTTTGGCATCCAGCCTGGAGACAGATGCTGAGAGAAAACTCAGGTGATGAGGCCTGTTTTTAGTATCCCAAGTGCATTCAGTGAAATGTAGGAAGGGGTTGCACAAGTATGCATTTGTAGCCTTTGATAATAGGACAACACTGGTTTCCACAGTGCTGGCTGCCTCACTTCTTCCCACAGCTGGAGGCTGAGATTTTTCAGCAGACTTCCTGCCATACACATGGTGCTCTCTCAGCATGGGGAAGCGCTGAAACTGCTTAAGAGCCGCATGCTGCTCAAAAGGTCATACTTGCTGGCCATTTAGTTCAATGGCAATCTATATTTAGCTTCAGATGGAACATGGCCAGTCAGGTAGAAGACTCTCCGTCTTATTTTGTAAACTTTTTCACCTTTTAATGAGCAAAGGCAGTATATTTCTGATATTAAGTAATCTCCTAAAAAGTCTTGGGGGGGTTGGGGG
>JAOWBP010000001.1:118485125-118500004 GCA_028571105.1 Tragopan temminckii | reverse complement strand
CACCTTAGATATTTATAGACCTGGATCAGGTCCCCTCTCAGTCTTCTCTTCTCAAGGCTAAACAGACCCAGTTCACTTAGCCTTTCTTTGTAGGGGAGATGCTCCAGGCCCTTCACCATCTTTGTGGCCCTCCGCTGAACTCTTTCCAAGACATCCCTGTCTTTTTTGTACTGGGGAGCCCAGAACTGGACACAATAAAAATATTTTACAAAAAAATATTTTACAACAGTATTTTTTTTTATTTGAAATAATGTATGGCTTTAAAATTATGTGTATACATTTATCTGATGTCCATAAGCTAAGTTGGATTAAACTCTTCATCAAGAAGTGAAATTGTCCAGTGTTGAAAATGATATTTTGTGCCAATACAAACCTGGCATTGCTTTAGGAAAAACACCTAATTGGAAAACAAATATCAATTTTTGCAACTTTGCTCTGGATATAACAGAAGTGAGCTGTGCTAACACACAGAACTTACATTTCACTATGTTTTAAGGCTCTGAAGGGCTCTAACGACAGTATTGACTTTCAAGTGGCTTCCAAGAAAATGCTGTTCCATATTTTACTGCAAGCCTTCATCTATGTCTTTTCTGAAATTTGATTGAGTGATCCATAGCCTTATACCCTATTGCTCATTGTGATACACTACAGAAGGATCTTAATGAAATATTCATAAATAAGTGAAATATTTTATGTGTACTTTAGAAAAAAAAACACATCTATTTGACAGATTTATTGACAATAATTCAAAAGGAGTTATTCTAATTATATAGTTTGACTTTCTACATAATCTAAATTATAGGATTTCCCTAGATTAGTGCTAAACTGAACTGGAATTTATGCACAGTGACTCTCAGCCATACTTACCTACTGCCTTCCTTCTCTGTCCCATCCTCTTTACCACTGCCTTGTCCTCTCCTACTTCATTCCAACCCCTGCAGGCACTGATGCTGAACTCATGGCCCCAGTAACTGTCCAGCTGAGAATGGAGGAGCTTGTTTGACACTTTTGTCCATCTGAAAACTGAGGTTTCCAGAAAAAAATTACTGAGTTAACATATTTAGAGAATGCACTGTGTATGATAATATATTTTCTGTGGTAATAAATTGTTCTCTTTGATATTTAGAAATTGATGAAATTTTAGTGCTGTGGGCTTAAAACAATCAACAGAAGCTCATCAAGAAACTATATATTAATGCTCTTTTTAAAGTGAATGAGTGCATGAGAATGCCCTACAAACTGAAAAGGTTTTGATTAATTTTTCGTTGCATCTCTTGAATTCGTCTTCTTCTTGCAGTACTGAAAATCTGTGCTATTCATAGTATTAAATCCTCTAATAAACATTTTGATTCTGAATACAGTAAAGGAAAATGTATAACTGAAAGATTGTAAAATATGATATATATAACAGAAAAGAGAGTGACAATGTTGAAAAAGTGACTGGAGTATGGGAGCAAGAAAATGTGACTGAAATTCTGAAGTATATGAAAATTGCAGTTTACTACCTTATATGAACATTTAAATAAGGAAAAGAAAAATGACGTAAAGTAAAAATGTGGAATGTAGAGTGGAGACAGTCAGCTTGTGGTATGCAACTGGACAGTATGAATGAATAATTTTAACTTCAGAACACTGGAATAATTAGCTTGAAAGCCATGCAATAACAATTCTGTTTCTACTTTTTCGGCCTGATATTTGAACAACTGCCTGTAATTAGATATTCAGACAACAAATTAACTAAATATAGAACGACTGCAGATATAAAAAGCCACATCACAGTTGTTTAAATCACAGTGTCTGTTTTGAGGGGAGTGAATACAGCGGGTGAGATTTTCAGTGTGAAATTTTAAAAACAAGTTGATATTCTTTTAGTGATAATTAAATGGATACTGAGTTAGACTAAATCTGATCACTGATATACGCAGAACCTTTTCATACATTCTTGTCTTCCACGTTTCAGGGAAGGTAAAGATGAAGGGCCTATGCTATTGCAAACACCATATCAAATGAGGCTTCTTATCATGCCTAAGTGTTTTTTTTAGGACTTGTCTAAACTTATAATTGAGAGGATTTAGTTTTGCTTTTAATTTTCCTTTCATTTTTTATTTTTTCCTTATTTACAAGACTTAATCCATTATACTAAATTACTAAATTCATGCAGGTTTTTATTAGCATCCAAACCAATGCTTTTAAAGCATATTTTTAAAGCTTGATTTCAAAATGTTGAAAAGGAGTAAGTAAGTTCACAGATGTTTAAAGAAGGTGAGCAAATGAGAAAAAGAAGAAATGCTAAAAATCATGGATTTCTACAAAACTAGACTTCAAAAAAAAAACCAACCAAACAAAAAAAAAACGGTAGAGGGAAAATTCCTCAGAAATGTCCTAATTTCAGTGGAATTTTTGAATCCAAATATTAGTAAGTCTGGGAAGCAGTCATGTACAGAGGACATTCACAACACTCTCCCACTCTCTGATTTCAGTAGCTCCAGAACCCAAAGAAATGTATGTTTTTTGTAGCACTGGTAACCACAGAGGTTTGAAATTTGCCTCCCCAGTGTCAACTACCAGTAATAGCTTGTAGAATCATCATAAATCTTCAGTTTATGTATTTACCCAGCTAAAGAGAACAAACAGAATAATCAATAAATATAATAGAGGATAAAGTTCACTGCCTATATTCATTTTAAATGAGCTTTTATTATTTTTTTTTTTTTTACTAAAATCAAGGAAAGGAAATGGTTTTGTGTTTGCTGCTGCTTGCAATTTGGAGACAAATAGTTCTGTTTTGTTGTTGTTGTTGTTGTTTGTTTGTTTGTTTTAATAAGAAGAAACTATAGTCGGTGTATTACACAGAGGAAGAGGGATAAGACACTGATGCATTTTCCCTAAAGGATACAAAATTTTGACTCAGTAAAAAATATGCTTCTTGCTCTTATCGAGAAATGCCTTTGTGTGTGTGTGTCTGTGTGTGTGTGTCTGCGTGTGTGTCGTTGGCAAGTTTACTGGTCTTAATGGGAAGCACCCAAACTAGTACCAAAGGGCAGACATGGGCTTTTGTGCTTTCTTCCATCAGTGAATGCTGGCATCATTAATGGTCATGTCCTGCCATTTCAGCTCAGTGGGGAGTGCTAATAGCCCTCAGCAACTGCCCCTTCTTCCGTTCGGTGCGAGGCTCAGTTCTCTTTCCGAGGGCAGGAAGGAAAACACAGAAACTGAGCCATACAAATCATTCACTGTTTAGCCTGTTATCGCCCATGATGCTGTAATTCTATATGATAATTTTAGGGAGTAAAGTCTATTTAAAACGTGCTTACTAATCTCTTTAGGTCATTTCTAATAATGTTCGATACTACTGAGTACCCTTTTTAGTCAGGAAGCCCGTAGGCATTACCATTGTAATTTGCTTGCTTTCCCGACCATAGAGTTCAAAAGCTTTCTTTTGTTTTGCTTCTTTATGTTGTAAAGAACTGGCTGAGCTTTAAAAATAGTTTGTGTTAATCAAAGAAAGTTAATGTATCTCTGTGGCTTAAAAGAATGTTTAAGACTCCAACAATTTCCTTCTTAAGTTTACAAAATTAAGCCTTGTGTTTATTTTTCTTTAAAAGTTTGATGAAGTTATTCAGTTTTTAATACAGCTTTGCACAGGGATGTTATTTTACCATTTTTTCTTTCTGAGGTGTAGTGAAATCTAGCCTTCATGAGATTACCCTTTTTCTCATGGTTTCTGAAATACACAGTTTATTTTAAAAGTTTGAATTTTTTTTTTTTTTTTTTTTTTTTTTTTTTTTTTTTTTAGCTTCTCTCATAAGTATGGATTTATCTTGACATACTTGAATGAATAAAAGCAGTTTAAAAGGCAATTGGCTACAGTAATTATATTTCTGGAAGTGATACAGATATCTATAATGACAGGTTTTGTTACGTATGTTCAGTGGTGCTATGGTAAAGTTATTTATTGTGTGGTTGAGAAAGCTTTAGAAATATACAATAAAGGTAGTGTGTAAATCTTTACAAGAGCTATTTAATCCAAGTGCACTATTCACAGAATGGATTCTCTTAAAATTCGACTCTTAAAAACAAGAAAATAAAATCCCCCTGTTGTTGATACATACTTTCCAGAGCTCTCTAAATTGGGTCTTTCAGTAGTTCTCTTACTGTAATTAACTCTCTGTAGATATTCATGAGTATTTGGGGAAATGCATACAATTTTTAAGACTTATCAAGTATTTTTTTTTTTCTCCTTGGCCATCTTACATTCAAAAAAGGTTGTAGAGGCATATATCACACAAAGTGCAATTCAAACTAAATCATAGGAGTTTTTTTTTTTTTTTTTTTCCCTATAGTTGTTATTTCTGAAATTGCTATAAGAACAAAAGAAATCAGCTCAGCCAGTAGCCTGATCTGAAGCCTATTAAAACAGTAGAAAATCTTGCAAGGACTGCAGACAGTTTTGGAGCAAATTAGAACTGGAATGTTTTTGTCTAAAAGAGTTTAATCAAATGATAAGTAAGTACTTCCTGCCTCATTTCCATTTCATTTCAACTGAACTATGAAGCTTTTATAAGAAAAATAGAGGCAGATATTAAGGAACAAATTTTAGTATCGTTAGTATGTCTTTCAAAAAAAAAAAAAAAATCCTCAGAATTAAATGCTGTTATTTAATGTTTCTATTTAGAAATAAATGTTATATTGTTCTGATTCAGTAACAGAGAAAGACAGGGAATGCTATTGCAGTCACTCATCCCCATAGTTACTAAGGACAATAAGATTACTACCAATGAGTAAAAGGATAACAGATTCAGGTTTTTTTCCTCTCTGGCTGTTATCTTTGCACAAATGATTTTTGAACACAGTACAGTTAAAATGTTTTTACAAGAATATTATATATTCTCAGCCTTCTAAGTCATATATATTTTTGCATCTCATTCAAATTATATTTTGCTTCTTGTTTCTTATTTGATAAGCCACAACTAGCTGGAAGATTTTTCCTTGTATTTAAATACATTTTCTCTCTCTTAACATGATTAAGAAAAAGGTATTTTGCCTTTGCCCTCTCCAAGTTGTGCTGGAAGCAGATGTTAATATTTTATATATAATTTTCCTTAACCCATAATTGGCAATAAAGACAAAATAATGTAATGTTTCAAGATTCCTCAGTGTTAACTAATTAAACCAGCAGCAGGCCTGGAGCATGGGACAATGGCAAACTTTCAGATGAATTAATTTTATGGAAGACCAGCTGAGTAATTGGACTCCAATTACAGGCTGTTTAGCTCCCTCATCACCTTCACATATAATTAAATTCAATTGGTTGATACAGCTTCTATTTTTATGAGGGCACTTACAAGCTTTTTGAACCCCACTGTGACTTTGGATCTAGGCCAATCAATTATTACTCATTTCTCTTTCAAATGGAAATTCTCTAGATTAGTCATATCTTCTACAATGCATTGCTCCCATTTAAAAAAATATGTCTATGGCATATTGTAGCTGAGGCATAGACGAAGAGAAATATTTCTGGAGATTTTTGTTCTTCAAAATTATTGAAGGCAGTTGTATATTTGTTAAGGATATTGATTAACACAGACCATGAAATTTTATGACCTGTCTTGAGAGGTCATGACACATTAAGTGTGTTTGATTTACTGAATCATTGTATTTGCAAATTCCATGTCTTTCCACGTTACAGGTGATTACTGAAATTGCTAAAAATAAACTTTATTGGTACTAAAAATTAAGTCATTACTTATAGGTAGCCATAAGTCCTGTAGTTTTCTGAGCTATCTTCTTCAACTTCTTTTCAAATGAAATAAAGCCATTCTTACTAATTTGTTTTTAAAAAACACTGCTTACTTGGAGAAAACTTTAACAGCTCTTGTCTTTTGAACAGATTGTTCAACATTGTTGAATAATTAGACCAAAAGAAAGAAAACACAATTTTATTTTGAGAATGTAAGAACCAATTCTATTTTAAAGCAAAGCATTTTGCTTTAAATTAGTAACATATTTTAACGTGCAAACAGAAAATTAATTAATGAATATCTAAAGAGCAGGTGTCAAGTAAATGGAGCCAGGCTCTTTTTGGCTGTGCCTGGTGACAGGACAAGGAGTATCAGGTACAAACTAGAGCACAGGATGTTCCATCTGGATGTGAGAAAGGTCTTGTTTGCTTCAAGCGTGACAAAGTACCGGAACAGGTTTCCCGGAGAGATTGTGGAGTCTCCTTCGCTGGAGGTATTCAGAACCTTCCTAAACACTTTCCTCTGCAATGTAGCGTAGGGAATCAGCTCTAGCAGGGATTTGGACTAGGTGATCTTCAGAGGTTTCTTCCATCCCCTATGGTTCTGTGATTCTGTGATTCTGTGATAAGTAGACTTTACAACGTATCACCTATAACTAGACTATAAAGAGAGTAAACAAATGACTAACATTGATATGGCACCTTTTACTACTTTCAGTTTATTGGTTCCTGTATATCTCTAAGCAGAGCAACATATCATTGGAGTTAAAACAGGAAGCAAAGAAAAATAGTGACAACAGTGATATTTTTCAGCTCTACCTGGTGATCAATAAAGAAAAAGGCAGTGTCAGATATGAAATATTTCTTTTCTTTAGAACTTTCAGTTCGGGAAATATCAAGCCTTTCATTTGTGCTTCTTAAAACTGTTGAATTTGAATTCAAACCATTGATTATATATGTGAAAAATGACAGTGGTACATACTTAATTACAACAAAGTTTCTATGAAATTGCATTACCACTGATTGACAAGCAAAATAAAATTTTAATGATTAATGTGGTTGTAATAAATACCAGAAAATTTACGTCCATTACCCTTCTCCTTTAAATTATTGTCATTCTAAGAAATACAGATGGTATATATGAGATGTTTACTTTAAATCTCTGCTAGTAAATGTTGTAATTCCCCTGATCTGTCCGTAATCAGGAAAAAAAAAAAATCCAAATTCTAAGCAAAAGAGATCAATTTGTCTATGTGTACATGATATTCAGAGAAAATATATATATATGTTAAAAAAGATATCAAAAGAAAAATCTTTCTATAATTACAAGAATAAGTGTGATTTTAATGCTGGAAGTTATTATAACATCATCATTTACAATTTTAGTCATCTTTATTGTTTCAGAGATAAACTAAAGTGGTACAGGTATTTAAATCATGTCAAGCTCATTGGTACATGTTTTATTTTGTTGTTTTTAAATCATAGATCAATATGAATACTTTCTTTTTTTTCTGCACACATAAGAATTTAATTACTGCTCTTATTAATATTGTAAGTAAAGAGAAAAAACAGTTAAATTAGTCAAATCTGCCTCATGCTTTAGATCATGGATGCTTTCATTTAGCATAAATAAGCTCTGATATATTGATATATAATATATTTGGTTGCCTCCAGTCTAGCATATCCATTGTACATTGATCAACAGCAGTTGGTCCTCTTGATGTCACTACAAGTTTATTAATATCTTCTTTCTTCTATGATGATATAACATTTATTTAATAAAGAATATAACTAATAAGATAGCACAAACATACTGCACTTCCAGCAGAGAGAAGAAAATTAGCAGTGTTGTCACTACCCTAATATAAAATCACATGTGAGGTGCCAGTTGGGAAAGGCAATCCTCTAGGCATTTTATTTTAGTTTTTCAAAGTCTAGAGGCATTAAATCACAGCATTCATTAGACTTAATCATCTATTCATCATTTTGTTTCATCAAACTCCTAGTGCCACTTGGGCTTTGAAATCTTTTTTTCTTCCCTAGATAGGTTAACCAAGATCAGAATGCACAACTGACACTTCTTGTAGTGACAAAGTCAGAATTGATCAAGCTTAGAAGATAAACCACATAGGAAGAAAAAAAAGGAGAGACTTCAGTTAGGGTGCAATATTACGAGATCTGTTATTCATAAGTGAACAACCACCTTTTCATGGATTTCTATCTGAATAATGAAAGAATAAAAAAGAATGCAAGTTAGTTCATGAATATTGCTCTTATCCAGGAAATGCAAACAGGTATTAGAATTTTAATGTAAACACTTCAAGTATTACCAAAAAAGAAAGTTAAAAAAAAAAAAAAAAGGCAGAGAATGAGAGGTGAGTTTTATGCCCTTTTGCAAAATGAAGGCCAAGTTGTTCTTGCTCAGATATGGCATTTGTTCCCCAAACAGTAATGTCTTTTTTTTTTTTTTTTTTTCCCCCCTGGTTCTAGCCAGGCTTCTTTTCTTATTCTTTTTTTTTTTTTTTTTTTTTTTCTTTTCCTCTCCTTTCCAACTCATGACCAAGGACATCTACTGCACTTTCGGAAATGGTTTCAAATCAAAGGGAAAAAAATCACAAATAAACAAACTCCATCAAATCAGAAATGGAAATCCTTTGTCTCTACATCTGTTTTCTTTGTTGGTCCTAGGCAGATAGTTTATTCTGTTAAAAAGCTGTAGCTGATGTTAATCACTGCATTCCCCATGCACAGATTTGATCATAACCAAGTGAAAGAAACTGAAAGGGATAAGAGAAGAAAACAAAAAAGAGAAATACATACAATCTGTGCTTTTAGAAGCAAGTAGTTTTCTGTTATGTAAATAAGATTCACTTAGGTATAAGAAAAAAATGACCTTCTGTATCCTGTACTTGAATTACTTTTAAGTCTAATCCCTGCAGTACAGTGTGTTGGCAACGTAGAATGTTTCTTCTTTGGCTCTGGAGATGCTTTAGCTCCTAACGGTTGATATCATCAGTGTTCTCCTCCAAAAACATTCCTCATATACAGTACAACAAAGAACAGTGTGTGCCCATGGCCTGAGTTTAACAAAGTGCATTGAGAAAGACGGCTTCCTGGGCAGAAAAGCACATCAATAACACAGTGGGAAGTGGCACCAACAGAAGGTAAACACGGGTCAGTCAGGGAAAGCTTAGTAGGTGGTGGGGCACAGATCTTCAAATACAATGAAGGGAATGACATCAGAGAGATTCATCTTTTTCTGTGCTTGAATTCTCAGTTATTAACTAAGGCATAACACCACACAGGACAACAAAGGAATAGAATCAACCAGTTTTCGGCTGCCTCACAGATGGCACTCAAATGGCGATTTCAGAGCTGCTGAGAGAATGACTGGCAATTGTATTATATGAACCATTCAGCTAAGAGAAGAAGAAGAAGAAAAAAAAGTGATGCATAGATGTTCTGGTTAAGTAAATATTATTCAGACATGTAAGCCACTAGGCTTACCCAGTTCTCTCTTAATATTTATTAGGCATATGTGAATGGTGTATAAGAGTTTGAAATTCCCAAGCATCATTTTTCTGTCAAGAGCCAGCAAAAAATAATAAAACATAACCATTACATGTATGTAGCTGCTTATATTTTATGGTTGAACAGGAAATCGTTTGTTTCTTATTTTGGCTGGATTTAGCAATAGATGAGTCTTCATTACAAAACAGGCTTTTCTTTTCCATGCTGTATTAAAGTGTATTTGTCTCTAAGCTTTTTTTATCTCTAACCTTTTTCTTAATAGGGAAATTATTAAGGAATCAGGAAGAATTTAAATGCCATTGATATCAGACAGGAAGATGATTTTTGCAAGCTATTTTGATTATAGAGTGTTTATTTATGGAACTGTTCACAGATTTTAAATACATTCTCCTGACTCTGATTAGTGTTGTTTACTGCAATTTTTAATGTGGTTCATAAAACTTAGACAATTCCATGCAGCTATGAAAAGACATTTTTGTACACGAAAGCTTTCATACTTTTAAAACAATTGATGGTTTTGTAAATGTTATATATTCTTTATTGTAAGGGTCTACAAATTCTTATTGCACAGCTCTATCAGGAAAAGGTTTTCTAGCATGTGCTCCCAGAATGTGCATATTTATGTTGTGATTTATAATTTACATACATTGAATATTGTACTAGAATATTATTTATATAATAAAATACAGACAAGAGTAGAAATTAAAGAAGAGTGAGATTAAGGTGAAATAAACTATTTCTATGTTTTTTATTGTACTTTATTTAATGCTCGTATAAAAATTGCCAATTCTTCCTATAACCCAACGGATTATCTTGCACACCACCAGGGGTGCACACACTTTATATTGGACAATGTGATCTCTAGTAATTATCAGCACTAAAAATCAAAAGCTTACTATAGAAGGAATATCTTAGAACAAATAATGTAAAAGTTTTGTTAATTTTATCCACACAGAGATATTTTTTCCTATTTTTAATAGGAAAATAGGTAATGGCGTAATGAGACTTCCTGCAGTACCTATTTACTTTCCCAATTAAAGCTTTCTCTAAGTGTAAATTTGATATATGTTGTTATATATACAAATTGCTAGGATTTTGCTATAATGTAAAAATAATTTGGAAGAAATGGAGAAGTTCATGCTGGAAAAAGGATGATACTTAATTTTTCCTCTTTGTTATACTTCCAGTAAAGTGGTAAAAAGAAAAGATGAACCAGGCTTCCAGGCTTGTATATTAAATCTGAAATTAGGCCACACATATAAGAAATGATTTGTGCCAATGCTTTGTAACATTTACTTTACCAAGTGTCTGGTTTATTCCAAAGTCCAGGAAATGACTTTATTTAGCTGGTATAGATTATCAGATGACTGCAATCCAGGACAGGGACAGGAGAACTGAGTTATTTGAGTTATTTTAGCTGAGTTATTTGAGTAGAAACCCACTTCTTATGTACCTTAGGATGTCTGTTGTTTTCTGTCATATAGATGTCCTTTGTCAAGCAAGCGAAGTCCATGACAGCATGTCTGAAAGAGAGTAGCATTTTAAAAAATTATCTGTCCTGATTTCATTTGGGAGTTAATTTTCTCCATAACAATTAATATGGATTTGTGTTTTGAATGTGTGACTAAAAGTATTAATAACATACTGATGTTTAGTTGTTGCAGAGCAATACTTACACAGAGACAAGGACTTTTCGTTTTCTCATACTGTTCTGGCATTGAAAAGACTGACATATGCAAGAAGCTAGTAGGAGACAGAATAAGGACATCTGACTCAAACTGACCAAGGAGATATTCCACGTGATGTCATCATCAACAATAAAACTGGGGATACTTGGCCAGGTGGGGTTGCTGTTGCTCAGAGGCTGGGTGAGCATCAGTCATCTGAGTGTGAACGATTGCACTGTTATCGCAACAGCATCACTTGCTGTTTTCTGTTCTTTCTTTATTTATTTATTATTTTAGTTTCTCTTCTCCTCTTTCTTATTAAACTGCTTTTATGTCAACCAATGTGTTCTTCCACTTTTACCTTTTTCAGGTCTCTTGCTCATTCCACTAGTATTGCGAAGTACATTAATGGTTGCGTGGTACTTAGCTGCTTTCTGGATGAAACTGCAATATTAACATCAGAAAATGGGCATACAGATATGTAGGTATTCGTACTTATTTTTTTGTATCTGTTAATCACATATGACTATTACTTGAATAAACAAGGTTAATCACTCAATTTCAAGTAGGTACAGTAAAGAATCGGTGAAAACAAGGCTTGTTGAATCTGTAGGCTTGTGAATACTGTGTTTTATATTTAACAACCTGCAAAGTTGGATGCACTAGTTTCCTCTTTGTAAAGATTAAATTACATGGATTATTATTTTTTTATATTATATAAATTCACATCTAGAAGAAATAAAAAGCGTTTTTTAGTTTAAAAAAAGGACAAAAATGATCCAGTGAGTGAAAGAATAACAATACTTAATAGGTGTTTCTGAATTAGGAAACCTATATAATATTTTGCGATTCATGGATATTAGATAAAGCCAGTCAAGGGTGAGAAGGATTTGGGATTAAAAGTAGAACACATTGCTTAAGGAAAGCTAATGCAGCTAAGATTATAATAACTTTCCTCGAGAAATCTTGATCTGAGTATTTCCTCTGAGTGTTTTGACCGAATTCCTTTGTTGACGATTGTATTTCCAGGCCTTCAAATCCAAAGGATAATTCATAAATGATTTTGTGCTAGAAGGGTTTTTTACTTATTATGTTTTTCTACTGGTTGAGGAATTAATTCAATTATGAAAAGTAAGCCAAATGGTACTTTGCTACATGTTAAAAGTAATGATTTCTACAAAATTCAAGAAAAGACGAAAAGCTTTTGTCTGAATCAGATTCAGTAATATGGCAAATAACCACTATTCAAACATAAAAATGTCTGTAATTTTTACTTGAACTATCTATGGCAACAAAATGTAGGATATCGATTTAGCAAGGGCATAAAATGGAGATGTGGAATTACCATCTTTATGGGACTGCATATAAATTGCAATCAATCAGCAACAAAAGGTCAAAGTCACAGCTTATTCCTTGCATCATTTCAAAGCTATACTCCTATTGTTGTCATCCTAACCCCTCTTCTCCACCTATGGATTTATTTTATCCTGGTGTTTCATCTAGTCAACATCAGTATTTGAATTCTATGAAATGGAAACTGCTTCTGCAGTTAACTGCAAAGTTGAACACAATTATGATGGCTGAATGGAACCATATGTTTTTCTTGGGATATACACAAAAACAAGAAAACCACAACATGCCTTTTCATGTTGATGCCATAAACTTCTACGGATGTGCTCTGCATGTAAAGGTATGGATATTTTAGAATCTAATTTTTTTTTACAAGACATAAAGATGATTTTGGGAACATAATCTGCCATTTCCTGTTTCCATGCTAAAGCATTGCCCTAATTTCTAGCATGATTTCACATTTCACTCTCCTCAGAGAAGCAGCTGGTTTCAGTGGCGTGAGTGGGCAACAGGAAATACATCAGCAAAGACTGATGTGGCTGTGCATTAGACTTGAAGAATCCTGCAAGTTTAGGGTCAACATGACTGCCTCCCTCTCAGGTCTGTATCAGGAGCAATCCTCTTCTCCTTGATTTGGATAATCTGCCTGTGAGGCAGTGTGAGCTCTAGGGAAGACACAATACCTTATGATTGTAACTGAGAAGAAAGGGTTACTTGTGATAGGTCACCAAACTGGGAGGAAATGTTAATCAGCTTGAGGGTAGGAGGGCTCTACAGAGGGATCTAGATAGGCAGGATTGATTGTCTGAGGCCAATTGCATGAGCTCTAGAAAGATCGAAAGGTCAGATGCTGGGTCTTGCACTTTTGTTACCACAACCTCATGAAATGCTACAGGTTTGGAGCAGAGGGACTATAAATCTGCGCAGAGGAAAAGGGATGTTAATCAGCAGTCATCTGAAGATGAGCCAGCGGTATGCCAAAGTAGTCAAGAAGGCCAACAGCATTTTGTTTTGTGTAAATAACAGTGTAGCCAGCTGGACCATACATCCCTTATACTCAGCTCTGGTGAGGCCACATCTTAAATACAGTGTTCAGTTTTGGGTCTCTCATTACAAGAAAGACATTGAGGCCCTGGAGCATGTCCAGAGAAAGGCAATGAAGCTCATGAAGATTCTGGAGCACAAGTCTAAGGAGGCATGGCTGAGAGATCTGGGATTGTTTAATCTGGAGAAAAGGAGGCTCAGGGGAGATATGACGGCATTGATGGACATCGGGGAGGTGACCAATGTCATTTACCTGGACTTGAGCAAGGTCTTTGACATGGTATACCGCCACATCATTATCTCCAGATCAGAGGGATGTGGATGTGATGGGTGGGCCATGTGATGGATAAGGAATTTGTTGAAAGGCCGCAGACAAAGGGTGGTGATTAATAGTTCTATGTCCACGTTGAAGACGGTAATAAGCGATGCCTCCCAGGGGTCTGTCTTGGGACCGGTGCTCTTTAACATCTTTATCAATGACATTGATGATGGAATTGAGTGCACTCTCAGTAAGTTTGCTGATGACACCAAGCTGAGTGGTGTGGTTGACACAGTGGAAGGAAGGGATACCATTCAGAGGGACCTCAACAGGCTTGAAAGGTGGGCCCGGGTGAACCTGATGAGGTTCAACACAGCAAAGTGCGAAGTTTTGCACTTGGGCCGGAGGAATCCCAGGCATCCATACAGACTGGAAGGAGCAGTCCTTGAGAGCAGCCCTGCAGAGAAAGACCTGGGAGTCCTGGTGAATGAAAAACTTAACATGAGCCAGCAATGTGCTCTTGCAGCTCAGAAAGCAAATGGTATCCTGGGCTCCATCAGAAGAGGGATGGCCACCAGGAGCAGGGAGGTGACTGTCCCTCTCTGCTCTTGTGAGCCCCTATCTGGAGTACTGTGTTCAGGTCTGGAGCCCTCAATACAAGAAAGACAGAGAGCTGTTTGGAGAGTCCAGAGGAGGGCCACAATGGAGATCAGAGGGCTGGAGCATCTCTACAACTACCTGAAGGGAGATTATATCAAGGTGAGAATAGGTTTCTTCTTTGAGTTAACTAGTTATAGAAGAACAGGTAATAGCCTTAAGTTGTGCCAGGAGAGATTCAGGTTGGATATTAGGAAGAATGTCTTCTCAGAAAGAGTGGAGAGGTATTAGAATGGGCTGCCCAGGGAGGTGGTGGAGTTATCATCCCTGGAGGCGTTCATGAAAATGGAGAGATACGGCACTGAGGTATACATGCTTATGTTCTTCAGGTAGTGAACAAGTACAGTATATGAAGAAAATTCCCATAATCTGACCTCTAATTACTGTGAAGTTTTGCCTTCATATGTCTGTAATTAATTGATTGGTGTCATTGCTGCTTTATAGATTAAACATATCACAAATGCTGTAAATTTTTATGTCTGATTTCCAACACATCCACTGGAATTTTCAAGGAAATAGGAAAATACCTGCAGAAAATTAGACATACAGTTATGAGTAGGAATGAAACTGAGCCATAACACTGTACTTCACAAAATCACAAAATGTTTAAGTTTGGAAAGTACCTCTGGGG
>JAOWBP010000001.1:118447369-118485025 GCA_028571105.1 Tragopan temminckii | reverse complement strand
AAAGAAAGAAAGAAAGAAAGAAAGAAAGAAAGAAAGAAAGAAAGAAAGAAAGAAAGAAAAAGAAAGAAAGAAAGAAAGAAAGGAAGAAAGAAAGGAAGAAAGAAAGAAACTCTTGTTTTTTGTTATATCTTGGTTATAATTATTTGCCTATTTTTGTTTCTTGTTTCTTCTATTCAAAAAGAATTGATGTATAGATCAGAAGAAATGATTTTTTGTTTATCACAGTATAAAGCAATTATTAAGCCAAAATTTAAGTTAGATAATTTGAAATGGTCTTCTTTCACAATATGCTTATAAGTACTGCACCAACAATTGGCAGATGAATCAGGTAATATAAACCCTGAGCTGGTTATAAGTTGTATCTTTCATTTTTTGGAGAGTTTTTACTATTTATATAACTATTTTTTTCCCTCTATTATTACATGCGCTTTGCCACATCTCAACTCCTGTTCTACCTGCCATCTTGAATCACAAACCATCATATTGTGCATGGTAGCTTTCTGTTGCTAGAAATTTTGACATGCAATTGCAGACTGTGAGTCCAGTATATATTTACCAGTCTTCTCACTTTTCTGTTTTTCTATCAAGAATGGAAGCATTATCTAGAGAGAGGCATAGAAACTGAAATATCATCAATTTTGAAAGTAAAAGGGTTAGAAAACTGTTTCACATACTTCAGCTGTTGTATTGTTTCAGTTTGCTTGCTCTTACATCTTTTCTACTTGAAACTAATGTATATATCATTATGAGAGATTGGAAAAAATTAGTATGGAGTATGGCCCAAAGTATTGCCACTTGCAATTGATGATATTGCTAAAGGAATAGGAAATAATAAGTTTCTTCAGTTTTAATTTTAACAGAATCTGGGTCTTTCTCTTCATGCTAGAAACTTTGTCTCTTCCCTGCATATTTGACTTTTAAAAATTATTGAATGTATATATATTTCATTTAAAACAAAACAACAAAAACAACAAAAGAACACATTAGCAAACAAAGCAAACTGTTTGTTCTTTGTTATACTTTATCATAGAATCATAGAACCATTTCAACTGGAATGGACATTTAAAAGACATCTAGTCCAACTTCCCTGCAATGAACAGGGATACCTACCGCTAGATAGGTTGCTCAAAGCCTGGCCCAGTCTGACCTTGAATGTCTCCAAGAACAGTGCATCCACCGTCTCTGGGCAAATTGTTCCAGAGCCTCATCAGCCTTTCTGTAAAAAAAACCTTCCTTATATCCAATCTAAATCTCTCCTCTTTAAGTTTGAAACCATTTCCCCTTGTCCTAGTGCAACAGACTCTGCTAAAGATTCCCCTTCCTGTGAAGGGGGTAGTTCTCTGGGTCATCCATTCTATCCTCCATAAAAAAAGGATTTGATATTGTGTGTTATTGCCTTTTTTTTTTTTTTTTTTTTTTTTTCCAGTCACTAGGGACTTCACCAGGCTGTCATGATTTTTCAAATATTATCAAGAATGACTTGATGACTCTGCCAAGCAATTCCCTCGGGACTCTGGGATGCATCTTATTAGGACCCATAGATTTATGGATGTTCAAGTACCTCACAAACCTAACCTTTGCAGGAGGGGCATTTCTCTCCCAGACTGCACCTTCCAAACCCTTTGCTCAAGGCCTGTGTGTGTAGAGCTAGTGAAGACAGGCAAAAAATTGTTGAATACCACAGCCTTCTCTGCCCATGGTTGAAATTGCAAAAACCACTAGGCTTTTTGGTTTCCTACGAAAAGGAAATACTGAAAATTGTGGGAAGAAAACATTGTGCACATTTCTTGAGCGTATGTGAGTGTATGCTGAATTTTTATTGCATTGTATTCATGTTTTATTAAAAAGGCTTCTTCGTACCTGTGATACAGACTGCTGACCCCTTCTGGAAATGTTTTCGTTAGATCAGAATTTTAGTAGTTAGAGTAGTTAGAACAGAAACTGAATCATTTCCCACATCTGTCTTAGTCTATTGACTATGTAGATGTGGATGTTCAAAAGTAGTAGTTTTAGTACAGATTGAGAATATGTAATGTTTAAATTAGTAGCCCCCTAATTCCAACTACTTTGTGTAATAACCAACAAAGAAATGTTTTGCAACTCTGAATGGTGCATAACATAGGTTCTCAGCACAGTAGGAAAAACTGTGACCTAGACAGCAATATTTATTTTGTTTACTAAAGTGATTGTTTATCAGACCTGAAACAACTTGGGATGTGACAACATGCTACAGAGAAAAATTAAAATTTCTCTAAAATTGGATCCCATTGTCATTATAGATGTATACCTTACTGGAGGACTCTGACCTCTACTTTTGCAAGCAAAACTGTAAAGGTAGGTAAATGTCACTAATAAGAAATAGTAATACAGAGTTAACTAAATTCTTGTGACCAAAAGAAAGATTTTTTGACTGAAAAATGGAGATCTCTGCCTGAGTAAAGTAAATATATATTCTTTCCTTTCACTCTTCAAAGGTACTTAGGTACCTATCAAGAATATCAGAAAAATAACAATTTCCTGTTCCATCACAACCAGTTTGAACACAATGAATGAATCATGTTATTTACGTATTAGATAACATTCATCAGACAGATTCATCACTTTAGTCTGAGAGCAGAAGGAAAGGTTCATGTGCCATGCAGGTACTGAATACTAATTGACGACATCACAGTCTTCTGTTAACGAAATATATCTCCTTGTAATTCAGTTAAGTTTAGCCAAGAGTTTGCATTACACATCAACGGCTGTGGGCAAACATTTCATATTTAGAATGGTATCTGCATTTTATCTCGTCTAGTGTCAACATGTAACACTTTTATATGTAGTATCTGTGCTTCCAGAAGAGCATTTAAATGATAAAATAGCTTTATCATAACAACATTTTGAGGATGTAATGATTGATTTCTGAAGAAAAGCATCTGGATTTGGAGACAGGAAAATAGACATGTTTCAAGTTTACTGCAGTTGTAGAAATTTGAAGGCTGAAACTGTAATATCTAAAGTAAAGCATCAAGGCATCAACTGCTAGCCACTTTTTTGAATGTATTTCATATTTATAAATTCTAAATTGTTACTTTTTCATCTAAATTTACATGGTCAAAATTTGATCACATTTTTTTGATAGTTATTAAGAACATTAGGTAATAAGTATAGTAGTTTTGAATTGCATTTTTAAAAATTATTTTTCCTAAGCATAAAGCTAATCAATAGTTTCCCTATTATATTTAATTTCATTGAAGCCATAATGCACCGTAGTGTTCTGTGCTGGCAAAAGCTACAGGGAAAGCAGACTACAGATGTAATCTTAACAAATATATGAGACACTTAACTACTGTATATATTCAACTACTGTAATCAAAATAGTAAAAGTTAATAAAATCCTTATTAAACTGATGTTTCTTTTTTATTTGCTTGTTTTTAGTTAAAAGGCTAAGTTTTCATTGGAATAAGGGTTAACATTGCCATACATGGGTTAATCTCCTAGGTTCCTTCCATGGCAAATATGGCACCTAAATATACCTTTGAATGGCCCAAAAGGAGCCATTATTTGCTCTAAAATTAAGTCAGCAGTAGGCTTTGAAATGTCACCCCAAAGTGCCACTTTCATCAGTATTTTGACTCATATACTCTTAACTAAAGAGAATTTAAAGAAAATCTAGAAAATATTCTATTAGAAATCCATACAACATGCTGAGCTTAACTTTTGTTTTGGTTCTGTTCTGGACCACAACAGCTTTTATTCTATTATTTTTTCTTAGTTATAACTTTATCTTATGCACATTGAAGGAAATGTTGTTATTTTTACCTAGATCCTATCATTCTAGTCATACAGACTGGGAAGCCATTGCTGCTAATATTTACATATATAGAGAAATAAAATATATAGAAATAAAATTTTATTTAGGTTTGGTGATGCAAGCTCTGCCATCTACCTGTTTTGGTGCTTCTGATATGTCTGTCAGCAGTACAAAAATCAAAATGGTATGGTAAAACTTATTCAGTAGTGAGAAAATGTGCAACCCCAAGAGCAGTGCAAAAACGGAACTACTTAATTGATTAGAACAGTTGACAAGATACATCTGATATCATCCTAGATTCAGAAGGCAGAAGCTGCTGTTAGAATTCCAAATTAAAGAAAGAAATTGGATTCACTAGAACAGAACATACTAGCATGAATTTGTGTGTGTATCTAGTTGTTACTGGCATGTTTTTTGTTATTGTTTTGTGATTTTTTGTTTGTTTCTGTTTTGCTGTTCATGCGGTTGTTGTTTGTTTGTAATATTATTATTATTTTGCCTCATACAGGATTCACTTCTCTTTGTGCTAGGAAGTTCTAAGGGACTCAATAGAATGGCTCAATGAATTAAAGAGATAATTAGTCATTCCTGGCATGTAACATACCTGTTGCCTAAGGGAAAAGTAGGCATCAGATCTGAGATATTTAGTACATTTGAAGAAATATTCCTGAATAATTTATAGGTGTATTCTGCATTAGCGGTAATTTTCTTTCATAGATGATAAGTTACTTGTTAGAATAAAAAAAAACTTTCCTGTTCACATGGCAAACTTCACTTAATTTGTTTGAGATCTCTTTATTTAGTATGAATATATCAATCGGATGTATCTCTGTGTAAAAATTGAAAGAATCAGTGATAAGCAGGTCTTATGCTATATTACATCTCAGGTTATGTTTAGCATTTTCTCCCTTATTAGTATGACATCATTATCATAAATCTTTTTATGGAATAACAATTTGGTTTTCCCCATGATCATACATGCATGTATATGTCTGTATTAATGAGTAGCAAAGAACAAGAGAATTTATTTTCTAATAAATCTTGAAAGATACGAATCAGCAACATTTCACAGAATTTAATGGAGTTTTACTGAGAGAAACACCTGTGGTTTTATCAGTAGAAAAATTCGAAATCTTTCAATATAAACATATTCCCACCTTCCTCAGTTATACTAGATATAATTAAGGCATGGCCAATAGATTAATTCATCCCTAAAGCTAATATTGCTGTTTTTTATCATTTCCATGGAGACGAATATAAAGTTATCACTACTTAGCTTGAAGTATTTACAATGGCTTAATAGAAGATTGACAAAAAAAATTATTATTTTCATATTTTATGAAGAAGACAAAGAAAACTAAAAATTACAATGAAGTCATTTAAATAGAGAGGTAAATATACTGTAAGATACATCTGATTGACAACATTTTTCAGTTTTTATAACATGGTTTCATTTATGGTACTCAATACGTATCCTGACGTTTGACAAAAATCCCAGGTGTTTTCTCAGATTAAATTTTGACAGATAAAACTGTTTATGGAATATTGCATGTGGCATTAAAGAGCATTTCTATAATACAAAATATTTTCTTTTTGTAACAGAGTAGAATGAGACATTTTTATTTTATGTTAATTCCTTTTTGTTTTTTTTTTGCTTGTTTGTTTGTTCCTGTATTTTAATGTTGATAAACTGTATTAAAATTAAACCTAGTGCTACAAGCGTCATTACATGCTAAGAAGAATGGAAAGGGTATCTATAGAAGTATCCCGTAAGCAAAGAAACATTGCAAAGTTCCAATACAGCAAAATATTTACTTAACTGGAAATGAAATCAGCCATTCTTTTACAAGGGTAAATAGCAGATTCAAAGCTGACTATTGTTGTGTAGCAAAACAATAGTACTTGGCTTTTGAATGCAACATAACATATAAGAATTCAGGACAGCTTACCAAGAAAATATATTCCTTTTTATTATAACTTTAGTGATTCAGTAAATGCTAGCAAAGCAATGAGCCTCATGCTGAATGAAATCAGAGGCTATTTAGAATCTGAAAGCTAATCCTGTTTGGAAGTATTTTGGGTAAGACTCAAAGCTGTTGAAAGATTAGACTTCTGTCTCCATATTATAAATCCTGAAAACACTGCAGAATGAGTCATATTTTTTCCATTCATTCCATTCACATTAAATATACATGTACAATTAAGAGGAAATGTATGGAATACCGTATTGAAATAGCAAAATTTTGAAAACCATTTTGAGAGGTTTCCTAAAGATTACTGGGTTTGAAACATCAAGAATAATGCTCTTTTGCATGATAATCAGTGGTACAACAATGAGATATGTCGTTGGCAACAATAAGGGCTTTATACTCTTTGTTCCACAAATGCCACTCAGCACAAGAGACCTCAAAGTGGGGAAGGCTCTGGGCTGAGTCTCTCATGATGCAGGTGCAGGCAGCATCGTGTCTCTTCCTGAGCACTGGCAGGAAGTTAACACCGATAGAGACCAAAGGCACCAAGGAAAAGGTCTGACAGAGGATACATGCTCAGTGTATAAGCCAGTATGCTGTAGAAATTGGAGAAGGGAGTAGAAAGAGAAAACGTGTTAATTCTTCAAAAAATAAAGCTCATGCTTGCCCCTGGAAACTCGGGTTTGCCTTTAGAAAATAATTAGTCCTACATCAACATTTTAGAGGATAGAGAATACCTTTATCCAATTATGTTCAGAAGGCAAGTTTCAACTTGCAAGAGATGACTGTTCCACCTTATTTTGGCTGTGATTAAGGAAAAAAAATTCTTACCTTGTACTTTGGATATCACTAAAATGCAAGAGAACTGTGAAACAACGACATCACTAGTGATATTTACACTTTCAAAATAAAAGGGTATGTACCCTAATAACTTTCACAGAAACCACGTGTTTGCAATTTTTTATAGGATTTTTGAGCTGTTAACTTCACAGGTTTTTGTTGTTGGTTTTTTTTGGGGGGGGAGCGGGAGGTTCAGTTTTGATTACTTGTTCTTCCTAGTTGTACCATCTGAAATAATAGAGAACTTTCTTTAAAAACAATGCAATTTACAAGTCAGAGAAAAGAAAATGAAGAAAAGATGATGGTTTATAATTACCATTTATAATTTATTATAATATATAATATTATATATATAATATACCATATATTTATAATTATAATTATAAATATAATAGAGAACATAATAAAAATATTGTTTACAAATAGCTGACACTAAGATACTAAAAGAGAATAAAGAAGAAACGTTACTAATAAATCTTCAATTATTATGTTCCATGCAAAATTAATATGTGACAAAAAAATCATGAAGTAAAGAATTAATGCAAAGAAAAAGATGATACTAAATGAAGTAAGTAACTAGCACATCACTGTGTTTTGTACTATCAAAAGCTTTTTATGACATAGCTAGCTCAGATTCAATGAAAAGCTACCTTATCTGGTATGAGAAACCAGTACTACGGAGAGCCTCGCATAGCCCAGTAGAGTACTGTGAAGATCGATGAGAAGCACAGAAGAGGCCAGCATTGATAAATGCTCATTTATACACACCTGGAAAGCAGAGATAAGGTGATAGACTTTAAACTAAAATTAATGCTTTGTCTCAGTGTTTCTGGTTCACAAAAACATGTACATCTCCTGCTCCTCCTCCATACTTCTCTGCTTATAAAGCACTAGTGAGTAACATCCCTTAAAAGAATGGGCTCATTTTATATGTTCTTATTTTACAGAGCCTTTTGGTGTCAAATAGGCCCAAACAAAAAAATCTGATTTTGGAAGGATCAATGCATTTCAGCTTTTCAGAATTTTAGCTAGCAACTGTTTTTTTGTTTGTTTGTTTGTTTATTCCCTTCTCTAGCTGTCAGGACAAGACATGCAAGGCATGCTTACAAAGTGAATGCTTAGAAAACTCATTATGTTAAAAGTTTTAGTCCATGCGTTTCCAACCTTTTGGTTGTCTGGACTGCATATAAGATATATAATATAGTAAACATATATAAGCAACAAAACTTGTTTTTTATATATATATATATATATTTAATTAAAACATAAGAAAAGAGAGAATCAAAATTTAAAAGTAGTGGAATATTTGACCTCATTTTTGTGAAACTAGTACATAGGTCTGGTTTGATGGAAGTAGTTGCAATTCTTAGTGAGTTCTCAAGCTGTTTGTTAGAGATTTTTGATGAAATGCTCCTCTGCTTCATCCTTGTAAATGGTTGTTTACAAATGTACATTCTGCCAAAAAGCCATGACAGTGAATAAGGCATTTCTGAAATTTTTCTCTGCTAAGAGAAATATCTATACATTATATTATATATATTATACATTTCTGGTAAAGAGAAATGATAAAATTTTTGAGTTGAATGTAACTCTATACAATCTATTTGAAAATTCATAGGTAGTTATGTCAATTGAAAATGAAGTTTCAAATTTACAAAAAAATAGCAATTTTTTGGCAATGTTGAAATCTATTCTCAAATTCCTTTATCAAAATGGAATGTACAGCTGCATACCTCCATGTTCACAAGACTAAGTTTTGCAAATGTAGAAAAATGCATAAATGATATAATTTGTGTTAGCACTGCACTGAGACCTGTACATGTCTTGGTTTCGGCTGAGACAGTCTTAATAGAACATCAATGTTTTGGTTGTTGCTGAGCAATGGATATATGCCTGGGACAAGCCTGGGCTTCTTGGGAGGGAAGAGCTGCTGCCATGATGGTGTGGGTCAGGATGGCTCACATTACTCTCTGCCCTGGGCTGCATGTGTCCTACAGACCATGGGTTAGACATACTTGTTTTAGATAATTGAAAGGACACTGTAATGAAAAGCCACGTCAGCTAGTGTATCTCATACTGTTCTGAAGAAGGAGTGAGTAGAAAGAAAAATTTGCAGACAGGGAGTCAGAAATGACTAGAAACTTCTTGCAGCAATTTTGCTTGGACTACTACCCAACTTGAGAGTAAGACCAAATAATAGTGTGCTTCCTAGACTGGATTTCCATGTGGATATTCTAGTATGAGTCATGTGCTAATCAGAGATATGTACTGTACTCCAGTGTAAAGATCAATTATTCCACAAGTAACAGAATCACAAAATTATTTGGGTTAGGAGGGACCTTAAAGACCATCTAGTTCTAACGATTCATCATGGGCAGGAACACCTTTCACTGGATCAGATTGCCCAAAGTCCCATACAACTTCGCCTTGCACATGTGGTTCTCAAGATCTCAGTTAAGCATTTCACAATGTTTACTTACTAATACAGTATTTATTTATTAGAAGAACTTACTGGACAGCCCTTAGGTGAATTATGTATCTTAGAATGAAGGGACTGTGATCTTGTGAGTATGTAATGAAGCATGCAGTTGATATGGTGGTTTCAGATCCCACCCTACATTCGTTTCAGGAAATCTTTTATTAATTACTATGAAATAACAAATTTGCCAAGTGGTATTGAAAACTCCATATTTTCTATAGAAAGGGATAGTGTAAAGAAAAAAATTAGACAGCATCTCTTTTTTACCAGTGTGATTATTTTTAATATTGTATTATTTCTCCTGTTTTGAAGATTTGGAACATCTGTATGAGGCGTTTTGTATCAGCTGAAACATAACGTTTGGCCAAATCTCATTAAAAAAGATTATAAAAATAAAAGAAAATTACTTTCCAATACTTGGAAAGTATTCCAATACTTGGAAAGTTAAAGCTATTTCCCAAAACATGATGAAAAAAAGAAACAGATGAGCCAAATGCAGGTATGTTTCCTGAAATGAGATCTACCCCGATAATTAATTTCCCTGCTTTGAGATTTACATAAAATAAAGTAAATTTTGTGTAACTGGTCATATGTGCTAAATGCAGAGCAAAGTACTGGCAATCATATTTGAAATTGCTATGCATTTATTTACTAATTCTCATTTTGCAGCAAGAGCATAGAGTAAACAAACTGTGTGCTCAGGCTGATTGTCATGTAAGTGATAAAACTGGTGTTATTTTTGAAAGAAAATATGAAGTTAATGTAGAAATGCTTTCTGCATTTACTGAAAAACAAAAACCTCGCAGTCTGATAAAATCTAAATAGAGACTAAAGTTTTCATGTAACCAGATTGCAGAAGTTAATGTTTTATATTGTGTGAAAAAATGTGAGAAAATTTCCCATCTTTCTTCAGACCAGA
The DNA here is from genome assembly GCA_028571105.1 of Tragopan temminckii. Classification (NCBI taxonomy): domain Eukaryota; kingdom Metazoa; phylum Chordata; class Aves; order Galliformes; family Phasianidae; genus Tragopan; species Tragopan temminckii. The sequence goes on along the minus strand of JAOWBP010000001.1, from coordinate 118,475,020 downwards.
GTAACAAGAATTTAATGGAAATACTGATCAAAAAAATTCAAATAAAATTGAATACAAAAAAATCCTAATTACTAAATGTGATAAAATAGGTATAATCCCATATAATTTGCAAAAGTATTGTCAGAAGCAGGTAACAAGTAGAATGTTCTAGATGTAATATTTGATTTGAATTTGTCGGTTATGTTGTCAAATAATAAGAACTGAACACGTAAAAAGTATTTTTATTTAAAATGTTCAAGGCAAGAAATTATAGTTTGCTAAGTATTCTCACCATGTAATTGAACTGCACGTTATGTACAGTTATCACCTCCATACATTGTGAAATGCTTGCACACAAAGTGGTAAAAATAGACAATGTAAAGATTTCTTCAGTTCATGCACAGATCACCTGTGCACCACCTACCTTTATTGATTCAATAAATTTTTCATTACTTTGAAAGCTTTAATAATGTATCTAATTTAATCTTCTAGCAGACCTAATGTGAGGACAAGAGGATGCTGGAACAGAAAGGATGCTTACAATGAAAAATCTTAATAATATGTACTGAAGTCATTTTACTCTCTCCATTCGGTGTTGGAGAGATGAACATGGTTTCTTCTTTGCTCAGTTCTAAGATGCTATGAAACCTACACTGAAGTTGCAGATGAGATATGAAGGATTGGATCTTCCTGGCATGTGACTTTTTTTCCTTGTTCTAGTCTCAAGATTGCGATAAAGAATATATATATATGGATAAAAGCTCAGAAGAATCTAATGCTTTGTTCTTCTACTTATCTGCACTTAATACTTTTATTGGACATTAATGAAAATCCATCACAGTCACATTATGCAAGTACAGAATATATATATATATATATATATATATATAAAGAAAGGTACAGAAACCTTTCTTTCATTATATATAAGTTATTTTTCAAATACATGTGCTTTTTTTTTTTTTATATATTTTTCTATTTCAGAAGATGTCAAATTAAAAAATGTCTACTGAAATAAGGGTTTTAATGTAGTCTCTTGCAATGTCAAATACAAATGTATTGTTTGTTAATGAGACCATGATAATATGTGCTATCTGAACTCAGGTGTCAAAGAGAATTTGAGGGTTTTTGCAAATAAGTTTCACAATGGTAAAGAAGTATCAAAAAATAAATGAAGACAATTGACTAGCCTATTTATGTTACCTGTTTTTATCTATAATCTGACATTTTACGCAGAAATACTAATAATTGTTACATCCAAATCTTCAGTATTATATATAATCTTTTTACCATTTTTTTCAAAATTGTTTCTCAGAAGTAGAGAGATATGGTTTTAACACTTAAAAATAAAAATTAAAAAAATCTTCAAATCAAATAAATAAATCAACACTGAATTTGCACTACTCAGTACAGAATTGCAGTACCATACATGTTGTTTAGAGTTATACAATAAATTACATTCATTGGCAGAAATTGTTCTGGAATAATTCTTCAAATTGAGATTTAATAAAGGATTACAGGTATACTGACATAAACCATAAGAATTGAGTGCTTTCAAATTCATTTATGATATTGTATAATTTGTCTAATGAATGATTATTCTCCTCTGTTTGTTTAAAGAATATTTAATGGTTGGATAGCATTCAGTGAAGTATATGAATAGCAGTGAATACACATCAGAACCTTTACATGTAAGAAAACATAAATCAGAGGCAGAACATACTGTAGTGGGATAGGTTAGGCCTGTATTAACAAGTAACAAGGACCACCCAAAATTCAAACCTTAAGTCTGAGTATATTGTTCAAACACTTCTTGAATAGGTTTGGTGCCAACTCCACTGTACAAGGGAGCCAGTTGCAGTGCCTGACCAACCTCTGGTACAGAACCTTTCCCTAAACCCCAGCCTGACCCTTCCCTGACACAACTCCATGCTGTTCCCTCGGACTCTATCGCTATTACCAGAGAGCAGAGCTCAGTACCACGTATCCACTACTGTCATGAGGAGCTGTAGGCTGCCATGAGGCCTCCCCTCAGCCTCCTCTGCTCTGAGCTGAACACACTGAGGCACCTCATAAGCCTCACCTTCTAATAATCTATGTTAGCATTTCCGTTTGGCTGAAATGTGCAGCTTGGAAATATATTTCTCAGCTATATACCCTCACTACAATTTGCTTATCACAAGGAAGTCTTGAGAAAGCAAGTGGATCCTTTCAGACGAGACTAAATTGAACACTGTGTGACAGGCAGTGACTGGTGCCATTTCAGTGTTATCTTTTACCGTGGGAGTGATGGGTTTTTAGCATCCACTGTTTCTGTTCACAGAGCTGCTCATATTCTCATAAACTACTTCTTCAGTGAAGATGTTTGGAGTACTCACTTCAGTTAGGCACTCATGATACAGGCAAATATGATGACGTACATGTAACCATAAAATTAGTTTTGAGTTACAATAAATAACAACAAAATGTGTAGAACAAAACAAGTAAAACAGTGCTAGAAAGAGAAAGAACAGTATTTGATACCAATATACACTTTGAATTTATAGGCAAATAAAAAAGATCTCTGCTTTTTTTCTTTTTTTATTTTATTTTATTTAAGAAATATTCATTATTAGTGACAGAGGTATTTTCACTGAATCTAAATATGTACTAGTTTGTAGTTAGTTCAATTAAAGTATTTGACCTTGGACAGTAGAATAGAGTTGTGAATGTGGAAATGTGTCATCAGTGTGACTAAAAGTAAGAAAGAAAATGGAATGCAGAATTTTCAAGTGACGATGATTGATGTATATTAATCTCTATGAAAATAAATGAGCAAGAGCTTTCTAAACACTGGCATAAGTAAACTTATAATAAACAATGAGAAAAAGGAATTGACTAAATAATCATTAATCAGAAAATCTGATATTATAATTAATGTTCAGAGGGAGAATGAGACAAAAATAAAGTTGCTTTGCATGGAGTCCAGAGTTTGATCAAAAGCCTTTGAAGTCAGCAGGAATGCACTGGTTTCCATGTACATTTTGGCAGACTAGCACTGTACTCTCAGTGTGAGAAATCTGGCACATCTCTCAGTTGCTCCGTAAATCAGTCTTAGTCTTACAACACTGCTTCATTAGTTCCTTATTTTGCTCATCATCCTAAATTAATCTCAGGATAATTCTCTTTATAGACTCTTTCTGACCTTTCTAATCCTGATGGTACTTGCAATCTAAATGGTGATTTGAGTATAAGATTCACCTGTATTTGTCTTTTCTCCCTAGAGAAAGGAACATTTGTCAGGATTGGTAATAAAGGAGAGTGACTTCCTGGAGAGAGCGATTTCTATAGAGTTATAGGTGCGTCACTGAATTCATGGACAGTTTTTTAACTAGCCCTTTTGGCTATAGGCCTTCTTGTCCATCTTTTTACTTCACATTCTGGAGTGGGGAAGTTAAACATTTGCCTCCTGCCTGGCACTTCTGCTCTTGCCTAAATCAACTTTTTTTTTTCTTTTTTTTTTTTCCCAAAGATGTCAGCACCTCAAAGCATAAACAAACTAAAGGAAGAAAAAAAACATTTTCAGATTGCCAGAGAAGGAGTTGGGTCTGATGTGCAGAAGTAGCAGAAGTCAAGAGTCTTACATGTAAGACAAACAGCTGAGAGTTCATGGCTTTCTGTACCAGGATATCCTGACAGCTCCCTTAATTTTCCAACAGTCCTGACAGATATAGCATGTCCCATAGGATCTGGAGGAAGCTGTGCAGCCCTTCAACTCTCTGCACCCCCATCCACATCTCATCACACTCGACTTTAGAACACACTGCCAAAGAGTAACATGAGCAACATCTTTTAATAATTTTAGAACAAAGAAAAGTTTTCTGAAGCTGAAAACTCTAGTTCCAACCCGGTGCTGGTCTATTGCTAAAACTACAGAACCAATACATTTAATGCATTAAACAACAAACAAAACCAATGAAACAACAGCAATTAGATAGAGTAGTATGTGATTATTTTGAGTATTTAAAGCAAAGGAATTTATGTCACAATAACTCACTTTTCTTCACTATTTTATAAAATTGTAAAATTTAAAAAGAATGCTTATAGCGGACAAAGAATTTATTAGACTAAAAAGTGAGATTTGGATTAAATAACACTGACTTCATTTGAAAAACGACACATCATTTTTAGCATTTAACTTCAAATATCAAATATTATATCAAATATTAGCATTGCTTTATAGTATTCCCACTCCCTGATGTTTTTATAACTCTTCATAGACTTATAGGAGTAAATCACGAGTTAAAGTTCTGTAACATTATATGCAGGTCGCTCCAAAAGTAATGCCTCTTATTTATTTCCATAGAAAATACAACAGAACACAGCATAATGACATTATTTGATAGAGCAAATTCTCAACTGCAGAACACTCTTGTTCAACATAGTTACCATTGTTAGCTATACATTTTCACTAGCGATGAGAAAAAGCCTGTATACCACACTCATAAAAATCTGCACCAGTGGAGGTGACCTACTGTCCCACAGATATTACAATGGCTTTATAGCTGAAATATACTACCCACTACTTCACTATGTGCACATCCACGGTATGGTCTCCAAAAACGTACAGCAAGCATCAGTGAATGTTAGCGGGTGCCAATGGGTGCCCTACTAAGGCACATGGAAAATAAAGACATGGTATTGGTAGTAACCAAAATAGATTCACCAAGGGCAAGTCATGCCTGACAAACACGGTGACCTTTTATGATGGAATTACAGCTTCAGTAAATAAAGGAAGATCTACTTATATCATCTACCTGGGCTTGTGCAAAGTCTTTGACACTGTCAGTGGTCACAAAGTTGGAGAAAAATGGATTTGATGAATGGACCACTCACTGAGTAAGGAATTGACTGGATGGTCGCACTCAGAGAACTGTGGTCAGTGGCGCAGGGTTCAAGTGGAAACGGGTGACAAGTGGCATTCCCCAGAGATTGGTGTTGGGACCAGTGTTATTTAACATCTCTGCAGGTGACATGGACAGTAAGAACAAGTAGCCTCAGCAAGTTTGCAGATAATACCAAGATGAATGATGCAATTGACATGCTAGAGGGAAAGGATTATCCAGAGGGACCTAGTCACACTTGAGAGGTGGGCCCATGCCAACTTCGTGAGGTCCAACAAGGTCAAGTGCAAGGTCCTGCGTCTGGGCTGGTCAGTCTCAAGCACAGATACAGGTTGGGTGGAGAATGGCTTGAGAGCAGCCCTGAGAAGGATTTGCAAGTGTTGATTGATGAGAGATTCAGCATAAGCTGGCAATGTGTGCTTGCAGCCCAGAAGGCCAACTGTATACTGAGTTGCATCAAGAGAAGTGTGACCAGCAGACTGAGGGAGGTGATTCTGCCCCTTTACTCTACTCTCATGTGACCCCACCTGAAGTACTGTGTCCAGCTCTGGAACACACAGAGGAGGGCCGCAGAGATAGTGAGAGGGCTGGAGCATCTTCCCTACAAGGAGTTGGATCTATTCAGCCTAGAGAATGGAAGGCTCTGAGGAGACCTTATAGTGGCCTTCTACTAGCTGAAATGAAAGCCTATAGGAAAGCTTGGGAGAAACTTTTTAGAAGGGCACATAGCGACAAAATGAGGGGATATAATTTTAAACTGAAACAAGGTAGATTTAGACTAGATATCAGGAAGTAATTCTTTACTATGTGGGTGGTGGGAGACACTGGAACAGGTTGCTGCTGGAACAGGTTTTGAATGCCCCCTCCCTGGAAGCATTCAAGGCCAGAATGGATAGGGCTTCGAGCAATTTGATCTAGGTGAAGGAAGGCTCGGAACTAGATGAACTTAGATGTCCCTTCCAACATAAAACATTCTATGACTCTGTTTTCTTCTGTATGGAGGAATTCAGTGAGACACTTTTGCTTCATACACACTTCCATGTCAGATATCATTTTGTCAGACTGCCTATCTGCTGCCATCTGTTGTGTGGCAAAAAAATGTAATGGATTACTGGTGGGAATGTTCAACCTCTACTGCCAAACCAAACATCCACCTCTGACATTGTGGGCCAACATAATAGAATAGGAGACACTGTGGTCTATACTCTCACAGATCTGTGACTATTTGAGTACACACAAAATTAGATGTCTAAATCAACAGCTTCTAAATAAATCATCAACTTCAAATGTCTACTACTGAGGGACAGTTATATGGGATTTTGGATGAAGGGAAAAGCTAGTGGATTGCGTAAATGCAACTGCCATGTTGATTTACTTGTTTAAAATTAATCAACTTCAGTGACTTCGGATTTGATGGGTGAAGACATGAAATAAATCTAAGCAATCAAAATCAGAGAATAAAAGATGTAAGGAAATGTCTGGTCACATACAACAATAAACATATATATATATCACGGAAGAACATTCCTCATAAAGAAGTATACATATACATGATATATAGCTATTATAAATCTAAGTAAATGCATTTATATGTTTTCAGGCTTTCGAATCTCATTGAGGAGCTTCACACATAGGCTGTTGAGATAGTCTACCTAGACTTTAGCAAAGCCTTTGACGCTGTATTCTGCTGGAAAAGCTGACAGCCCATGGCTAGGACAGGTACACTCTTCGCTGGGTGAAGGTATGGCTGGAGTTCCAGACCCAGAGGATGGTGGTGAATGGAATTAAATCCAGCTGGAAATCGATCATGAGTGGGATTCAGGGATCAGTTTTGAGATCCATTCTGATTGATATCTTTCTCGATGATTTGGATGAGGGAATTGAGTTTGCCCTTGGTAAGTTTGAAGATGACACCAAGTTGGGGATAAGTGTCAATCTGTCTGAGGGTAGCAAGGCCCTACAGAAGGCTGGATCTACGAGCTGAGACCGATGGGGTGACGTTCGTTATGTTCGTTAAGTGTTGGGTTCTGCACTTCAGTCACAACAACCCTGTGCAGTGCTACAGGTTTGAGGCAGAATGGCTGGAAAATTGCAGAAAAGGACATGTGAATATTGGTTGACTCTAGGATGTACATGACCCATCAGTGTGGTCAGGTGGCCAGGAAGGCTACTGGTATCGTGGCTTCTATCAGAAATAGCATTGCCAGCAGGACCAGTGAGGTTGTTGTCTCTCTGTACTCAGCCACATCTTAAATACTTTATTCAATTTTGGGCCCCTCGTTACAATAAAGACATTGAAGACCTCAAGTCTGTTCAGAGAAGGGCAATGAAGTTGGTGGAGGATCTGAAATACAAGTCATGGGGAGTGGCTGAGGGGACTGGGATTATTTAGTTTGGAGAAGAGGAGGCTCAGGGGAGACATTATTCTCTACAACTACCTGAAGTGAGGCTGTAGTAAGGTGGGAGTAGGTTTCTTCTGTCAGTTAACTAGTGATAGAACAAGAGGTAATAGCCTTAAGCTGTGCCAGGGGAGATTCAGGTTGGATGTTAGGAAGAATTTCTTCTCAGAAAATGTGGTTAGACATTGAAACAAATTGTCTGGGAAAGTGGTGACGTCACTGTCTCTGAAGGTGTTTAATGAAAGAGTAGACGTATCACTTAGGGACATGGTTTACTGGGCAATATTGGTGGTAAGTGGATGATTTGACTCAATGATCCTAGAGGTCTTTTCCAAACTTAATGATTCCATGATCTCTTACAGTGAATCCAATTTCTGATACTTCATTATTTTCCATATTCTCATATTATACTAGACCTTTCTGGTTTAAGAAATCAAAATATCACTATTTGCTTGTATGAAATGTACAGTTTCTTTATTTTTTCTTGAAAATACAATGCCCTTTTTATTGAAAACGTAGTTTATACATAGAGGTAAAGTCAATATTTTTGTGTGTGTGATTTTTTAAAGAAAAAATTACAACTTACGACTGGTTGCTCACAGAGATATTTTGAGTTTCAAATATCAGATTACTGTAAAACAGATTTATGTTAGTTTATGCTTAGAAACAGTTTAGGCATATACAACACTGAAAAAAAAAAAGAAAAAAAAAAAACAGAAACAAAGAAAAAAACCTGCAGAGATCAGTGAGAATAAAAACACAAGTTGTTCTAGAACTCCTCCTCCTTAATTGTTCAAAACCTGTTTTAACATGTAGAAGTGTGAAGGAAGGGCCATTTGATTGTGAGCTTGCACATTAAATTGAAACTGTTAGTTGTTTTCCTTGTCAGAGCAATAGATAAGGAAATGAGATGAGAAAGTGCAGAAGATTGTGACAGCCTGGATTTCTCTACTCTCCAAGCTAGTCCCAAGACAATACCCTAAATTACAGCAGCACAGGTTATATCTAAAGTAAAATAAGCAAACACACATACAAATAATAATAATAATAATAATAATAATAATAATAATAATAATAAAAATGGATATTAGTAGCACAATTCCTGATAGTTCCCACCCACTAATTTTTACTGTTTCCTTTCAAGAATGTCATGACAAAGAAAACAAAATCACAGTATATAAATAATAAAATTAGGTCTATTTCAGTACATGCTTTCTTGGAGTCCGCTACATCTCAATAAAAAGGTGGAAAAATCAGAATTCTGGAAACCCTACAGATCCTGAATACTATAATGAAAGAAGTTGTATTTGAGCCTTTGGTAGCAAATGGATCAAGGTTAGCCGGTATGGTACAATGTACATTTCAGCAGCTAGACAAAAAATATAGAAAACAATACTTGGAGGATTCTGGCAAATAACAGCATCAACTAGTTACATTTCAGTCAGCTATAGGTTAGATGGGTAGGTGAATTCTTTATTCAAATAAATACAGTATAAGTTAATTGAAGGAATAGGACATCCTATCGAATAAAATTATTGCTGATCTGTTAGCTATTTCACAGTTCAAACAAAAGGACTCAATTCATTGTCATTGTGATTTCCAACCAGAATTTCAGGTTTTTTTTATTGTCCGTGGAATGAAAATCAGTATTCTGACTAGAATCAAAATTAATATATTTAAAAATTATAAGAATTATTTGCATATAAATGCATTGAAGTCTCAAAATTATACTTGTAGTTTTGCTCTACTGACTCAGAATGATAGTGTTTTCAATGAGATTGCTTACTAAGTGAGGAATTTTCAGCATGTATATGGATGAAAGAATAATAAAGAAATAAACTGGTCAAGCTGTGAAATCCATGTAAACCTTGGAGAAAGATACAATCAGTATGAACACTACTTTAGATCACTGCCTATAATGCTGAAATCTGAAGTGTTTTCTCTATATTTATTATATTAAATTTATTTTCACTTGAATTTTCCAGTCATTTTCCCTTGCAAATGTCTGGACAAACAATGCTATGATTTTTTTTTTTCCTGTCTGCCTTTTATATCTACTGTTACTGCTTCAGGCTTTGGAGGTTTATTACCTTTTCCTCACATTTACTTTAACATCTGGGAAGAAGTAGAAGCTGACCATGCATGAGAAGTGGAGATACAAGAGAATACAAGCAAACTTATAGCTTTTGAAGTGGAAGGGTTGTTTCCTATTAATACTTATACCTCCAGTAGTAAGCAGATTTAAGCAGTCCTGCATGTAAATGCTGATTCACATATGCCTTGCACCTGGTAAACAGGGTAGGAAAAAATATAAAACATAACGAGATTATGCTTACATATGTGCACACAGAAATAATACATATATTTAAAAAAAAGCCTGTTGATTTTATTACTGTCAATAAATAGCAATCGTGTTCACATTTTCTTTTTCTCCAGGTATTAAAGGGCACATCTAAAGGGTCGTTAAAAAAGTCAGCTTACTAAATATGCCTAACTCTGTGACCTGTGTCTGACCTGTGCATTCAACATTGCATGCTCTTGCAATAGAGATAATAATTTCCTTCTACTTGAGTACAGTACATTAAAGTTGTTGATACACTTGAACTACTACACTTGTAGTCTGAGTCTACATTTTAACACCAGAGAGACAGAGAGCTTTAAAAGGAAGCAGTGAGTAGAAAAGTTCATGTTGAAATGCCTGAGTTATTTTCTATTTCTTTTATTATCTCATCCACACAGTTACCATACACAACACTCAAAAAACATAAAAGGTAGACACATCAGAACTGTAGTCGATCAAGACCAAACCCCATTTAGCTACACAATATAGAGTGTGTTGCATTTCAAATGAATGAACGAATGACAACTCATTCTAGATATTCAATTAAGGCTTGAATCTGCAATACATGGTGGTACTTAACACTGAATAAGTATTACTGAATTAATATAACTACCTGAATGAATGCTGTTCACAGTAAAATTGTAAGAGTTATTTTGATCTTCTTGGAATTTTCAAGTGACATGACTCAATCATGTCACTGAAAAATGTTTCGTACAAATGATTTCTTTGGAATTTCAAACGTAAACTTATTTTATCCTTCTCCCTTTCTCATATAAACTTACTTAGTTCAGTAAATCGTAGATGTTAGAAATGCTTAAAAAAGTCAAATTCTGACATGAACTGCATAAATAACATTTTAAAAAGATACTTAATACACTAAATCTTTGATAAATAACTTCTAATTATTTTTTTTAAACGAAATCCAGGATTACAACTTTGATAAAGTTTAGGTACTATGATTTGGCAAGTACTCATCCTTCTGTTAGTTCTTTATCCTATTTCAAAGGCCAGAAGTAATGACTCTTTTTCAAAGACTGATATGATATATTCTGATGTTAATTTAATTTACTTGCTCTATAAGCAACATTTAACTGTAGTTAAGAAGTTTCATCAATGTACACTTAATGACTGCACGGATCACCATAGGAAATTGTATTAATTTGATGACTGACTCTAACTCTATTCTATTTCTTTTGTCAATTTGGTATGAGATGTGCAAAATAACCTGAAGCAATATCAGAAAGAAAGATGTGCGATTAGCAGAGAAAAAGAGTGGGAGATGAATTTTAGATCTTTTGTTAATCCTTTTCCCCCCTCATCTACTTGCTTTATTCTGCCTCCTCTTACATATTTCTATAAAAATTCCAACAGCAGTTGGATCTTTTTTTATATATAAAATAACTACCACAGGTAAATTACTTTGGTAAAGATGTCTTATTCATCTCTGGTAGATAACTCCTCTGATAATATTCTCCTTATTGCAATTTTGATGACAAGGAAAATAAAAAAAAAATAAAAAATCAGAATTATTTTTCGTCCGTACTCTTTTGAGGAATTTTTGAGAAGAAGATAAAGTCTCACTTGCAATATTAGCTTGTATTGACTCTCCTAATACTATCTTCAAAACTTTTGCTGTTGCAACTGGAGATATAAATAGTCTTTCCAGAGAAAATTATAACAGTATACATATATATATTTATATGCATACATTGCATGTATTTAGCATACATATGACATACTGTACTTTATGGAGATCGGTGAGTGTTTCTTTTTATTTAACATTTTTGGACTGTGTAAGGTCTCTGTCTTTCATTATTGTCTTTATTCTTTAACTCCCTGTCTTTGTCTAGCTATCTGTTCGCTCAGTAATTTGTCCACATTTATATAAGTCTTGTGAGAGAAAGTTGTAAGAAGAGATCTAAAAAAATAATTGCAGTCATTTAGTGTGTTCCCCTGTTCCCCTTTTGATGGACAGATATCAGTTAAGAAAATGATGAAACAGCTTCAGATTGCAGCTGGTCTGATCTTGCACTCCTGTCTAGTGACACATGGAAGATGTACTCATGTGTTCTACCAATATAAGTACTTCTGAGGCAGTAAAAATGAATCGAGCTGAATAAGGTGAAATTAATAAAAATATCTCCTTTCCAGGGAAAGCAAAGAGCAAGTTTCTTGCTTTGTGACAAAAGTCTTGAACATCTTACACTTGTATAAATAGCAAAGAAGTTAATTTGTGCCACCTATTTAAGAAAGTTGAACAGGAGACTGGAGGGTGGAAAACTAGAAAGAGAGGCAGAAACCTACTGGCTTACTGATATCTCAATATGGGAGGAAATTTTTGTTAAGTCCTTCTAAATAAGAAGTAAACTGAAAAATTTTGGTATGCTTAGAAGGGAGGCAAATATAGCCACTGCCAAACGAAGGAAGGCCATAATGGTGCTGCACAGACAGACATAATTATTTTTTCTTTTTTTCTTTTTTTTTTTTTTTTTACCCTGCCTCCTCTCCTATTTATAGCAACTCATTCCCTCACATGGAGGCTGTCAGACTCAGAATTTTGCAAGGACTGCAAATCTCTTTTTGTAGTCAAAGCTGTGAACAGATGCACAAAAGAAGACAGAAAATTTATAAAAGAATCACACAAAAGGAACGGATACAGGGAAATTTTTAAACCTGAGATACTCCTACTGTGCAGCCAAATGCACTGCCAATAATTCACAGATGTATAGCACATGGGTGTGCAAAGCTGTGACTGTTAGAGGTGTGAAAAGAGTTCTTAGTATGTTCATTGAATAGAAAACGTACCCATCTGTTCTGTTGAAATAAGTAAAATCTAAAATCTCATACGTTTGGGAAATTGACATTTCTGTAGAGTGACATAAGAGAGGTAACAAGGTACATTCTCTGCTACTGACATGGGTAAACTTAGGTATAGGAAAGTAAATATTCAGGGCTTAAGAATGAGTTACGCTTTTTTCCTCACTTATATTTCTGACATGTCATTTCCTGTCTATTCAGCTACAGTTCATGTTATCTTTGCAGGGCAGAGCAGTAGTACTCTTTTGTGTGTTGTGAATGGTGACGTGGAAATTGAATAACAATGCCTGATAACATGCACAAGATGGAATCTTCTTTCTAACTTAATTATTTGGGGATTGTTATATATCCTAGGCTTCACTAATTAATTAATTAATTAATTAAACAAACAAACAAACAAATAAATAAACCTATTTGATTTTGTGATCTAAAAACTCATTTATAAAGGAAGTTGAGTCCTTTGGCAAATAATAATTTAAAAATTACAGAAAAGACTTGTGTGCCCCAAAAAAAAAAAAAAAAAAGCTGAGGACCAAAATGTTTCCGTGCAGCCGCTCCCTCAGCTTGCTACATCTCTGACTCTAAATCTGAACACGTGCACAGTTCTTGTCTAAACTGTAGTCATAGATCTTTCTTTAAATTGGGATGAAAATGATCACAGCACCTCACCAAGAACTGCAATAACTACAGTAATTTACTACTTTGGTACAACTGGAATTCCTCCCTCACAGAAGAGGAGGTTTCAGCTGTGAAAAAGCAATAAGCTATACCGATTTTTCTAGACAGGCTGTATCTTCTCCCCCTTTTGTTGTTTAAAAATTGTCCTAGAAAACAGCAAATAATGGACAGTAAAATGTAAAAAAATCATGTTTTTGCATGCAGAAGCTATGTTACTGTGGAGAAAGAAGAGTCCTGAATTTCCCTTTTTTGTTTCCACTTTTATTTAATATTAATCAGTCACTGAATAAATAGTATCAAGAATATAAATAATAATAATAGATATCCTCCCTATTTTGAAGCAGAAATAGAAGACAAGCATTTAGTATCTCAGTTGAGTGTCCAAACCAGCTCTTTTAGTAGTTGCATCCCATGTTAGATAAATACAATGTAATCTTTTTTAAATGTAGTTTTCCTTAGGAAAAGCAACTCTTATTCACTGCTGTGCACAAAGCCAAAATAAAACTGTGAAATACTGAATTCTAGAGCAATTTTGAAGACTGAATTGCACTAATCACTATATTACAGAGAAGTGCTTTCTTCCTCTCTGTTTCAGTCTTATAACCACCCCCACAGAATCTTGACCTTTCACAAGTAAAACTTGCATCAAGTGCAAAACAAAATCTCTAGCAGGTGAAATGCAATTTCAAATGTGCTGTACATGATTTACGCTATATTTGTGCTTCTACTGAACTACTTTCCATGTGAATTGCTTTCACTTGACTAAGTGAAAGAGTTGTTTGTGGATTTGGGAAACGTACAGAGATACCAGGCTTCTTTCAGAAGAAATAATAGAGCTGGATTGATTCTATGATGTTTATCATTGTGTTAGAAATGCTGAAAGGTCACATAGCAACGTGAGTTAAGAAAGCTGTGCTCAAATCACACCTCTGGAAAAATTGGCATGACTCTGTTCCACCTAGTTATTGTTTGCTCACTGTTGGTGGCCGGTCAAACAGGAACTTTCAATGCTGCCAGGACTGATGATTTTTCTCCAAGAAATCAGCCTCCCACTTTGCAAGACTGCAGGTTTTTTGCTGAAAATGAATTAGTGCCAAGATTAACTTTTCATTTTATTCGATCAAAATAAAATTAAAAACACTGAAATGTAAAATCAAGCATAATCAAAACAGAGAAAGATTGGCAATTTGCTTCCAGGAAGAACATTTTAATCTGTAAAATCAGTGAAGGAGGCCTGAAAGTAAAATAAAAGTTTCAGTATCAGAACTGCATATAATCTCACCATCCAATGGACAGTGTCACTGTGTAATAGTTAAAAAATTGATATATTTTCAGTCTTGGGCAATGAAGGCTCAGTATATTCATCTTGACCCATGTGATGCACTAAAAGCAACCGGTGACATCTAACTCTTTCCTACAGCAGGGATATAAAATCTTGCAATCCAAAACAAAAGGCAGTAAGTAATTTATTTGCACTTTGTGCTTTTCATAATTCATATTTTACGTAATTTGTTTGATAATATTCAGATCATCAATAGAAAACACTGAAGGGAGACATTTGTTTCTGAAATATCTCTTCATTAAATCCTAGTGGTCCCTCACATTCACTGCTACTATGGTTTTCTTCATTATTCAATAGCACTTTCAATTCCCAAGTGTGTGACTTTCATTATTATAGATCATTTTTCCTTAGGATGTGTGATTTAATTTTAATGTAAGAATCTAAATCAAAATCCTTTCCTATTTAGTAGCTCTCTAGTGTAATAAAAGAGAGTGAGGCTTAGCCCTATGCTTTTGTGCTCAGGAGCATTTTGCTATGTATTTTAATCATAATAAAATCAATAGGAAGGCGCCAACAGTGAAAACGAGGAAGAAAGGTTCCCTATATGGATCTGGAGAATAAACTTTGCTTTTTGTTGTGTTGTTTTGTTTTGTTTTTCCCAGAGTGAAAAAAAGCTGCGAGCAAATAACTTGTTAATTCTGCATCTATCACAGTTTAACCTTGTTTGTCCTCTTGTGTATAGAATGAATCAACTAAAAGGTTCTCTTTTTGAATTATCCACGTCTGAAGTTGAAATAGTGTGTGTTTTATGAAACCTATGTTCTCTCTTAGTTCCATAAAGACATCTCTGGATTGTTCACTATGGCTCACTCACTCTTAGTGTATCTGGGATTGCAACATCAGTGAAAACTTTTCTCTTGCTGGCACATAGCCAACGCAACCTATGATCTGACAATGAAAATTATTTTTCTCTTTTACACTGGGGAACAACTGTGTTAAAAGACATCTTCCTTTCTTAGCTCCAGGAGAATGTGGCACAGACAAGTGTAGCCACTCTGGGTGCACTGAAACCAGACTCAAGGCCTTCCACAGTCAATGCTTCATTGCACAAGAGTGAAGGAGAATCAGCGTATTTTTTCTTACTCTCCATTTTTTTTAAAGCATGGCCTAATCAGCAGCTTCACAGAAATGTTTTTGCTTGTACATATTTTTTTTTTTTTCTGTCTGAATATGAAGCTGAATACATGGGGTATTATGTCATTGCAAAAATCATGTCTTTTGTACCTAGGCATGTTAAGTAAGTCTTGACATCAGATTTTGAGATTGATATTGTGCAAATACAAATGATGTTAAAAAACAGACTGGAAATATATACAATGTTAAGGAAAAAGTAGAGCTGAGCAGGGACTTAGTTTCACAGAATATGAATATGTTCCCTGTTACTTGTTAGTCTTTCAACTGCTCCACTCAAAAATTGGAGAGATGTAGAAGCAAGGTTCCCTAGTTGAAAATACCATGGGGATAGCAAGAAACCTTGAGGCAATTTTTGTCTAAAATATGGAAAAATATGTTTTTCTATCTTATTATATTAATCTCAGGTGTTCATGATATCTTCATGACAGTTCAGCTTAAACCAGTGACTAGTTGATGATTACACCTTTCTCAAATCTGTCCTGCTGCTGTTCCTAATAGAGTTTTTTGGTTAAAGAATTTCCAGGTTATAATATAATACCTAGTATCTGTTATGGGTACTTCACTTTCACTTCTGTAAGCTTAAGAATCTTTTGCTACCGTGTGTTGGAAGCCTGCCAGCTCTCAGGAGGTGAGCAAGGTTGACTACATTCAGGAGGTGTCTGAATGTAGTCGTTCCTTCTGTAACGTACTGGAGGGATCTTGCTGTTCAACAGTGGGGCCTACTCCTCTCACTGCCGCTGAGATCTTGCCCTGATGTGAGGTGGAGGTGGAGGCAATACACATTTCTCCAAGGTGAGCACAAAGCTATTGTTGATGCATATGCCAGCTCTGTGTGGGAATAAAGAACAACACAATATGAAATATCATAAAGAATCAGCTTCAGCTGGCTTACAGAAAAGATGCTGAGCTAAGTCCCTTTTACCAGCAGAAGTGTTTTTTTCTGAGTGGTGCTTTGATGCAGTGTTCCTTGATTTCTGATCTCCACAGCAGTATGTTACTGCTCTCCACCTTTGAGGGCTATCATTTCTACAGTAGGATGAGTCCATTTCTGTGAGAATGAAGTGAACTGAATCATGGTTTCTGCACTGTCCCACTGTACCTTGAGCTAACAATGATAGTTCCACACTTACTTGCAAGAAGTGGTTAGGAATCCACTTTATCCCCACAATATCTTACATACTTGCTGTGGTCCATACAGAGCATTCTGGTGGGCCTTTTAAAGAGCAGTTGTCTGAATTGCATCTGGTGGCCGGCTGGAGCCATTTTGCCCATCAAACAGATGGCTCTTTTCTCTGACACATGTTTTTTTCTATTTCTTTCTTCATTTTTAACTTGGCTCTGTAAACAGTATTTTTGCTTTGTACATTTGCCTGTCCAATTTCAACTCAAATATTTAAGGCTGAAAAATACTAATGAATTAATTCTTAATCAGAATCAGGACATATGCCAGACAATTCATTTTGTCATTTGAATGGCAGAAGAAAGATGTTCAAACTCACATAAATACGTACTTACTCAAATATAAGTATTTTTTAATTGTATTATCTTAAATATATAAGATTGACTAGGCTAGATTTCATACCTGACAAGCAAAGGAAGAGTTGGGAACAACTTCTGATTATCTTCCTAGCTAAGACTTTTATTTGTAAACCTCATCATTTCACTCACAGTAAAAAAAAAAGGATAATTAAATTTATATATAACTAATGTCACAACCATCTTACAAAATTAGTTATAATTCTTGGCATTTTTAGACCCAGAAGTCTCAGATATTTCTTGCACACGTATTGCTCATATATATATATATTGCAGATATTTGTTGGACTATGTGTACAATTATATGGTGAAACAGGCATTTTGCATATAGAAAAACTAAGAAACAATTATTGCAAGAAAAGCCTACTTTTTGTCTTGGTAGGAGCTCTCTGCATCCCACTTTCAACCCTTGCAGATCATCTGCCAGAATGATCATGAACGAGACATTGCTTGACAGTATGTGAGTCTGGTACAATGGAGAAACCATTCTGAAGTGTCTTTCCAAGCAGAAAAAATACTCAGTTTGAACTAATTGATACTGTTTACACTGTTTTATAGCCTCGTTTATATGCACTCTAATGACACCAGAGTTGTCTATAAAATAAAAATTTTGTTTGTTTGTGTCTTGTTGGTTTTTTTCCCCCCCATTCTGCTCTCACCCCTTGGGAAGTATCAACAAAACAGGTCTTTTTTTTCATGTTTATTAAAAATCTTTTTTTCACAAATGAAATTTTTGTTTTGTTTTTCTTTTTGTTTTATTTGTTTTTTGAAAACTGAAGAAATCTAAATTGAAATTGTGTTATTTGGCCTCTTTGGGAAAACAAATAAACAAATAAAAAAACCAGAGGCCTCATTGTTTGGAATTTATTTGGGAAGCCATCACATGGGGTGACATCTCACTTCTCCAGCATGGGAACACTTGGTGCAAGATGGAAAATTTCCTGGATTCAGTGGTAACCTATAGCTGATGGATCCTCTGAGAAGAGAAACACATTAATCAAGCTATAGCAGTATCATTTACAACATAAATATTTTATGTGTCTAGTGGGAATTTTCTGTTTCAGAAGAAAGTGGATGCTTTTCAAAGAACAAAAAAGGTTGAAATCAATTTTTCTCTCAGATAATAAAGTCAAAGGAAAATTGCTATCATTTAATTCCTCCTACGAATTGGTTCCTGTAGTATATTAGATTGCCCACTTCATTTTTACCAACTCTGAATCAGCTTTAACATGCAAATGCATATCTCAAATCCTCAGTTTCTCCTTTATGTTATGAGATACAGTCCTGTCAATTCATGACATTGATGTTTCTGGGTTTTTGAGAGTATGAATTTTCTCTTCTTATAAAATTATTCCTCCTTGATTACTTCACTAGAAACATTTTGAAAATGGTGTCAAAGTTGGTGCATTTATGGATGCTGACAGAATTTTGTGAAGTATGGTAGATGTAAAGTCAGTCAGTAGCTCTTCTAAGCTTTGTCTAGTGCAGTGTACCATTCGAGACAAAATGATAGTGATACAACTTATGATCCCACGTACGAGGACCAGCCAGAAAAAATTGTAATTCACATCCAGGATTTGTCATTCTTAAAAATGATCATCTTATCTATATTTTTATAGAGCCCAGTATCTACCAGCCTGAATTCCTCTTTGAAAATAAGCATACTTTCATAATTTGTGTAAAGGGCTAAGAATGACGTTCTACAATCCTGATAGAATATTCTATTTCCTTAAATAGAAAAAAAAAGGAGACCGCTTTCTTGCTTTCATTTTCCTAAGCTTTTGTCAGTGCTTTCAAAATAAATCAGCACTGTAAGACAACACCCTGTCCTCATTTCTACACATTGTTTGTGTACCAGACTCAGAACTGCCATTTCACATCACAGTACATTGATTTTTAATGTTCTTTTAATTTAGGTTAAAGATGCAGAAATCTTAGCTCAGTTAGGCTGCATGATGACCTGCATTTGAACTTCTTACCAGCTGCTCCTAGGTCTTGGACAACAATTCTTTCTTTAAAACCACAATTAGGAAAAAAAAAAAAAGAAAAAAAAAGAAAAAAAAACACAAAAAATAACCATGAAGTGACACTATAGACTGTTTTTAATTAAGTTTTAACATTATTTTTGTGCAGTCAATAACAAATAAGTGCTTTCAAAATGGTTGTAAGGCATGCAGGATTTATACAGATGCAATAATCTCACTTACTTCTGTCTAATTCCCTCTTTAGATCTATTGCTGTTATCTGATTTACTAAGACAAGGCAGCTGGTATGCCCTTTTTGAGCTAGCTTTGCAAGATTAAATTCTGCCACCTTGACCTAGCATAAATATTGAGAAATGGCACAGCCCAGGTTCATCATGGGATCTGGTGCATGAAATTAATGCTGGAAAGTAGGATAACGCAGTGACAGTGACTTGGATGTGTCGATCTGGATAATTCTGTATGTCTTGAAAGAGGGGAAAAGTTCAGTAAGACAGCACTGCCTTACCGAATAAGTGCAAAGGAATAAAATGTGTTCCCATATAAGCTATGTATTGGTACAGAGTAGTAGCAGGAATAGAATATTAACATAGAAGTGATATTCTCTGAAATAGAACATTTTCAGAATTTCATACAGGCTACTTTACAGTCTGATTCCACAATTTACATTTAGTTCAGCTAGCAAAAGAATAGAAATGCTACTGAAAAAGCTGGAGAAATGGAACTGATCCTGCAATATCAGTAAAGCAAAGTTCCTATTAACTTCACCAGATATTTTAAGCAAGCAGAGATGGAAAAAATGACTCTTATTTTTCAACAGAAAGAATGACTAAAATGGACATATTTTTAGTATATTTTTATTATTCTAACAAAGCCAATTTTAGCTTAACCATCCCTTTTCAAGTCATGATGAAAAGCCATAAAAAATGTTGTATTTTGGTTTCATTGCCAAAGGCAAACTGGCATACAACTTGCACAAGACTGCCTTGAGCAGTATTCTGTAAACTAAATGATGATTATGCATATATGAATACTGAGCCAATAAAGCACAGAATTTGCTATTCACATTTATAACTGCTGCACGGTATTTTTTTCTATTAAGGCAAAGAAGGTTGCTTTTCCTACTAACATGCATGCAAACAAAGTTTAAATTAATAAATTAAATTAATTCATATCTTCTTCTGGTTGATGTAAATAAAAATGGATGATATTTTGTTGTGTTTTTTTTTTTTTTTTTTTTTTTGTACTTTAAATCTTAAAGTACTAATTTATTTCCAAATCAGACTTTTGCTGTTTGATCAAGCTAGACACTGTAGTGCCTAATAAAATAATAATTTGGTCTGCAATAAATGTCATTCTGAAGTACTGTTGGAGTAAAAGCTTCTAAAGGGCAAAATTGACATAATTAAAAAAAAAAAAAATTACAACCTCAAAAATATCCACCTATAACAGATGCTGTAGCATATGGCTAGGTTTTAAGTGAGTGCATACTTGAACACAGAAAATAAATAAGGGCATGACAAGACTCCCCCTTCCTCTTTTGCCCCATAGATACACCAATCACATGGTCACCAGATGGCATACACAGAACTTTGAATGCAACACAATATTTATAGCTACCAATTTGTGGCCTTAAAGTCTGAATAATAAAACACTCATAAGGCTGAATAGAAGCACTTTCATGTTGTTTATTTTTGTTATTCAGAGCACAAAGCATTTGTTTGTGCAAAAAAATAATTGGGCAACTTTGTCTTTGAGGCAATGATCTTAAGGCCCTTTTGAATATAGCAAAGTTGAGATGAAGCTCAGTCTAGAAATTTTTAATGCTCTAAGTTAGTTTTGCAGAAAAGCTGTACAGCTCCTTGATGTGCCATGGGAGTCGTCAAGGGCAGCTTTGCTCCAGGTCCTGTCATGGGATGCCCCTCTCAGCACCATGGTGGTGGCCTAATCCTGAGGCACGTTCCACGAAGTCTTTTGAATGCATTTATTACCAGAGCAATAGCCAGACTGGGCTGTCTTTTGAAGCACTATCTTGTATGCTCTTACTGTCCAAGACCACAAGAGGGAGAACAAGATAACAAAGCCACAGCAGAAATAATTGCATGCCCAAATCGTCTTTCAGATTCATAAACCCTATCTCTTCTTCCAGTTTTGTGGGTATAAGTGGATAAGTATTTTACTTTCAAAAGCTCAAGATCTTCACAATTGAAAGATAAATAAAAACTGTCACTGATACTAGAGCAAGTCTTGCTTTTATTCTATACCATGCTCTTGTGAAGAGGGCTGGTTGTTCTTACGGGAAATAATGCTAAATGCACCATAGAAAAAAAAAAAAAAAAAATAATTGAATGAAAATGAAAATCCACTTAACTACAAAATATTTATTCCTTCAACATTCTTGTAGTAAAACAGCATCTAGACTTGTCTTTGATGAAGTCTACATAGCTTGCATAGATTATAGATTTTATTTGTTTTGAGACTTCAGTTAATTTGAAAACATTCTACTGAATAAATATTTAAAATATTTAGCTTCGTATTTGGATATTCAGTTTCATATTCTGACCATTTTTAAGGAAAATAATTTTCATTACAACACAAAATTCTAGTTTCACTTGTATTAAAAAAATAGAATGTCAACATGAGTTTATACAGATTTAAGAATACAAAGCACAGGAAATAGATATCACTCTATGTGGAATTAAAATGCCTGGAATTAAATTATATATTTTACATTATATATATAAATAAAAAATATAAATTATATGCAATTTTAAGTATATAAGCTAAGCAATTATAACTTTAATTGTAATTGTTATAATATATGGTTGATGAGCATAAATAATATAAATATTATTATATCTCTTTATCATTTTTGAGTGCTTATGTTGCTGTTTTCATGAGCTTACTGTTTGATAACAATGCTGAATAATATATGTAAAGAAGATGAGTGAAGTATATCCTGGGTTGTAAAATACTCTTTCCATTTCTTCCCACTTTATTACTTGAGTTCTGCATTGTTAGCATGGCTGTTTGAAGACCATCAGGGGAATACAGTAATTCATAATTTTACACAACTGAATACAATCTGTTGATTTATTTTTAATGCGAGTACTGTAGTGATTTTGTTTGTCAGAAGCCATGGGGAACAAAGTTGAATATTATACATTAGCAGCGTCCATTTAGAGTAATAAGGAATATAATTAGATCATAAACAGAGGCATGATTTTAAAATGCACTTTTATACTTAATGAGATGATATTAAAAGCTTCTCTGGCTATAAATAGAATGTTTGCATTTCTGGGAAAAGTGTAGGGCTTCTATTGAAAAAAAAAAGAAGAGTGAAAGGAAGTGAGATGCATAAAAAAACAGCAGAAGTATGACTCTGTATTTCATTTTGCAGTAAATTTTATGTTGTATAAGTATGGATTTTTTTTTTTAATAATTGAATTGTACACTCCATTTTCTTGTTTTAGCAGATAAAGAAAAAGCAAAGAAGGAAAAGAAGAAAAAAAGGTGGAGCAGCTTAATGATTTCAAACCTTTTGTCTAATCTTTTGCAAGCAATCATAAAAGACCAATTAAATTACATATATAGAGCTTTGTAACAGGAAGCTGAATATGTTTAATTGGTTATAAATGAAAACGTGCTCTCAAACAAAACTATTTTTTAATTTGTACATTCCTTTTAAACATTCTTATATAAGACAGTGTATACACTTTCTTAATAAAATTAGGTGGTTTTTTTTCATTGTTTTAAATGTAAATTCCGTACTTCTCCTATCATGTCTGACTACATAAAAGTGAGACATTCTTTCTGAAGAAAAGAGGATGAAAATAAACATTCTTTAATAATACAAGAGCAGCAACGATTTTCTAATTTATGTGGGTGTTGTGTTTTTTTCCACATACTTTTTTTACATTTATATTTGCTTTCTAGGAGGTGACGTCTTTTATAACCCTAAGAACTACATTTTTTTGAGACCAAGACTTGTTTTCTCTAATTAGCTATTTAGAATAACAGTTAAAATTTTTCCATGCCTTGTCTCTTTCATTCATGGTGCAGCTAACTATTTACTATTCCTTATATTTCAACTTTCTTATTTAGTTTGTTTTTTACTAGATTTACTCAAAAAATAAATGAGACAGTTATGCAAGAAATTTTCTCTTTTGTTTTTATTAATATATATTTTTTATTTTATTTTGTTTTATATTTGTTTTACAGAAAAGGGTTAGAAAATCTGCCAAAAACTTTAAACTAGTCTCAGGCTACAACAAACTAACTTTTTGCTGCATGACAGCTGCTTCTCTGTTGCGACAGTAGTTGTGTGGGCCACTTGAAAGACTGGAGACCATCACTTACATATCATCATCATAAAATACTTCTTGATTCACCATCTGCTTTTATGAAATGTTCCTGAAATTAAATATCTTAATGGGAGCATGGAGTTGTGTGCTAAGGGGTGGATAAGTGAGAAACTTTGAGTTCAGTGAAGGACTAAACCAGAGCTGCATTTGTGTATGTATATGATGCTATTGCTTTGAAAATCTATGATCTGTTGGTTTGCATGCAATGCATCCATATATTTACAGTAAATTTCAGATTTTATAGTATCATGCTGTATTTTTATCTTAATAAAGTTGCAAATACATTGCTAAAATTGTTTGTATTTATGTAAAAGTTCATACCACAATATTTACATTACAATATTTACTGTATAAATGCGCAGCCAATGAGATTATCTATTTGAATACAGCCACATGCATTTTTCCTAGATCAGATTTATGTTATTGTAATGAATTTCTTTATATAGAACTTGTTCCTATATCATTTTAAAATTAAAGTTATTTATTTGCAAGTTTTCTTCTATAAGGAGTAGTTATGGGGAAAAGGCTGGAATAATGACAGTATTTCCAGAGAACACCTAAATGAGCAATGTAATTGTTGGCAGGACTAGTTTTTTGCATATAGTACCAAATGTTGGTAATGCAAAGGAAAGGTTCTATCTTTGATTAAACCTTGTAATTATTAGACTCCACAGATTTGCTCTAAGATCATAAAAAATATGTTTAATTCATGCTATAGATGATAGGGTTTTCCTAAGGATCTTACTGTGAAGAAGATGTGGAAGATAACACTGAACAGGTTTGGTAAGTGCTAAGGGTAATGAAAGATGGGAACTTGTTCATACTGATAATTGCAGACTGCATAGGTAAAGTTGTCTTATATATCATTTGAGATTCTCAGTTGTCTTCACTGTTTTAGTTATCATTTGGGATTTTTTTTATTTCCCTGTCACTATCAAAATATTTTAATTCCAAATGTATTATTTCTTATTTTTACACAAAGTCTATGCAAACAAAAGATTCTTCCATTTAGCTTAAAAGCCCATAACTTTTGTATATATATCCAAGTGAGAGACAGTGGAAGAATATACACATGCAGTGGATAAAGCAGGATTTGCAAGAAGAAACAGCTGGTGAGAAAAACATTCATTTGCAAAAAGTCCTGGTTGGAAGCAGTTCCTCATCAGATGTGTTGGAATTGTGAGAAAGGTGGCAGGGAGTCAAAGCTTGCTCTCCGGTGCCCAGTAGCAAATACACAACCTCGTCAAAGAGGTGAACATGGGAGTTAAAAAGCTCATGTCAGCCTGAAGCATTTCAGCGTTTTAGGACATGAAAGATTCCTTGTCCATGCATGTCAAAAAGTAAAAAGTAAAACAAAGAAATTGTACTACAATGGACTATATAATGACAGAATACAATGTTTTTTCTTTAAGAATTTTTCTTATTTTTGCTTTTTTTTTTTTTCCCCCACTTTTAGCAGTTTCTTAATGTATTTTAATTATTTTTCAGGTTCAGTCATATGGTATATAGTACAGATAGGAAAATATATGCCCTTTAAAAAGCCATTGTTCTGCATACTGAAAGGCAATTGCTATAGCTTTAAAATGTTTGTGGGATAGAAGACCATAGAATAGGAAATAAAGCAAAATAATTATTTTTTTCCTTCTGTAAAGCTTACTAGAGGAGAATAAACTTTCACTTTTAATGTCGTACATAAACACCATTACAAATACGAACTACAATTTTCACAGTATTATATAGAAAATAATTTTATTCTATTTACATATTTTATCCCACTTGCGCAGTGACTATAGTTGTCTTTCTTCTTGCGTTAGTCTGTAAGAGAATATTAAACTCTCTCATGTGTGATAACGTAGTTACCTGGTTTTATGGATTTTGTTTTTTCTTTTCTTTCAAACAATACTTTCAAGTAATTGCTTTACTTAAAAATATTTTGTATAACTATAAAGTTTCAGATGAAGACTTTTATCCAGTACAAATAGAGTGCAGGTAAAAACGTTTCAGATTCTAAATAGCTTAATATTAGGTAGTAAATGAAGGATTGTGTTTATGAAAGTTTCAGAACTAAGACCAAAGCTGACATCAGTGTCATTTTAAGGCATTTTGAAACCGTGATGAAATTAGAGTATGTGGCTGAATTTATGTAAAAGAAAGAAAACAAAACTGAACAAAACAACAACCAAAAACAGTTAAAACTTGTGTTTTAAAAATAGGAAAACACCTCATCTTCATTAACAGTTTCTTCAAAAGCAAACAAATATGAGTTTGTTACATCTGTGGTTCTTGTGAAAATGTGTTAGGTGAGGTATGAAGCACCTGTTGTTACATGCGTACATACAGATACAAGTATACACATTTAAAGGTATTTCAGCGCAAACCTCCCCTCCTTCAAAGAAACCCAATTCTAAAAACTATTCTCTCTGTAGTGAGTGACAGATTGTTTTTTTTTGTTGTTGTTGTTTTATTTGTTTTTTTGTTTGTTTGTTTGTTTTTTTCAAGATAAATATGACAGCAGTTTTAACTATAAAAAGTGATTGTTTTAAATCTGGTCAGAAACACTCTTTATCTAAAATGTAGAGAAAATGACAGTCTTTCCCTTTCCCAACATTTTTGTCCAACAAAGATTCATATGAACATAATACCAAGGAATTTTTTCCTATTTTTGAAAACAGCTTTTCTTGTACTGAACAATGTACCATCATCTGTGAGAATGCCAAGAGTGTCATGAGGGTTAAACAGAGTGTAGATTTGTTAAGGGAGAGGTAAGAAATCTTGATCTTCCATTTTTTTCTGAGTCTTGGCTTGTTTGGCAAGGTTTGCAATTCCATGATTTGTAATACAGACACATACACACATCCAATTAGGTGATATAAGTTGACTTAACGGCAACTTATGGAGTGCTGGAGAAGGACCTGTAGCACAAGTCTTATAGGGATCAGCTGAGGGAACTGAGATTGTTTAGTCTGGAGGAGAGGAGAAAAGAGACCCAGTCGCCCTCTGCAATGATCTGGAAAGAGGTTGTGGAGAGGTGGGAACTGGCCTCTTCTCCCAGGATAGAACAAGAGGGGATGGCCTCAAATTGCACCAGAAGGTGTTTAGATTGGATATCTGGAAGAATTTCTTCTTAGGAATGGCAAGGCATTGGAATGAGCTGCCCAGGGAATTTGTGGAGTCACTATATCTGGAGGTGTTTAATGAAAGGATAGATGTATTACGTAGGGACATGATTTAATGGGCAATATTGGTTGTAGGTGGACTAGATGATTTTACAGGTGTTTTCCAACCTTAATAATTCTATGATTCTATGATTCAGTGATCTATTTAGAGCCATCTTTGGGCATTAGTGTATAATTTCAGAGTACACAGACAGCATTTCCTTCCCGGCATACACTGGTGAGATCAACAGTGCTTGTTGGTTTTTTTGTTTTTTTTTGGTTTTTTTTGGAGTCACTCAGTATCCTTTCCCTGCACAATGCATGTAACTGGAGTATTAATGAGATTAGGTCACAAGCACCTAACATAGAAATTTGACCAGTTTTTCATTTCTAAAGCAATCTACAGATATTAAATCTCATTAAAATGAAATGGAAGATAAGTGTGTTTTTATGCATTGCTGTTCCCTTTCGTCCAAATCTTGCAAAGACTTACATGTGTGCAGGCAGTTTTGTACAACTACTGCTTGTTTGCTGAATTCTTGCATGACCACAGATTTCAGCAATGTGAAAATGTAAATGTGCAAATTTTATTATGCCTTAGAAATGTGGGGGTTTTTGTTTTGTTTTTATTGATTTGGTTTTGTTTTACTTGTTTTTACTGTAAAAGCAATTATTTGTTTTCTTTAACAGAAGTGTCACACTTTGACGTTTGGGCTCATAATTGAAGTTATCAAGCTATGGTCTTTACTTGGATGAAACTTTGAAGAGAAAGAACTCCTTAAGACAAAAGAATCATTTCTTTCCGATGAGTATTGTAGTTGCAGTTGCTGTTTTCAGTGAAAAACACAAATATAATGTCAGAAACATTTCACAATTCTCTTTTTACCTTCAATAGACTGTTTTTTCAAGGAAGGCATCTGAAAAAAAATAAAATCACAGAATCACAGAATCGTAAGGGTTGGAAGGAACCTCCAGAGATCATCGAGTCCAACCCCCCTGCCAAAGCAGGTTCCCTACACCAGGTCGCACAAGTAGGCGTCCAGG
>JAOWBP010000001.1:118401602-118447269 GCA_028571105.1 Tragopan temminckii | reverse complement strand
GACCAGGCTGCCCAGGGCCCCATCCAATCTGGCCTTGAACACCTCCAGGGATGGGGCATCCACAACCTCTCCAGGCAGCCCATTCTAGTACCTCACCACTCTCTCTGTAAAGAATTTCCCCCTGATATTCAACCTAAATCTTCCCTCCCTCAACTTAAAACCATTTCCCATCATCTATCAGCATTCCCAGTCAACTGGAGAGATCCCAGAGGATTGGAGGCTTGGCAACATGGTGCTCATCTACAAGAAAGGTGGTTAATTCATCTACAAAGAGGATCCAGAGAAGAACAGGCTTTTCAGCCTGATCTCAGTGCCAAGAAAGATTAAGGAGCAGATCATCTTGAGGGAGATCACATGGTATGTGTGGGACAACTGGAGGATCAGGTTTAGCTAGCATGAGTTCATGAAAGACAGGTTCTGCTTGACAAACCTGACCTTGTTCTGTGATCAACTGACCTGCTTGGTGCATGAGAGAAAGACTGTTGATATAGTCTACCAAGACTTCAGCAAAGCCTTTGACACCATTTCCCACATATTCTCCTGGAGAAGCTCGCAGACCGTGACTTGAACAGATACACTCTTTGTTGGGTAAAGAACTGACTAGATGGCCAGGCACAGAGAGTAGTAGTGAATGATGTCAAAACCAATTGGTGACTGGTCATGAGTGGTGTTCCTCAGGGGTCAGAATTGGGGCCAGTTTTTTTCAGTATCTTTATTGATGACCTGGATGAGGGCCTTGAGTGCACCATCAGTAAATTTGCAGATGGCACCAAGTTGAAAGGAAATGTTGATCTGCGTAGGGGTAGGAAGGCCCTGCATAGGGATCTGGACAGGCTGGATAGCTGGGCTGAGGCCAGTGGGTTGAAGTTTAACAAGACCAAGTGCTGAGTCCTGTACCCTGGCCAAAACAACCCCAATCAATGCTACAGGCGCTGGAACAGGCTGCCCAGGCTGGTAGTGGAGTCGTCATGTCTGGAGGTGTTCAAGAGGCATTTAGACATCGTACTGAGGGATATGGTTTAGTGGGAAATATTGGTAATAGTTGGACGGTTGGACTGGATGATCTTGAACATCTTTTCCAACTATAATTCTATGATCCTCTTTCATCAAATCACTTTTCTAGTTATCATTTCAGTCTGCCTCTCAGTGCCTTAAATATTTCTGTGGAAATAATATCTTAAAAGGCACAAATTTTAAATGATTCCAAATGAATTATGCTGATTTTGCATTACAGAAACACACAACATTCAAGCATATAGTAGCTTTGTCAGCTAAAAACTACTCAAGACATAGAATAATATAATTATGGAGTTATCTGTGTTGTAAAGGACCTTCAAGATCATCAAGTCCAATCAATAGTCCAAATCGTTAAACCATATCTCTCGCTGCCATGTCCACTTAAACATCTCCAGGGATGGAGACTCCACCACTACCCTTCAAATGTTTAAACACTTTCTTCATGAAGAAATCCTTCCTAATGTCCAATCTAAATCTCTCCTGGTGCACCTTGAGACTGTATGGCTAAGCAGAGTAAAAGTATGCATTCCCCAGTAGTCACTCAGGAGTGCTTTTTTAAGAGCTGTGTGCAATATTAGTGCTGCTAATACAGTACTGTAGATAGAAGACTGACAAATGATCCAGCAGGTGAATAACAAGGCCATGAATCAAAGTTTGTCCATCAAATATCTTCTGGGTGGAACGTCTGGATCCAAAGATTTCATTAATCACAGAATCTACTAATGACTGTTAAGGCATTAAAAGGTCATGAGAATAATTTGGGAAGTCAGAAGTTAGAAAGGAAGAAGAATGAAAACAATGATTTTATATAACTTCAAATGAACCCAGTATGTTACAACATCATCAGGTGCTGAATATTAATGACAAATATTTTACACATTCATACTGTAAAATTCAAAGTTCTCATGCATAATAAGAAACTGTAGTCTGCTGTTGTATAAGCAGAGAACACAACAAGATACTTTTCCGCACATACATTTATTTATACAACAGGCTGCGCACTGGCAACTTTTAATGACATTCTGGAATGACAGAAAAGAGATCAGAGGAACAGTACAAAAATGAAAAAAATGGAAAGTTAAGAGACAGACAGTGAAAACTTTCAGGGATTAATTGAATTAGAATTTGCGATATTTTTGCTAGAATTAGAGACAGTTTTATAGCTATTAGGTAACAGCTTTCAGTGTGTTTTTACTGTCTTCGTGCAAACATATGAAGTAATGAAAGAGAATAATAAGAAAAATGGAATTTCTGTGTGACATCCTCAGTAACTCTGATGGAATCCTTACCAACTATCAGGTTGCATGCCATGTCAATGAAATTGTTGTTGCATTTCTGATAACAGAACTTCTCACAAATCCTATAAAACTAGTTGGTGCTCTTAAAAAGATTAGCACAAACATTAGAAATGGAAAGGCTATTAAACATTTCAGTCATACAAACTGTGATTTTTTGGTAACAGTCAGTCTTGTGACCCTTCCTTAATTTTCATAAATGTCTTAATGATCTGAATGAAAATTTCCTACACACTGAAGTATCTCTACATGCAGGGCTACATGTAAAAATGTTCCCAAAGCAATGTAGGAATATTGTCCTTAAATAAATATCGTGATTTAAAAAGAAAAGTCTAAATGTATTTTATCTGATTTAGAGTTACCAGATGCTCAGAAGTAACATGTCTTAGTAGCTGTCTGCACAAAATAATTTGGATAAAGGTGAGAATTTAGAGCAGATTGTCTTTGCCTGGTTAATTCTATGACAAAATGAATTCTTATATCTGACACTAAAGTGGAAATAAAATTCTAGCTTTATAGCAAGTTGTTAAAAAAATCTTCATGAAGATTTTAGGAAGCTTTATAACTTTTCATTTATGTGCTATTTTTCTGTTGCTAGTATGTAAAAGTGACAATTTCAGTAAGGAAACTTGTCTAATTATTAGTTGAGCTAATATGGTCTTTGTAAGACAAATGATAGAACTTTTATATAAATTATATATTCACAGAAAAAAAGTAGAGCCTTGATGACAGAACTGAATAAATAACTTCTTTCTTGTTCAGGAAAATGGAATAATTTGAACTTTCACAAGCATTTTGTAACTCTTCTGTGCCCTTATTCTAAAGCAAAAAGAGGAATTTTGCAATAGGATGTAATTATTAAAAGATCATTTCCTTTAAATAATTTTGAAAGCCTTTTTCAGTAAAGTATATAGTACACTTTTATTAAGTCAATTCAGTACTGAGTTTATGCAACTCTGGGTGAAGAAAACATGAGAACATAACTTTCTTTGAAATTTCCTGTACTGCTTTCAAAGTTGATAAAGAAGCCTGCTTCTGAGTCTTAAGATATAAACTATGTTCCAATCTGAGATTGTTATTAGTTTTCATTTCATTCTGTTCATCTCTTTTAGTATCTAAATGTTTCTGGAAATGTTAACAGATTAATTAAAATACTATCCTAAGTATGATAGAAGCTAACAGTCTGTAATCCTTCAAAGAAATACTTAACAACAATATAAAATAATATTGTCGTGTAGATTCCATGGACCACTAGTGCACTGAGACCTTTACAAATGTGAATTATAAGTACTTGGTTAATTACATAGTAGACACCAACAACTCTTAGTACTTATTTCTCAAATACTGTAAGTACTGAACAGAATCACTATTTCCAAGATCTTACTAGACAGCCTACTTTGTGAAATGTATCTGATGATTATTAAGATGACATGTCTACTCAGTGCAAAAATGCATCAGGTACACCTGGGAATATGTGAGGAAAATAAACGTGAGAGGATCAAGTTTTTTAAATTCTATTGTACGTATCTGAGAAGAATAAAGAACAGGACAAAATAAAAAAGAACTGTAGCTTAAAAGACAGAAGATGAAAAGGACAGAGCTAATGTTAAAAGAAAGGCATGCATAAGAAAGATATGATTGATTGATCACCTAAAATGAGAAAATAAAACTCAGAGATTTCAGTTTCCTCTAGATAATATAATTTGGAATGAATTTCTGTCTTTCCAATGTAGATATTTCTTCCACTGCTTTTATTCAAAGTAGCACTTTCCATTGACATCTTAACTGCCACTTGCCTCTCTTCCCCAGGACCTTCTACCCATGCACCTTTGATGAGCACACTTTCTTCTGTGCGTTGTTATCATGATAAAAATTCATGTTTTATACAATTTGCAATTTCTTCTGAAGAACACCTAAAAACTATTATTAGCTAATTACTGAACTGCTACTTGGAAATTAGGTAATAATAAGTCCTACTTTTTACTGACTGTGAACAGTATCAGTTTCATTTTAAGATAATCATAATCATCTAAAACATGTTCCGTTATTTTCCAGTACCTCATGTAACTCTCTGTAGTTTTGTGTCAGTATTTTTTTTCATTTATGAATAATTAACTTGGTTATCTTTTTCTATTTACTTTATAATTTTTTAATGTAACTTGAAAAAAAGTAATCACCTGAAATGTTTTAAGAGGTACTTGTCCAAAAGTTCTTTTTTTTACTCTATAAAAGTAAATGTTTTCCTGAAAAGATCTAAAATTAATTGGGCATGCACATTTGGGTGTCTGTTTTTCTCATTCTTCTGTACAGACTGTAAAGACTAGACAAAAACAAATATCAGGAAATGTATTTACTAGAGAGCTGTTGTCTAGTCTGGTTGTCTGGCCAATGACTGCAATACTTTTCAAAGTGCTATTTCTCTCAACCCACTGCAAATATTCTTAGTATAAACATTTGCTCAACAATATTTGCTTCTTTCTTTCCCTCCCCTCCCTCCCCCCATGCTAGCAGATAAAATTTTTTGGTCATTCCTCAAAATGGTAAAGCATAATATCTCCAAATTAAAGGCAAAATTACTGGCTTTCATCTTCTTGTCTGTGGTATGGATGCATTTATTTGTTTTTAGTTGTGTCCTTTTTATGCCATACTTACATATATTGTATTTCCCTTTGATCTGAACCTGGTTCAGAACAAGGAATATTGATGTTTTTCAGTTTGTATAGATTTCACCATACAAACACCTTCATTAGTAGGTTGCTTCAGAAGTAATGCCTGCTATTTATTTCCATAGACACTACAACAGATACAATAACACTGATAGAGGAAATTATTTACCACAAAACATTAATTTTCAACTGTCACCACCATTAGCTATGCATTTTCACTTGTGATAAGAAGACTCTGCATGCCACGCTCATGAACATCTGCATGACCTTCCAGAATGTAGCTTATAGTTCATGTCACTGTTGTCATTCCCTAAATGCACCACTCACTGCCTTATTGCGCTCACATCCACTGTTTTGTCTCCATACACATTCAGCAAATATCAATGAATGTGATTCTTTCAGCACAGAGGAGTTCAGTTCCACACTTCTGCTTCATACATGCTTCTGTGTCAGATTCCATTTTGTCAGACTGTTTCTCCGCTTCCATTTCTCACAAAACAACAAAAATAAATGCTATTTTGGTGGGAAGGTTCAACTTCTACTGCCATATCACCAATGTTTGCCTCTGACATTGTGTGTTAAGATAATAAAGCAGGAGACATGACTTTTGGAGAATCCCCTGTAAAGTACTACATACACTAAGGTTTTTGTTTGGTTGGTTTTTGATTAGCAAAAGAATGCAGATATCAGAATATAATTCTACTATTTTCCAGAGAAATTCTACAGCTTCTTAGAATTGAGAAAACTGATAAACATGTTTGTTTTGAGTTACAATAGGAAGAAGAGCTGACAGTGATCTCTGTAACTTTTACATAGTAATTTAGTGCATACAATGACATCAGTAACTGATCAAGTAGGTAAGACATCCCATGTCCTTGACCTTTTTCACCTGTGAGCTTAAGCTTACACCTTTTAGGGGATCCTCAAAGCACAAGATAAAAGGTCTCTGTATCCTTCCATTTCAAGTAAATTGTGATTGGAACTGGAAGGTGTTGGACATTCTAAAGCACTACAGGTTTTCAGGGACACCATTGTGAATTCCTCTCTGTTAGCTGGCCTCCAGCTGGCATCCTTATCAGATCCCAAACATCTCGTTCATTCACCAGAGAACGTATGAAGTTCCCCATGTCCAAACAGCTACCACATACTTCTGAAATACATTGGAACAGGTGGCTGAAAGTCAGCTTTTGAAGAACTTAAACTGCAGCTTCCTGAGTTCTTCTTTAGATAGAATTCGTTTATTAATGGGAAAAGATATTTTAATCGCATAGTGTAAAAGAGGAAGATCATTACTGTTCTGAAGTACTATTCTATAACTCATTGTCTCAAGGGAGTAATTTAGATTTTAACTGCAGCAAAGTGTAGAACTTGTGTTACTGACTTTCTATTCTCTGGACTTCTGTATAATCAAATAAAAGTAGCAGCGAGCAGCTCCAGGTGGCAATAAAATTTAAATTCTCAGAATTAAGGAAATAAGTTCAAGGACTAAAGATGAATGAAAATTATAAAGACAATGGAGTTAACTATTTTAGAGGTAGCATCACACCAAGAGAAGGATCTTGTAAAACATCCAAAGAGGAAAGTCAGTATGGATTTGGACTGGCACGATGTTGGAATATGATGCGAGTATATAAATAATACTCCTTGAAAAATATAGGGAAAGAGGAAAAACAGTGACTTCAGTGTGTTCTCCTGTGTTGCCAGCTCTAAATATTTTAAGCCTGAGGGAGGGGGCACCCACAACTTCTCTGGGCAACCTGTTCCAGTGTCTCACCACCCTAACAGTAAAGAATTTCTTCCTGATATTTAATCTAAGTCTACTCTCCTACAGTTTAAAACCAGTTCCCCTTGTCCTGTTGTTACACGCCCTTGTAAAAAGTCCCTCCGCAGCTTTCCTGTAGGCCCCCATTTCAGGTACTAGAAGGCTGCTATAAAGTTCCCCCAAGCCTTCCTTCTCCAGGCTGAAGAGCCCCAGCTCTCTCAGCATGTCTTCGTAGTGGAGGTACTCCAGCCCTCTGATGATCTTCAAGGCCCTCCTCTTAACCTGCTCCTCCGGCTTGATGTGTTGGGGTCTCCTGAACTGGCTGCAGTACTTCAGGTAGGGTTTCACAAGAGCAGAGTAGAGGGGCAGAATCACCTCCCTTGGCCTGCTGGTCGTGCTTCTCTTGATGCAAGCCAGGATACAGTTGGCTTCTTAGGCTGCAATAATCAGTAGGAAGATCTCAGAAGATTTCTTTGTCTGGGTGATCTTGAGCCTCACCTACCCTTCAATGACTCACATGTTGCACAGGCCTCAGGTTAGAAGGCAAAGACTAAATGTGGATTTAAAGTAAAACTGAAGCTCAGCAGAGCTTCTCAAATACAGTTACCTGTCTTTTATTTCAGCACAATATCAACATGTCTATAATACAAATGAAACACAGCTACTCAGAGAAAGTTCAGTTGTGTGAAAACAGTTTATTTGTGGCTTCAGGACCTTACCATGGTTTTATAATTTTTGCTATCAGTATTCATAGAATCATAGAATCTCCAAGGTTGGAAAAGACCCACAGGATCACCCAGTCCAACCATCCACTCATCACTAATAGCTCTCACTAAACCATGTCTCTCAACACAACATCCAAATGTTCCTTGAACACCTCCAGGGTCGGTGCCTGGGCAGCCCATTCCAGTGTCTGACCACTCTTCCAGAGAAGTAGTATTTCCTAATGTCCAGCCTGAATCTCCCCTGGCACAGCTTGAAGCCATTCCCTCTAGTCCTATCACTAGATACACAAGAGAAGAGGCCGACTCCCCGCTCACTACAACCTCTCTTCAGGTAGTTATAAAGAGCAATAAGGTCTCCCCTGAGCCTCCTCTTCTCCAGACTGAACAATCCTAGCTCCTTCAGCCGCTCCTCATAAGGTCTGTGCTCCAGACCCCTGACCACATCATAACATCATGTAAAGCTCGGGGAATTAAAAAGTTAATACTCCAGTTCCATGGACTGACAACTTTCTGGATAACTGATTCTCAGAAGAGAAGAACTACATACCCCCAGAGGACTTTGCGTTCAGAGGGGAAGATATGACCTGCAAGTCACGGGACTCTCTCTCTTGCTGTCTGGTGGTATGTGGTGTGCTCCCCAGCAATTTTGTCTTCAATTCAGAGTAAAGCCTTTGGTTTTGGACACTCTCTCTCTCATTTTATTTGATTTATTAGCCTCAATTCCAATTATATTGCATTATATTACGTTAACTTGCATTCTGATATCATATTTAGTAAATTAACCTTTCTCCTCAGATTGATGCCGCTGTTCTGTTCTTGGGGCCAGCTTCCATCTCCCTATCCTTCCCCCTTTCCCTTTCCCTTTTTGGGCTAGTGGGCCTGTTGTCCTCCTGTTCTACTATCACAGACACAGATAGATCTAGATAACTCCATGACAGACCTTCAG
Source organism: Tragopan temminckii (assembly GCA_028571105.1). Classification (NCBI taxonomy): domain Eukaryota; kingdom Metazoa; phylum Chordata; class Aves; order Galliformes; family Phasianidae; genus Tragopan; species Tragopan temminckii. Next base: position 118,438,858 of record JAOWBP010000001.1, on the reverse strand, counting down.
ATCTTCCTCTGAGCATTCTACTATTTGCAGTATTGGTGTAATTGACAGGATGAGTAGTCTGCTGTTGTCTCCACAGATTATCCAGTGGAAGGAGCTGGAAACTCTGCTTGTGAAAGTTGAGAAATTATCTGAACAATGCTCTCATATGGTTTGATTTTTGGATGGTCCTGTGAGTTGGACTTGCTGATCATTGGGTCCCTTTCAGTTCAGGATATTCTCTGATTCTCTGATTCTAGGTGAAGCTCAAGGGCATCAGTAGTATTTTCTGGGCAGATGGGAAAGCTTTAGACTTGGAAGAATAGATTTGAGGCTGCCATATGGCTGTATGTAGAGACATTTTCTCCTCCAACCTTGCAACTTTGCTTCCCAGGCACTGCCCCCAAATTTCTTGTCGTGATCTTCATGCCCATGTACACTCAGATTTTGTGAAGTAAAAGGACCACACTTGTCTTTTTTTTTTTTTTAAGTGAGGAGTACCTTTGAATACTTTCTGAACTTTTTGAACATTGAAATTTAGTGTTGCAGATCATGACCTGATGGATATGAAGAAAGATTGACCCTATAAAATGACTTGTTCCTAAAGATTGCAGAAGTTCTGCATAAGAAATAGTTGGTTATGCTCTCCTTGACAATCTTAAAATGCAAGGAAACATTCCCTTGTTAGGGATATTATATTAGGGACAACTTTATTAACATAGATACATTATTAGTGTGAATTTTAACATACAGTATGTAGTAAAATAAATATAGAGTCAGGGATATTTGCCACCTCAGAGGAAAAATGTGAAGTTAGTAGAGTGCTGGCAAACCTTCACATTTATTTCCTCTGTATTTCACACAAACTATTTTATTTCTGATCACGATTTCATAAGATTTGTCAATACTACTGGTATGCTTGTGTGATCTTTGTTTCCAGAAGTATTTTCAGTGTGAAAGTAATTTAGGGTTGATCTATTATCTTTGGTTTTTAACAGGAACTCTTAATAATGTAAGTGAGCATTACATTCCAGTCTAAATAGTCCCCACAAGTTTTTCACTCAGTCACAAATATGAGAGGAAACCAATCTATCTTTTAGGGCTCATCAGTGACATGGCATGAACTAAAACCACATGATAAAGTGGTTAGGAAGAAAAAAATAATTATATATTTACTCAATTAGAAAAGGAAAAGGGAAAAGGACAAGGAAGAACACAAATGTTACCATCAGTTATGAATGGAAGGTATTTCAAGTGTTAAGCCTCTGAAATTTGTTCAGTAAAAAAACATTAGTAGATTTTTAGTGATTTTACTCAGGTAAGAATAAGCTTGTATTTCAAGTTTTTTCTATTAAATTTCTAATATTAATTTCAAAAATAAAACATTTAAACTAATCTAGACTGAAACATGCTTAACTGATGTATCTGGGTTTTGAATGAAAATAAGAGTCAGTGGGAATATTCACTTCAGCCTTTCCTGACTTTCAATAATATATTTATTTGTAAAACCTGAAGTCTACTGATCTACTGAAGACCACCTCATAGTAAATTATAAAATGAAAAGGAGCTAAATTATTCATTTTTACTGCATATATCTAGTACATTTTTCTGTTGCGCACTAAATAAGTACAATATGAACTTGCTTCATTTGCTGCTACTTTTTAGTATATATTATTCCTTGGTTATGTAAATACTGAGAGGAATTCTCAACATCGCAGGAACATGCTTATTAATAAACTTAATTATGATTCATGTATATAATTAGTTAAATAACCAAGTGATATTTAAGATAAGATTTGAAAAGTTTTATCAACTCTTATAAATTTATAAGCTGATCAAAAAATAATGGAACATAGAATGTCATGGTTGAAAAGGAAAAAACAGACAAAAAAGTCTTTAGAACTAGATCTTTGCAATTAATGTGATTTGGAGCCAAATGCTACATGCAATTTTCTCTGAGCAATTCAAAGCAAATTAACAGCATTCAGCATTCATGATATAAAAAAGAAAACTTAATAAATGTTTATTACACAGAGCAGGCATAAGTGGGTAAAACCTTCACAACTACAAACTGATAATAATTATGGTAGCTTGCTAAATACATCTTGTTAATTTAGTCAAGTGGGTTTCACTTTCAAAACATTTTCTTTAAGAAAAGGAAACTTGAAGTTCAACATAAGTGGGAGAGTAAGTCTGCAACTAGTGAATAGCTGCTTATACGCTGAATAGAAACCAGTTCTGCAATCAGATCAGTGCACTTCTTAAGTTACTGATTTATTGCAAAATAATTACAGGAAATTATTTTGTAGAATTGTCAGTTATATGAAAAAAAAGAGTATTTACAGTAGTTGTAGAATTTTTCCTTTATGTAAGTGTACAGTGAATATACACAGATCTGATCATCTGTTTCCACTGTTGTCTGAGTTAATCAGATGAGGATGGAGAAGAGGGGACAGAGGGGTTTGAATATGATAGGCTATGAAATTTATAAGGATTTGGTGAAAGGTGGAAGAACACAATGATTCACCATTTCTTCTAAAGTAAGAAATGGTAGTTACTTAATGTATTTAGAAAGACATGGCTAAATACAACCACTTCTGTTTCAAAATATGTAGGCTATATTGCCATCGCACATTGTGAAGGCCAAATTTTTCAAAAACAGTCTAGATTAATGAAGAGAGGGCAGATTCATCATCATTTATTAAATGCAATACTGATTATGAGAACCTGGGACAAAAAATGGGAGGGAAGGAAAACTCCAGGGGCAAAAATCTAGCTAGACACATCTTCCATAATCTCTTCTCTGAGTCAACCACTGATTATTTTTCACAGTTGGAAAGATCAAGAATGTGATGAAATAACCATAGACAGATACCAGTAATAATGAAACCTGAGGTCTAAATAAATGAATGCTATATCTGAAATACCACCACAGATATACCTGCACCTATGCAAGTATTAACAGATATAAAAGAGAGACTGTCTCGAATTACAAAATAAACCAGAAAACACAAATTTCATTCATTGCAACTGCAATGAACTTACAACTATTCAGACTGAAAAAAAAGCTACTCTATCAGTGATTTAATCTTTCAAAATGCTTATGAAAATTTCACAACAAATTTAATTGCACAAGTAACTACCACTATATTCTATGCTGAACATAATAAATCAGAACTCCAAAATTGTAGCAGATACTTTCCTGGTGGTAGTCAGTGTGTTCCAGGCACAATTCCAGTAGTCAGAGTACATGTATAATTTCAATTGATTATTCCTTGGCAACTGCGCTGCAATGCTCATGTGGGGTGTTGCTGATGAGAACTGTAACATATGCTTCATAGAAAAAGCAGGTTGTGTTCTGCCACTTAACCAGAGAGAAGCAAGTGAGCATGTTTTATTTTATAATTACATAGTACATGCCTTTTATTCATTTCAGTACTGGACATTTTCTCCAAAAGAGCTTAGTTGTTATGATTTTGTAAAATGCTTTCTGAAGATCCACACTTCATAGTGCATACTTTGGTCTTTTACCACTGCCTTTTTTATAACAATATTTTTCAATTCCTCCTTTAACTCCCTCTATATTTCCCAATTTCCTAAACTGTTTAGTCAGAGACAAGACCTTTAGAAACATTCTTTGTAAGAAAATGAAGTAGGAAAGACTTACAAAAAAAAGTGGTTTGTTTACATTTTCCCCACTTCTTAAGGTTGGTTTTTTTTTGTTGTTGTTTTGTTCTGTTTTGTTTTTGCTATGAAAAGATGAGAAGCAAAGGGAGTAGAAATAGAAGTGCTCACAGACTTTCTTTTGTAATGGGAACTCTCAGTAGATTTATTCTTTCTTTCAAATAAGATAATTAGATATATATACATTTTTCCATGGAGCAATGGCAGCAGAGGTCGAAATAGAGCTGATAGAGAGGTACTTGAAGACTGGAGAAACAAAGGAGGTAGTGAGAAACTGAGAATTTATAATCATACTCAGCTAGGACTTCCAAAAAGCTCAGATCTTATTCGACCATCACATTTATTGGGCTCAGCAACTCAGATTTTTGGGCACAGAGTCTCTATGAAAAACATACTATTCAGAGGAATACTGGAGTTGCGAAGTTACAAATGCCTCTGAATGCTTGGACTGTTACTTTGGTGCCCACAAAGAAGACGATTGTCCTTAAAATCCAGTCTCCAGTGCATAAAGATATATTGTGTGGCTGGTGGGGGTGGGAAAGGGACAATGGAAATTAACAATTTCATGAAGTTTGGAATAGCAAATGTATTGTTATAACCCAAAATGTTGTTTATATTTGTTATTGTATATTCTTTATAAGGCTTAGGCTTTTAGACTAATAAAACTAAAGAATTATTTCCACAAAGGAATGGAAAATCATCTCTTGTTTAGCAAATATAAAAAAAAATCATTATCATCCAGATAACCATGGTGTCTTTTTCCTGATCTCTTTGCAGACAAGCAGAAGACTTTCAAAATTATAGAACAGCATATAAAAGTAAGTTGTAACAAAACCAACAAACAATAACAAAAGAAAAGTAAAGAGCAGTTGAATCATTAAGAGTCTTTGGGAAATAGTGAAGAATCTGAGGATGTTTAATCCAAATTCCTGACACTCTGACGTGGTGAACATTGTTGTGTGTTTTATGGGCAGGACTTTCTTTCTATTCGATTATAATAAGAAGAAAGGTGTTTTTGCTGTTGTTTTAACTTATTAGAGGTTACATCATTTTTAATACTATATAAATCTGGAAATGCAATGACTTAGGAAAACAAGTCCTTAAACCAGATTCTCACTCAGAAAAATATTTTGTGTACCTACATTACATTGTGCTTCTAGTGCTGAAACAACACACTCTGCTGAATAAAACTTCCCAATGTGAAATTACCAAGGAACTCCTTTTACAAAGCTTACATGTACAAACTTTTAAAAAGTGCTATCAGCTGTTTTAAGAAATGGCTATAGACTAAGAAATGTAATATTCAAGTTTCATCAGGAGGTTAAATGATTCTCCTTGCAAACTGACAATCATTCCCTTTAGCACATTATTTTTTTTTTTCCTTCTACTTCTGGTATTTTTTGGCTGACATTTCCTCAGTCTTTCTGTAATTAAATGCAATAGTAAGTTAGCAAGTGAAAAGCTAGCTATAAAAATATGCAATCCCTTCTACAAAATTAAAGGATTGTGAAATACAAGGTATTTCTGCTTTGGCTATTCAGTGCCGTAGTAGAAAATATAGCAATGATGACTTAAGAAGGTAAGGTTTGGAAGGAAAAATGGCATTTATTAGTCCAAATATTATATCTTGAAAAGTTTGAAAAGCTTTCAGGTTAATTAAAGTCCTCCTGTGCAACTGAATGTCCATTTATTCAAATATATTACCTGGTGCAATCAAACAGAATCTCTCTCTGTAAAGGTTTGTTTATTAGCATGCTAAGGCACGTTCGTTATTTTCCTTTGCATGAGGAAATGCACTATTACAAATTTGTTCTATATTTATAAAGTTTTAATAGTTAGGAAACAGAGGGTAAGAGAACAAGATAATCTTTAAGACGCAAAGAAGTTACCAATTTTGATAACTTAAATATGGTGCTTGTAATATTTATTAGATAAATTCAAATTAATGGAAATCTAATTGGCAAGATTTGTAAATATTATAAAATTATTTAGGACATTCTAGTCTAAATCTGACTCTGAAAAGTTGCAGAATGATTTACTGAGTGATTAAAATGGGAGGTGAAATTAAATGCACGGAAGGAAGAAGTACATATAATCAAAAACTAGTTTTCAATAACAGAATTTTTAGACGCTGCAAATTCTGAATATGTGCCAATGCACAGCAATGATTGTAAATATATATTAGAATCCTTTCAGGAAAGCAACAGTGAATTAAGAGAAAATATAGACTTATATTTATTTGAACACTGATGAGGAAATCTCTAAGCTACTTACTTGTTGTTGTTGTTTGTCTGCTTAATTTTAATTTGTTTTACTGAGCATCCTTTATTTAATTATTCAGTAGCCTGTCTTTCTAGAGGTTCATGTGGAATATTTCATAATTTTTAAAAGACATTTAAAAAAAAAAAAAAAAAAGACTGAAAGACCAGATTATCATATGTTAATGAGTATAGTTGTCAACGGTTTACAGGTTGGTTCGGCCCGGTTCCGTGACTAGTGGGGCGGAGGGATCCACGGATCCACGCCTCTGAAAAAGGGAAACAGGGGACCCCAAAATAATTGAAAACAGCGGCAACAATCTGAGGTGGAGCAAACTAATTTACTAAACATAGTATCAGCAAAATATAATTAAAGAGAGAGAGTCTGTCCAAAAGGTGGATAGGCCTCACCACAACGCTGAGGTGAGAAGTGCAGTCCAGTTGAGCTGATGAAGAAAAGCAGATGGAGAAGCGCAGATGGAGGAGCGCAGGCGAAGAAGAGCAGGCTAAGAAGAGAGCATCAGGTGACCTTGCCAGGAGTTATATCATCTCCTCGCTGACCACAAAGCCCCCTGGGGAATGTAGTTCTTTTTCTCCTCCAGACAGGCACCCGGAACTTGAGCATCAACAGTCAAACCCCCAGCGCATTACATGATGTTATGATGTAGAATACTGATAACCAAAAGTCGTAAAAACCATGACAATAGTTTCTTAAATTTGGGGAAGCAGTATGGTTTACAGCAGTTCAAAATATACCCCGATATCTTCATTTTTAGCTTAGAGGTTATTTGCCAGATATTGCACTTTTTCCTGCTCATCATTAATTCCGATTTTGTGTTCACTCTTCTGCTTTCCCTATGGCTGTACTTGTTCTATTCCTAAAAAGCTACATTTTTATTAGTAAGCCTAACCTATGACATCTGAAAAGGATCAGAAACAAAGCAGCATTTCAGACATCAATTGTTCTACTTTACAGACATTTAGGAGATGATAAAGTACAAAAAAAAATGCCAAGGGGTAGTTCCTTCCCTGCAAGGTCTGTTTATAGTTGCTTATTCTAAGTAGTTTCACTGAAATTAGAAGACTTTCTGAAGACTTAATTCAAAAATTACTGTTACTCATGAATCAAGTTAATGTTTGTTTTTCTCCCTAAATAATAATACTTATACATCTGGATATATGCTTGGGGGTAAGGAATGCAGCTTCAAAAACAAACAAACAAACAAACAACAACAACAAAAAAAAAACAAATGTTCAGGAGACTTCCTCTGACTGAGTTTCATAGTTATTTTGCTCACTCTTTAATCCCAAACACCAGTCATGCTAATGGATCAAAGATAAAGATTAAAACAAACAGCTGAGTTCTGACTATGAGATCATAGATTGGGAAGCAAGATAGTATACAGACTTGGGAATGCACAGTTGTAGGGGTATCACATATTCACTATTTTACAGATTCATCTGAATTTACTGGAGATTCTGATTTGTCTTAAATACTGTGGTCTTCATTCTGTAACTTCCCTTTGGACTGGTGAACTTGCCAAGATGGGAGAATTGTATTGTCATGGTAAACATGCTATTCTGATAAGCATTAAGCTTTACATAGATTCTCTTAAATTACTCAGTGCTTTCTCAAGAGACCAGAGTTTGTATGTAACTTGATCCATAGGCCTTATTCCTATAACCTCATAAAAGAAGATTCTGGTGACTGAAACAGTGACATGCATTGATGAAATGGAAGATTATGCCACTTTATAAATGTCTGTTTGTAGACAGAATTCAAGAAACTCCTGTTATATTCCCTACTCTTTTTCTCCCCCGCATGGTGTGCTAGCTTCGTTTGGTACTTTGAATTCTTACTGTTTTAGAGCTAGCCAGCTCCTTAGGTGATACAGCTGAGCAAGGCAATGAAGAAAATTGACTGGACGTGGAGATTTAAACATAACTATATCATGTGTCCCCCTACTCATTTTCATCCTTTTCCTCTTTGGGAGTTACATTTATTACATGACTCCCACTGTCTAATTGGGCACTGTAATTTATGTCTTTTTATGACCTCAACCATTGCTTTAAAACAGCTTGCAAATGCATATGAGATGAAATTTATGTCTTCTGAAGTATTTCAGTGAATAGACTGAAGCATGGAAAGTTGAAAAGAAACCAAAGTTCACTAAAAGACAGGAAATACCAAACTTTGCATTTCCAAACTTCCTTTCTAGAACAAATGTGTTAAAGAGTCATATTATTAAAATCACTAATTTGTTTGATACTCTGTGTGTCTTCTGAAAAATGATTGCAAGTACTGGCAAAAAAAATATATATATATTGCTTTTTTTTCCTGTCTTTTGTGCACCTCTCGTTTGTTTTTCCCTTGGCTTCAGTATCAACAAGACTTAAAACATAATTTATAGAATGCCTGTAATACTGAGATCCAGGACTCCAGTTATAATAAATACTAATCATAGAATCATAGAATTGTTAATGTTGTTGCAAGATCATCTAGTCCAACTGTTGACCCATCACCACCGTGTCCACTAAGTCATATCCCTTTTGGGACCTGGCACCTGGATGCACTGCTGTTTTTTATGTTGAGATAACTGTTGGCTAACAATCCTTTCCTGCTATGCAGCTTTACATCCCATCTGCTCTAAGCCCGTAGAAATGAATGCAGTTGTTTTAATCGAAGTGCAGGACCCAGCACCTGGTCGTGTTAAAGCTCATACAATTGGCCTTAGACCAGTGATCCAGACTATTTGGATTCATGCCTATAGTCTTTCTACCCATAAGCAGATCAACACTTCCTCCCAGCTTAGCATTATCTGCAAACTTACTGAGTGTGCACTCAGTCGCCTCATCCAATAAAGATATAAAGCAGTAATGGCCTCAATACCAACCCCTGGGAAACATCATCTGTGACTTTTCACCAATTGGATTTAACTCCATTCACTGCCACACACTGGACCTGGCCATCCAGACAGCTTTCATTCGGCGAAGAGTATACCTGTCCAAGCCATGTGCTGCCAAATTCTTTAGAATACTGTGAGACACAAATTCAAAGGCCTGAGGTAGATTATGTCCACAGCCTTTCCCTCATACACTAGGTGGGTCAGTTGATCATAGAAGGAGAAGAGGTTGGTCAGGCAGGAGTTGCCTGAACCCATATAGGCTAGGCCTGATCCCCTGATTGTCCTGCACACGCTGAATGATTGCAACCAAGGTGACCTGCTCCATAACCTTCTCCAGCATCAAAGTCAGGCTGACCAGCCTGTAGTTTCCTGGATCTTCTTACTAGCCTTCTTGTAAATTGTTATCACACTGGTAAATCTCCAGTCATCTGGGACCTTCCCAGTTGACCAAAACTGCTGATAAATGATGGAAAGTGGCTTGGCAAGCACTTCTGGCCCCACAGACTTGTGACTATCCAGGTGGAGTAGCAGGTTGCTAACAGTTTCCTCCTGAATTGTGAGAGTTTATTCTTCTCACCATCTCTGTCTCTCAGTAGGCTGTCATGAAGATATCTGGTTTGATTATTAAGACAGAAGCAAAGAAAGCATTGAGAACCTCAGCCTTTTCCTTATTCACAGTAACAGCATTTCCCCTTGCATTCAACAAAAGTGAGAGATTCTCTTTGGTCCTTTTCTTGCTATTAATATATTTGAAAAAATATTTTTAATTATCTCTAATAATTGTGGCTAGATTAACTTTTTCTGGGCTTTTACCTTTATAATTTTCTCTCTACATATCCTAGCAACATCCAACATTCTGAGTTTTCTGCCGCTCCATTCAGACATGGTAAACTTTCTTTTTTTTTTTCCTGGAGTCTCAGAGAAATTTTCCTATTCAGCCAGGCAAATCTTTCCTGCTGGCTCATCTTACAGCACAGGGGGCAGGCTGTTTCCGTTTTCTAAGGCTTCCTCCTTCAGTGATGTCCAACCTCTCTGGACTCCTTTGCCCTTCAGGACTGACTCCTAAGGGACCCTCTGAACCGTTATCCTCAGAAGTTTGAAGTCTGTCCTCTGGAAGTCCAAGACAGCAGTTTTTCTGATCCTCCTCCTGAATTCACCAAGAATCAAGAACTCTATCATGTGGTCCCTATGCCCAAAACAGCTTTCAATCTTCATGTCTCTCACCAGTCCTTCTCTGTTTATAAACAGTAGGTCTAGCAGGGTACTTCTTCCAGTAGGATCTCTTACCTGCTGTTTCAGGAAGTTATCTTCCACACAATCTAGGAACCTCCTAGTCTGCTTGCTCTCTGCTGTTTTATATTTTCTGTGAATGTCAGGAAAGTTGAAATCCACCACAAGATCGAGGAATATTGTTTGTGCTACTTCTGTCAGATGCTTGTAGAATGATTTATCTGTTACTTCATGCTGATTGGTTAGTCAGTAACAGACTTCCACCAGGATGTTGTCTTTCCCCAAGACACTTAACGACTTGACATTATCATTCCCAGCATTGAGCTCATCAACATCAAAATACTCCTTAACAAAGAGAGCCACCCCATCACCCCTCCTTTCCTGCCTATCCCCTCTAACAAACTTACAGCCCTCCCTTACAGCACTCTAGTCATGAGAGGGACTCCACCAATGACTTCAAGCAGTGAAATACAGAATCCAACTGGATTGGTCTGTGATTTCATTTATACTTTAAATTGAACAAACAGTGTAACAGCATAGTATTGTTGCTATTGTCTTTCACTAATCTTTATCAGGCAGATGTTATCACGAGATACTATTTTGCTCATGAAGGGATAATTATTCAGATCAGAAAATCTCTCTTATGCTCTTAGAATGCCCAAAAGTGTAAAGTCCTGATGAAACTGTACAGATGCTCAATGAGAGGAAAATCAGAAACATGCTTTGTATTTTTGGAATTAAACCAAACTATTTATATTCTTCTGAACTGAGACTGAGATTACTGGTGCTATACAAGTATTCATTCAGAGGGTGGTTTATGTATAATATAAAACATAATTTCTAGGCTATTACTGCCAAGTGGGGAGTCTTCCAAAGAATTACATCTCAAATACTGAATTATATTTGAATGGGATGCTTTTCTCTATTATTTCCCAATACATTCATTTTCCAACTTGCCTTTTTAATTAGTGAATATATTGACTGTATATGTATTATTATAATTGCCTCTGCCAGCCTGCATGCTTTTAATTGTGGATAAATTTATTCCATCATCTCTCCATAATTTTAGATGGCTACGTTTACTGCAAATGCTACTGACTGCTGGAAAATGATATTTCTACTGTGGAGTCTTGGCTGTTTTCATACATATGTGGGGACAGTTAGATCATTCCCAGCTCTTTCTACCTCATCTTTGTCTCAGATGTGTTTTGAACTTTCTGTTGTGTTGTGACTGTGACACACTTCAAGAGTCCTTTGGTTTTCTTACTATAATAATACAAATGATCCACAAGTGAAATATTTTGAAATTTTCTGAGTTTATAGCTTGGCTTCTGATGAATAAGTATATAGAACATTATCAGTAATAGTGAATTTGTCACATTGTCTCACATCATCAAGGTCTAGCCATACATTCAATAGTAATTTAAATAACACTGCTTTCCATAATACTTCATATAATTAAGGAGCCACTTTATCAACCATGTTGCTAAGAATGTAGCAAGTATTTCTATTCATGTCGAAGAGAGAAAAGGTAAGGAAAGCTTTTATTTTTCTAAAGGTTCCCAAGCTAAACGTTGTAGCTGAAAATGATCAAACAGTGTTTTTGTCAGGGTTCTTTCACTGATCTGTACTTCATCTATGTATTATTCCTCTACTTTTCAGCTGCAGCCTGATCACAGTTTTTGAAGCTCTAGGTTTCTGAGTATCTTGAACTCTGTTCCATATTAATATCATCAGAATGAATTTAAAAGGCTGATTACAATTTTCATGCTAAAACAATGTTGTTCAGAACTAGAAGCTAGTTTTGTGTCTGGTTAAAATGTCAGCTTTCTAGTTATATTCCCATTATTCCCTATTACTTTTCTGAACATCTTAGCTATGAGTTTTCCTGTGTACAGAATGAGCTCTCAGTAAGAGTGAATAACATTTTCTTTTTTTGGCTCCTTAGTGCTATAACACAAAACTAAGCATAACTTAAAGACTATTTTTCCTCTTATTATTCATCATAATTCAGGACATTAAATGTGGCAATTTGAAACAATTATTGTCTAAATATACATCCAAATGGTAACAATACAATGATGCAATCAGTGCCTAATCTTTAATTCTCAGCATAATGAAAACTTTATTGCCTTGGACTGGACAATTAAAACACAGCTATTCTGTCTTTCATAGTGGCTTGTAATTTATCATTTTCAATCTTCTGTTAAAAATTGCAGCTTCAATTGGGTTATACTTGTACATTTATGATACTGTGTAAAATCTAAACATCTAATTTCTCTTTCACTGCCTGACTTTCCTGGAATAAGACATTAGTGACACAGATGAGTAATCTGTTGTTTTATTTCACTTGGGTGTATTTTTCTGATATCTTAAAAGCTGTGGAAGATGAAACTTTAGCCTGTCTGGAAAAGATACGAAAATGTTTATAAGGCCTTAAAAAATTAGAAAAGGTGAAACTGGTCAGGCCTTTACTCTGATCTTTAAAATTCTGTCCTTAGTGCATAATCAAATACAAATATATATATATATATATATATATAAAATTTTATTTCTTTACATCTTTTAAAATATTAATATATTTGAAATGAGTGGTCGTCTTTTCTGTAAAAAGAAATAAAAACTCTTAAGTTATTTAAAAAACATTTCTGTTGAATGTACAACTTTTATTGTCAAGCACAAACCATCTTTTTATGTAAAACAAATTAAAAAAAAATTGCATCCCTATGTATAATTTTGATTTAAATTTTACTGTTTGAAGTGCTAAAATAGATATTTTCAGATATTTCTGAAAAGATTATTTGAGGGAATATGCAACATTTTTTCTGCTACTGTAGAATTTTAGTAATTAATAATGGAAAATAATTCAACATTTTGAGCCTTTATTTTGATGAAAAATTGCAATATTAAATCTTTGGTGAAAGCTATATAAGCAGAGTCGATATTTTTTAAACATCATCAACAAAGATTTTCAAGTATTCAGTCACATAAAAACACTGAATTTTCTACAAATTTTATGGCTTGGTCTTTCAAGGATCAGAATTTGTATATTATTTTCTCTCAGTAGTTTTTTCTTAACTTTCCATAAGCACATGCAGTGTATTTAGTGATTTAATACAGTATTAGGTTTTGCCTTTTTCTGAGTGAATCACATTTTTTGTTTCTGTAAGCCTAGAATCTTCAGGAAAATATAATAAATATACTGTCCACCTCAGTAATTTCCAATTTGTGTTTGGAAAAATTACAAAAAGAAATAAAATGACTCTACAGGGATGATTATGTTTTCAAGTAAAACTGGATTTTCTACAGAAAAAGATTTTTGGTAAAAGGACACTAGATTTACCATAGACTTTTATTGAAGAACTACAGAGTTAGAGGAATTTTTGCATTTCTGTTAGTTTTGGCTTAAAATATATATATATTTCTCCAAGTGAAAGTAAAACTGAGATTTAGGTTTTTTTTCATGTGCTGCTGTCTATTTTCTGTCAGCAAATAAAAACCATTTTTGATTATGAAAATTCATGGAAAACCAAACCAAGTATTTTCTTTTTCTGTGATAACTTCATGGTGTTTTCATCATCCTAACAAAGACATGCATAAGACGTGCATCTTCAAGAAGATATTGATTGCTGAGAAGTTAGGATAATATTTTGTTTGAGAGCTTCATATTTGCTATAAGAATTTCTCACACAGCTCTATTCTGGCTTCATGTTATCATTGCAAAGAGCAGGAGAAATTAGCAATGAAAAGTTGCATAGCTCTGAAGTGTCACTTTGGGGATCTTCTTTCAATTGGCTGTTGTCTCCTAGGGACCTTCTCAACACCCAGAGTCTAAGAGATGCCGAAGTCTCTTGAGATTTGTCTCATTAACTTTGAAAACCTTTTCCTCATTTTCTACCAGTTTTAAAAGAAAGGAGAAAGCTGATAACTTTAAACAAAGGATTGACAAAGAGATGTCACAAGGACAAAAAGGTTTTATTTGTGTTTGATTTAGTAGCAGAGATTTGGTAATTCTTCTTGTGGTTTTGTAATTATAGGAAAAGTGTGCTGCTTACTCCCAGTCCATCCTCTGACCTTCTCTCTCTTGTAGTGGTTTGAATTTTTTCAGTATTACCTGTTAGTCTGAAGTCATTTGTTGAAGTCGTATCTTTATTATATAAATACGTTGTGGTTTTATGATTTTTGTTATCGGTATTCCACATCATAACATCACGTAGTGCAGTGGGAGTTAAAGAGTTACTGCTCTAATTCCATAGATTGTTGATATCTCTGGGTACCTGGTTCTCAGAAGAGAAGAAGAACTACAGATTCCAGAAGACTTTCATTGTTCTGTTTCTGTGTTCCATTTAGACGGAAAGATAAAACTGTTCGCGAGTCATGAGGCTGTCCCTTCTTTTACTGTTTGTCACTGTGGTGTGTTCTGCCAAGTCATCTCGCCTTCTATATGGTCTGGGTATTTTAGTGATTTTAAATATAACCTATTTTATATTCTACATTTACCAAAGGATTTGCTAATCTGAATAAAAATGGAGTCTACAGACAGACCTGAGTTAACCAGGTCAGAACATAGTTTGATGTTTTCTTCTTTCTCACTGGGATGCATTTGAGTAGCTCTTTCTCACTGCCCTTTTGCTGTGGAAGATACAACACAGATGAGCACAGATACAACAAATATTTTTCCTTGTATCAGACTTCTCTCACGATATATCTCTCACATATCAATATATTTCATGGTGTGCTTAGCTGAGACAATGTTCAGTTAGCATGAAAAGCAGGAAGAATTCACTAATCTGAAATGGTTTCTAACAGAAAAATGATGGTGACTAAAGTTTTCTGTTTAACACAATTCCCTTTAGTATGTCTGGTGTGTCCTTTTGTTTCAGAGTTAGGATCCCATTGTGTTTATTTCTTTGCTTGTTGGTTTGTTTCCCTCCTTTAAAAACAATTAAAATCTGAGCTCCTTCCTTCCTTCCTTCCTTCCTTCCTTCCTTCCTTCCTTCCTTCCTTCCTTCCTTCCATCTGACTGATGCCCATCTAATCTCCCAAGCACTGGAAGAGAGCCAGATGAACATCCACACCCTTCAAAATTCCTTCTGCATCTCATATGGTATGGAATATCCTTTTAATCAGTTCTAATTCTGTTCTCTCCTTGTTCTTGAGCCCTACACTGCAAACAGCCTTTACTCTGTTCAACACTGCTGAGCAACAACGGTAAACATCAGTGTGTTATCAACATTGTTTTTCTCCTAGAACCAAAACATCACATCAAACTTGACATTCTGAAGAAAACAATCTGTCCTAGCTGAAACTATAGCTCTGCTTAAAGAATTGTATGTATACAGTTCAGCAACCAGATTTGTGTTTCAGAAATATAATGGAAAAAAACTCCACAAACCTCCCATGGTTGTGTGAAGTTTAGTGAAAACAAAATTGTAGCGTGTTCATTAATTGTTTCTTTCTGGAGGCAACAGTAATGACAAACGATTCATTTTTTTGAATGTCTGATAGTAAATCTGGAGATGATTGAAAAACAGGTACCATTTGAGTAAGTGCAGTTCTACTTAGTACTGTGTTGATAGCTGAGAGTCAAAAGAGAGAGTAATATTTATCTTGCAATACAAATGAGAAGATGGTTGCTCCTTCTCAAAGCAAAATAAACCATTAAGGGTAACCATGAAAAACAGCTTTTATGAGAACAGTGTGTTTATACCTAGAAAATTTGGAACATTTTAGTGTGCAAGTCAAGCCTTTCTTGATGGTTAGTGTACTTGCAGAAAGCCACCATAACTTTTATTGACTTGTTTTGTTAGGCCCAACTAATGCAAATTCTAAATATTATGGTTTTGTTGTTGCTGTTGTTTCTTTTTTTCCTGCTTTGCCTGTTATTCCAACAGGTTTGTAGATTCAAGATTTCACAGTCACAGTCACAGTGCCACAGATGTGCACCCAGTGTTACTGCCCAGTGTGTCTGGCTGAGAAGTAGAAGGCATTCAACACACTGTCATCTGAGGGACAAAAAGGACATATGAGGTTAGGATGAAAAGGCCCTATGACCAGTAAATTCCCTAGTTCTGGCCTGTGAGTACATGGGATTGGGTTTTGCTCTCTTGTGATAAGAGTAGCTCTTCATTGTTCTTATATTCTATTTTGACTTGAGACATTCATTTGAATATTTTGCAAAGCAGTGACATTCACATATACATACATTATGAATTTAGTGTATAGTTATTAACTCTTTTAATTAACAATACTTATGAAATAGTACCACTTATAGAGGATAAAAAAAAATCACCACAATTCAGAATGCTCAAAAGAGAAGGTGACTATATGTTCTATCACTTAATTTACAGACAATAGTTATTTACTATTGCAAATGTCATTTTGCTGCAGGGAATTGATTAGGTTTGTTTTTTCAAACAAACAACTTTGTACTTTGATTCATTATTCCATGCCAAAACTGTATACCTTTCCTTCATACATCTTATATTTTTGATATAAGGATGTCCAAGGCACTAGTATTTAGCCTTTATTTTTCTGAATTTGACAGTGGTCAAATGAAAGTTACAAAAAGCACCACATAGTTTCTTGAGCAACAAACAATATGGAGAATAAAACATATCTGGAAATATCATTCTCAGCAACTTTGCACTGTCCTTAAACTTGAGTAAAAAAGAATATTCCTGCTAGATAACTATGTCATTTCTGAAATGGCATTTTTTTCTCTGACATTTTGACATGTTAGTGCTGCATTTCTTCCTCTACCCTTTAAGTGCCCTTAGCTTAATTTAACCTTGAAAGTAGTATTGGCATAGCAACTGTTTTGAAGAAAGCATCAGAGTTTCCAGTCTTTCTGCAGTTTAAAGGTTAATTATGCACACTGCCAATTTCTGCAAGCAGCCAGACTTTGTACAACCTTCTCATGTATAGCTAAAGAGTGCTGCTGGAAGAGTATATATTTTAAAATAAAACTTGTGAAGTTCCCCTATTCCATTCAAACAGTCTGAACTGTCAGTTTAGCTAACCTTTGTTTGCCTGTCACTGTGTTCCCATGATTAAATGTGAAGATTATAATCATTAACTGTGCCGGGGGTTCACTGTGGGTGGAATTTTGATGGGTGGATGACATTCTGTTTATACTATGAAGTCAAAATCAGACTTCATCTCTTCCAGCTCAACACCCGGAGGTCTCTAGGTTAGCTACTAAGGCCTAGCTGCATTTGTGTCACCTGACTTTAATATTAAATACATCATACATGGCAGATTGGAAGGTATTTTGCTATATTCTTTAATCTCTGCCTTTCTTTTTAACTGCAGTAATCTACTGGACATAGATGAACTTGAGTTGACCTGGACATGAACTCGTAAATAATCATAACAATAACAGAAAGAGAGAAGAGAGAGAAAGAGGGAGAGAATTTTGTTTAATATACAGAAAAACATTAAAAACATTGTTTGTACAGACTTGTTCATTAACTTTTTTTTTTTTTTTTTTAATAAAAGCTAGCTCTTCAAAATATACTATTTCATCTAAAACTTTAGATATTTTTACTGTTTCTGAAATTTATACTGCAATTTTATTTGGTGTACAGCATTTATATTAGTTTATCTTCAAAGTTATAGAATATATGAATTAACATCATATTGAAAAATTCAGAAAACTTTCTAGATACTGTTAGAAGAAAAGATACCACATTAGTTAATTGTTTAGTGTCCCTGTTTATTTTATGATATGACATTAATTTTGTAAAGCAACAACACGTATTATGTTTGCAGTTTTATTTGTTTAAATAAATTTAAGTATTCTTTTTATGGTGCTGCTTAGTTAGCAAAAGTAAACTGTTAAAATTTAACAGAATGTAAGAGACCAATAAAATATCACAAGCTTTACAAGACCCACTACTTCACTACTTTAATTGATTAACATTAAGAGAAAAATACTCGAGGAAACAAACAAACAAAAAAAACTCCAGTTCCTGGATTTCCTTGATAGATTACAGTGCTTTTTCCTCACTTCCTGACAGGCTTCACAATCAGATAAATACAATTCTGTGTAACACCTGTCTCTGACAGGCTTTCACATACATGCCACAATCTCAGTTTTTTAAGTTTCAGTGTGAATAAATTGAAATGAGTCGACTTTGGAAGGAAATTTCAGCAGGTATCACAGGTATAGCTCAAATGGCAGGTGACTTTTGCTGTTCCTAACGAATCACCCTTAGAGGGCTAGAGGGCTTGTTCATCAGCACTTGAACTTCTGATGAACTGTGATCTTGCCTTTAGCTATGCAGACTCGCCATCTTCATCAGCTTAAGCTCAGTCAGAAGGGGGCTGGGCAGAAATAACTGCAAACATCCTTTGTTGTTGCTTTGCAGCAAATTTATGAGCTAATGGTATTTCATGATGTTATTCAGCTAAGGATGTGAGGGAAGTAAATGATCTTAGGAAGCTTGAAAAACAAATTCTTATTTGTACCTTTTTGTTTTTCCTCGAGATAAAATGGTTCTTTCTAAATGTCTTCAGACATCCATACTTCTTTCATGCTTTCCCACACTTGAAACACTGTCTGCAGTGGTCAAGTCACTACTTACTCTTTTTCCAAACACATTTTGAAAATACACTTCTATATTTATTTTTGAAGAAAAATATACAATGAACAACAAAGCATGTAGTTTTTTCCATAGACTTCTAGCTTTTATTGAGTCATCTTAGTTTATCGTAATTTGCAATAAATGAATGTAGAAAGTAAAATTCTTTTATGTGGCATCATATAAAAAGTTGTAATCGTACAAACACAGTGCAGAGAAATGAGTGAAATGGGACTGAGTAATTTTTTGCATGTATATGTGTATATATGTCTATAGGTTATCACAGTAAGGAATACAAGGTTTTATTTTACCTAAGAACCTGTAGTGAGGAAAACCTGTTTTCTTATAAGTATGCATAATGCGGGAAGAATATATTTCAAAACAATGAATAATAGAAATCACATCTGAAAAATTCATCATGAGCATTACATCTTTTTATGAGGATTCATTACAGTAAATCCGTATGTTTGTATATAACACAAAACAGAATGCTTCAAATGGAAATGTTATCTAAAGGAAAAACTTAAGAAACTTTGTCAACATTTTCCATGTAATGCTATAACTTTTTCTTACTTTAATTGGAGATAATTTGAAATATAGTGCTTTCTAATAGATATAATGAATGTAAAATGTTGACAGATGGAAAATATCGACATAAAAAAGATTAAGGTAGCAGTTTGGAAGGTTGTTAAGCTATTAATGATAATAAGAAATGTGTAACCAGCAAAGGTGGAATACCATTTAACTGTCTTCACAATGGGTTACTATAAAGAAAATTAAAGGTAAAAAGGTTGCACTGAACTTGATTGCATGAATGCAGTATCAGAGATAAATACACCTCACTTGATACTTAGTTATTTAAAAGTTTTGTATAAATAATTACTTTTGAAATCAAAAACATGCACACATGGGCACCAGGGTATAAATACCTTTAACACAATTTTAGGCTAGAACTTCCAGGGTAAGCTCTTTCCCTTTTCCCCTTTCCCACTTCTCCCTGAAGTCTTTTCAATGCATTTAGGCTGTAATAAACTAAAAATGACACCATGAACTGCTTTCCACCATTGTACTTTTATTGGAACCTGATTCCAATAAAAGTCAGTGAAAAACATTCTATTGATCTTACTTAATTAATATTAGGTAGAAACTCTAAAAAACCTCAAGAAGTTCCATGTACTTTTGAGTTGCTGAAACGTTACATTATTTGGCAACTTCATAAAACCATTATATGTGACCTTTCTTTTTTATTTAGTTAATTTGTTAGTGCTTATTTTGGCTCTTTAGTCACATGCATTGCTACAGTATAATGAAACTACTGCAAAATATTGCAATGTATATTGTTACCACCAAAAGTTACATATCCAGTTATCCAGCCAGTTGCCCATGCATGCACTGAAATTTTAGTAGCTGCATGTGTAGCTGATGAATAATTTATTTTATGAATTAAAATAGATATTTAAAAGAAAGAATCCACTTAATAAGGTAAATTAAAAGATTGTGGATTTTTTTCCAAAATAATATGAGTTTTCTTCTCTTGCTTGTCAAAAGAATATTCAGCCATGTGCTAAGTTCATTTTGACTTTTACTTAAACCTTGCTATAAAAAGTATACACAAAGCCTAGTTGTACTTCATTTCTCACAGAGTGGGACAGTTTGAATTCAGTTTGGTTTTCAGTAATATGTGTTTTCACACTTCCAACAGTATGTCACTACCATGTCAGGAATCAGCAGTTTGAAATAGTAAGTCAAATCTATTAGAATGTAGAGATCTCAAATAAAAAACAGGAGAGAGTATGGGATGATGTGTTACCACTGAGACAGAAGAATGAAAAGTAAACAAAGAAAAACATAAATAAATTAAAGAGAAACAAAAATTAAAGTTTTCACACCTGCATATTCTCATTTGTATTTATTCAACAGATGAACTGTATTTTATTGCTCTTTCCTGCAGGTGTGCCTGATTATTATTGTGCAAATACTAATCTTTCCATGCTTTTATGCAGTTTTTATCTTTCCTGTAAAAAAAAAAAAACAAATCTTGTTTTATTACGGATAAAAAGTCTGTCTTTGTAGTCAAAGGTATTTCAGACTACAGAACTCTTCTGAATTTGATCTGTGACAGACTCAGTAGTAGAAATTGCTGCAAATGTTCAACAAGTAGATAACCAATCTGCTCGATGCCTTGATGCCATAGGGACTGCCACTAACAGCTCAGAGTGTAGAAAGCATGAACTTTTTATTTGATCTATTTTGGAGTAACTCTCCCTTTCTCTATCTTCATTGTGATGTGGATACAAAAGCAGTATCTTCCATGGAGTGACTGGATTAGAAAACGAAAAACAGTGCTGGAACAGCACAACTGTTTTATCTGCTTATATGAACAACTAACTGCACCGGACCAGTTCTTCTCAGTGTATTGGATTAAAAGCCCAGCAGTAATTTCTAGAAATCTAAGACATCTCTCGTCTCGTCTCGTCTCGTCTCGTCTCCCCTCTGTCTCCTCCCCCTCACCTCACCCTCTCCCTTCCCTCACCTTCAGCCTCCAGGTGAACATCCTATGGATGTAGTGGAGGAAATAAACACTTAGGTGATAAATATAAATAGATTATGAGATATAAATATATAAAAGATAGTTGTCTATTTAGCATGTAGGAATAATATGCAGGACTGAATTTTTTATCCCCAGAACTTTTCATAGCTTCTTCTGAAATCTGAAGGGCCTACAAAACTCAATAAACTGGATATCCTTTTCCATTCCTAAGCAGCTGAAACCATTTCTGTATATGCACCGTTTATATGTGAGGTACAAAATCACACTGAAATGTTGGAAGGATTTCAAATGTCTAAATGCCTATTGCTAGCTCAGTAAAATTGTTTTCAAAGTGTGTTGAGAATATGGAAATCAATAAATTGTGGGGTAAATAGAACCAAATGAAAAAATATTTTTAAAATATTAAAGTACATTGTAGGTCTATGACTAACACTATAACAATGTTGTCTGCAATATATTATAGATATATACAGGATTGTTTTAAACTAGCTAACTTGAGTACCATTATCAATTAGACATGGTAATGAAGAGTAATATATACTGTTTCTTGAATGAGCCTTACAGTGACTAAGTGCCTGAATTGTTGTGCTCTCTCAGAGACTGACCTGTTCTGGACGTCTCATCTGAAACAAAGCCTAGAAGGAATAAGAGGGTTTTGGATGGAATACAATACAATGAAAGGGGTAAAAGTTGATCATATATTCAAGAACTGAGATTTCTATTGTGAATGTAGCTATTGAAAGTGCGATGTTGCAACCAACTCTAGAGAACCTGTTTTAGCAGGAGAGTTGGTCTACATGATCTCCAGAGGTTCCTTCCAACCCCTATAATTCTGTGATTAATTCTGTGATATGTTTCTCATAGTAAAAAAAGTCTGTGGTAGGAAAATTACTGTTATTACCAGATACATTTATTTGACCATTTTCACATTATAGAATAATGGAGAAAGAGCAGTCAACAGATTCAAACACTGGAAAAAGACTGATGAACTCATCACCATCTGCCACCAAGACCAATGAGTTAAAAGACTGTCAGTTAAATAAAAAGATTTAACATTATCCTATTTCCAGAGCAAGAACAGTCATACAATATCATGAGTTCTTGGAATTAGATATTTCTTGGACATGAATCCTTTATTCAGACTAGTAGATGTTCCTACACAATTACCTTAATTAGCGAAACACTCTTACATATTTTTGCAAATGAAAATTAGAAATGCTTAAATAATGTGATTTGCCTTTACAATGAAAAAGTTGGAATATGTCTTTGAAAACAGTGATAGAGAAAAATGTGTTCCTTTAAAGTATTTGTCCCTAAAGCCATTCTGATGCAGGCTTATGAATGATATTGTGCTGTGGATTCTGTTAGAAATAGTAAATAAATTGAAGAAAGGGTTCATAAAGCAAAGGAAAAAGAGAAATGTGTGTAGACTGAGAGAAAGGGAAATGCTCAGACAGAGGGACTGGACTCTGAAACAATGGAATCATCAGCACTGTTTTACACTGCAGCCTAATTCAATGTGTCAGGCCATAATCAGCTCCGTTTCACAGTGTTTTGCTCCATAAAAGCAGATTTGTTTAACCACAACCTCTATTTCAGCATGACTGAGAATGAAGAATAACCAATGAAACCAGGCATACCTCACGGGTTATATTATGGGCATAGAATGAATCCATCATTTGCTGAAGAAGCAGAGAAAAAGTGACAGGCTCATTCATGCCTTAGAGTCATTTTTAGGCCTATTGAAAATTTTAATCTGTGCACTTTGGATGAACTTTCCCACTTCTTAATTTAGTACACGAAGTCACGTGGTACAGTCTGTCTGCCTCAGATAGGACTGGACATCAGCACCTCTAAGCAGTTTTCTTCTACAATTTTAGCTTGGCTACCTTGAACACAGACATGTAAATTTTGTTTAGATGAGGACTTTAGAGTTAATTAAATGCTGAATTTGTTTCTTTAGCAATCACATATACCGTAGGGCAAATATAACATCATTCCAGCAATCATTTTAATGTAGCATTAGTGGCACTGTACTTTTTTACAGATTTTTTTTTCCTAAAAATGCACATCTACATTTATTAGCTTGATTATTTTCTGCTCTCTCTCTGTATAACATAAAAGAGCTTGCAATTTTGGGGAAAAAAAAAAAAATAGAAAACAAATTAAAAAATTCATTTAAAAAATGGATCAAATCAGCTAATTCAAATAAGTTGCTTATTTAGAAAGTGTATGCAGCTGTCAAATAAATGAAATTACTGTTAAAAATGGTGGCAGTTCAGATAAATGAGGTAAGTGTATTAGCTCATTTCTACTAAACGACGTCACGTTTGCCTTTCAATACCACAGATTGTGCTACAGTCTGCATTTGCTGTACATGACAGGTATGTTTGAAACACTGGAAGTGCTGTGGAACAATGTGTATAAATAACCTAAACTTGACAGTCCATATTAATAACATCAAGTTTGGAAAATGGCAGAATTTATAGCATTCACACACACCCTTCCATTAAATTTTACCCTCTGCAGAAAAAATAAAGAAATGTGTAAATTGAATTATTTTCTGTATTTATCTATAATGAGGAAAGAATCATACTTCTGAAATAAATTCATTTTCAAAATATTTTCACATTTAGAAAAAAAAAAAAAAAGATAAAATGTAGTGCCTTACATTTAATTTATTGACATCTCTAGGCTACACCTCAGTGAAATACAAAATCCAATGGATCACAGATTTATTGTGAACATTGGAAAAGAGTAAGTGAATATGACACAGCAAGAATACAAGAAGTAACAAAAATACATTTTTCAGTGGATAGAACCTTAAAAAAGTGGCTTAATTTTGCTTTGTGTTTTTATGTCTAGGCTTGATGCGAAGTATTATGTCTACTTCACTTCACTTTCCGCCTGCTGCTGCCTAACCTTTCATTTCCAGACATTTGAACTGAAGATTAACAAGGCAAAGAGACAAACAAACAAATCCCTGTGCTGTATATATGGAAAATAATGATAATCAGCCTTATTCTTTCAAACTTAAGATTTAAATGTAGAGCAATGCTATTTCAATGTAATGCAAGTCTGATAAGTATTTGACTGATTAAAAGGTAAAAAGTTCAGTGGGTGTGAAAGATCAGAGTAACCAGTAGATGAAATGATTAAGACAAAACACTTCTGAATCTGGGCAAATTATGTTCAATCTGATAAATCTTGTTAATCATAGGCATTTTAAAGGTGGAAGAATCTGGGTGCTAATTCTTAACAGCAATTTATCTATTTGTTTTGTTTAATATAAAAATTTAAACAGCAGAATTAGACCTATTTCTTTTCACTTAATGGTAAGACATTTGGGAAAGATGTTTCCAACTTCTGTCTTCATAAAATCAAAGTCTTGGTTGATTCTTATTTCAAAATGTTTGTTGTTTTTCAATCTCAGGCTAAATAAATAAATAAATAAATAAATAAAATTGCATGTCCTGCATTCAGTGTGACCTATTTATACTTTTCTGTTGCAGAGTTTCAAGTTTATTTATTGCCTTTACAGTTTATCACACTCAAAGTAATTGATGGTCCAGAGTTTAAATAGATTCCCAGTAGTATTAATAAGTACCTGACCTTATACCAACCCAATATTCTGTATTTTCCTAATGCAAAGATGTTATTTCTGCATCCTGCCATTGGAAACAGAAATTCATATGAAAAAGTCAACGTAGTAACATGTATGAAACAGTGTAGCCTTAGAAATGTACTTAGATTGTCTTAGATTACTTTTTTACATTTGTATCTCCTCTTTTCTGGCAAAACAGATCACTAAAATATGACTAAGTATAAGCTTTCAGAAACTAAGAGAAATTACATTAACTCTTATTGCAATCTAAAGATACTAAATTATATGTGTTTTTAATCTGATGAAGATAACTGCATTTCTTGAATTACCTCTCATATCCTGCCTCATATTATCAACTTATAGAACTGAGTTTAAGTTGAGCATGACTTCAGATGACAGCATTCATATATTTTCTTTGATATAAGATTCTTTTTTTTTTTTTTCTTTTTTCTTTTTTCTTTTTTCTTTTTTTTTGGCTATTTTCACACACTTCTCAGGATTTGGCAAACTCTAAGAACCGAAGATTTGTTGATGTATCTTGCATGCAAAAGCTAATGGCAGAATGTAGGAAATCTGTAGAAAGACAGATTCATCACAGTTATTATGAATGTCTTTTTAAGTTCCAGTTGACACCACACTTCAGCATACAAGACTATGCACATAACCATAAAATATCAGTTATATTTGAAAGTCTTTTAATTTGATGTCTTTTTTTTTAATTTGTATGAACATAAAACTGAATTAAAACGTCAATTTTTGAAGAATTGTATTTGTTCATATATAGATATATAGTAGCTGACAATGGGAAAATTTGAGACTGTAGAATTTATATTTTCCCTACTCTAAAACTGTGCCATGACCATCAGTCTTCATATGAGAAATAATTCTCAAATCTTGATCTCTGTAATTGTTCTCAGAACTCTGCTAGTCTGACATATTTCAGTTGTGAATGTCTTCAACAGAGTTCAAAGCTTAAGACAATTTTTAAGTTTGAATGTTTGTCCTTGCATTTTCTTCTCTGAATTCTATTCAGGTGTGAATAATTACTTATAATGTAGAATTAAAAAAAAAAAAAAAAAGCCTAAAATAACCAATTTATCACTGTGTATTGTGTGTTAATAATCCTAGCCTTTGTACTGTATTTTAACATATATTACTCTCAAAACGGAAATTCACCCCAAACCTGATGATTTGCCAAGCAATTAATACTGATTTATTTTTAAAAGAGCTATTATTTGATTAATTTATATGTTAATATTTTAATCACATATCTTCATAATACACTTTGAGACATGTTTAATGTGGATATTATATGGTAGAGATTTTTAATATTAAAATACCACTTTGTCAGCTTGCTTGCTTTAGTTTATTTATTTATTTATTTATTTATTTATGTTGGTGCAACAATTACTGGAAAGAATAATTTTTATATTTTCGCTGAGCTTTACGATTTTTTTTTTTTTTTTTAAATGTTATATTTAGGTAAATCAGAATAATTTTGGTTTTCAGATTTGCATAGCTATCCATCAATCAGCTTTCAGAAACAGGGATAAGTTATAATTCACCTGTCACTAAAATAAATATCTGCCATGACCACTTGATCAAAATTTCTCCCTTCTAGAAAGGTCAAAATTTTCTTACAAATTCCAGTAAATGATATTTATATAAACTCTCTGTGATGTTGAAAATTCAGCTGAATAGTAAGGTTTCTGCCTTTGATCTTATAAAATCACATATATGATTGATTTCTCTGAAAGAAACCAAATTTTTGTTGTCTTCAAGGTAAGGCAAGAATTGTACTCTGTGCAAACAAACTAAAAATCAAATTTGGTTTAAATTGAAACTTCTGTCCAGTGCACTGAATGCAAGGCGCACACTTGTTTTTGGGAACTTGGCAAAGTAAATCAGTGATTAGCAAAGCCACATGTAGCTCTTACCCAGAAGGCAAACATTTAGCACTTTCATCAGTTTCCTTTTATCTGTCTCTCTCTGTCAGCACCACTCAGCTCAGCCTTCGATCTGATGAGAGGGCACTGGTGTCACGACAGAGAATGTGAGCTAATGAATGTGTAAAGCTTTCATTCAGCAGACTAGAAAATTCCCATCTAGTGAGCAGAAATGGTAACCTGATATGATTGAGTTTATAGCAGACACTGATATTACATGCTTTTAGGTAAAGGATGTGTGAATTTGTGTTTCTCTAAACATTATTTTATCGTTTTCCTAATTACTGTTTTATTGTAATTACTTAAGACTTTTTAACACAACTACAGTCTAGAGAAGATATTAATTTTATAATATAGTATAGCTCACTGAATTTAAAAAAAAAAAGAAAACAAAAACCAACGAAAACATTTAGTTACAGGCACTCTTTTAAAAGATGCTCTCATTCTATCTGGAATTATTGGTGAGTGATAGAAATGAGAAAAATCTCAATCAAAAATGAGAATGAGAAATGTGTCCAGTATGGCTGATAGTTTACTGTAAGGTTCAAATCCATTTTCAACTTTGTAAGGTTCTAAGGTTTATCACTACAACACTACTCTAACACACTTTGAAAAAAGTAACAAATCTTGTCACACATTAACTTTGGACCCTAATTTAGAATTTCTTGCTTCTTATTAACCTATCTCACTCCCAAATCTACTGTCCTACCTAACTACTATATTATATCTTTCTGGCATTACTTTTGTTATGTTTGTATTCAAAAGCTGTAGCACTGAAAATATCTGGGCAGTAATAATGTTCGCCCTTTTCCTCAGCCATAGTTGCTAACCCTATTGGGATTTAAACAGGAAACAGCAAAATGGGTTTGTGAATAAGTGAAGGATATGTTGAACTGCAGAAAATAAAAAGAAAACAATCATTTTGATACACTAGCCCACAAGAATAAATAATAGATTCACTACTTGTTGTCATATGGCTAATTCTAAATGTCCTAGATTTCCTAAAATAGATACTTTTGTGAATACTCTGGTAGGAATTAATTGACCTGACTTTCTCTCCAGTTCTCTCCACTGACTGTGAGGAAAATCCAAACTGCCAATTTTCACTAGCACATTTTATGCTAAAATTAGATTCAATTAATCAAATATTTCTCTTCAAAACTTGGATTTTGCTGACTGATTATTTTCACTAATTTAGTGTGTTTACTACCAGTTCAGAATGCAATTTATTTTGAACACCTTGGATAGGGTAGAGAAGAGAGTGGTACTTGTTGCACACTGGTGAAAGATTCAGAAAGCCTGAAGCACTTGAAAGTATCAATGCAATAAAAAGCTAACAAATAAACAATAACAACTACAAATCCCTCTTGCAAACATAAAAATTGAAACTCCAGAAAATTGTATACCAGTCACTCATAGTTATCTATTTTAGAAAAAAAAAAAAAAAAAAAAAAAAAAAAAAAAAAAAAAAAAAAAAAAAAAAAAAAAAAAAAAAAAAAAAAAGGAGCACTTAGGATAAATTACTCCCTCGAGATGACTGCCATTCCATGCATCATTACACAGGAAATGTAGCATTTTGAAAAACATTGATGTTCTTGGCTAGCTAGCTGCTAGTGCTAGTTCTGTGAACCTTTGACTGTCAGTATTTAATTCATCATCAGGAGGCATTTGGCTCTGCAAAGGGAAGTCAGATACTGATATTTTGACTTTCAGCAAATTTGACCATTCTCTAAGGATCTACCTTGCACTTGCTTTTGTCAGATACCCATAAAGCTTTGGTCGGAAACTTTAAAAGACCTAACGATTAATTTAAAACATTCAACTGAGAGTAATTGCAAAATCGTCTAGTGAGTTCAAGCTCTAGGTTGTTTTGTATCGTGAGATTCAACAAATAATACATGCAACACTAGCATGTCAACAATGTGGCATCCATTAACACTGATGCAAATGTTTTTTGACAGGTGATAGTGTGATTAGACTTTTTTTGCTGTGTTTTCACAAATGTGCAAAAAAATAAAAATAATAAAAATAAAAAAAATCCAAACAGGCAGACAGATGCTATTCTGTTTATATCACCTTTTGCTCTCTTGTTCATCATATACAATACTGTACTCTTTTCCTTCACAGTTAATGTGAGGGATAGACTGTAATCATCAGTGTTATTTTCTGAAAGAGATTAAATTTTTTGTCTTTTGTTCTACTGTCAGTGGATAGTTGACCTATTCCAATTTATACTGGATTATAAAAATCTGTCTTCTAAGTTTTTTGTTTGTTTGTTTGTTTGTTTTAATAGATAAAAAATAGAAACAACAACAACAACAAAAGAGTGCAGATAAAATACACTGTATGCCAACGGCAGACTGGAAAAGCCATTTCTTTAACACTTTAATAATGTCAACACACTCATGTAAGTGGATAACCTGGACACAGAATTATCCAATTGCATACTTTTCATACTGTACTTCAATTCTAAAATAATTAGAAAATATAATGAAAAATATCCCACAAGAACACAAGTCTTTAGAATAGCAGTTGCCAGCACAGATTTACACTCTAAAGAATTAGAAAGGCTTTTGTCTGAGAAAAGCCACAGAGCAGAGTAAATATTATTTGATGCAAATCTGCTGTGGTTTGATAAAGGACATCAAATAAAAAAGTGTGAAGCACCAAAACCAAAATACTGGGAGGTGCAGTTATCTAGCTGTCTGAATGATATTCACACGACTCAACATGCTTCCTGAGTGCAACCTAATCCCTTACAGCGCTCTCTTTCACTGAAAATGAAACTCCTCCTTTCCAGCTACAGCTCAGAATAAAAATCATTTTCTAAATAGATACTAATCATAAGTTCTTGATTTTGAACATAAAATGCAGTGCTGTATACATGTATATGCAATACATATTGTCTTACATATAAATAGCAAAATTTGTGTGTTTTTTTCCTTTCTTACCCTGAGTAATATCATACTTAATCCTGATGACATTGGTGAGGGCTTCACATGGGTAAAAGGCATTCAGACTGAAGCTGCAAAACTTGGCTTAAGTGCAAAGGGTGTTTTGTGGTATAATGATATATTTAAAAATCAATAGGCATTTAACCTGACATCTTCTTTTGTGGTGTGAAATTCTGTTTTACCCAGCTCAAAGTCCAAAGACTATTGATTCATATCAGAAAGGAATGAGCTGTCTGTTAATTCTTCTCTTGGTGTCTGTTTGGAACTTACTCTGCTATTAAAACTTACTTTTAAAGCACATTCAAACTTAAAACTGTACGTCTCTGAAAAGCATGTTCAGAAAGTGTTGCAGACACTAGTTCTTTCCCCACCTTTATAACTGCTACTAAATATCATAAACTACTGTAAAAATCAGCAGAAAAAAAAAAATGTGCATAAAACTGTTCTTTGCAGTGCAAAGATCTCTATCTGATATCTCTGAAATCTAAGTTATCAGATGCATTTAAAGTCTCTATTTTTTTTACTTTTTTTTTTTTTTTCTCTGAAATTTGAGGCATGTTTTAGTCCTGTCTATTCCTTCCCTTCCACATCTGATTTTTCACAGACTTTCTTTTTTTTTTTTTTCTCAGATGCATCATTGTTACTATGGTTTTCCTATATTTATTAGATTCTTCATGTGTTCATACAACCAAAAAGCTATTTCTGTTAAGAATATTATCTGTGGGTTTTGATTCTGTTCTTTTTCCTATAAACATTTATTTTGGAACTTATACACAGTTCCTGTTGCACAGCTAACTCTATACTGTACCAGAATTGAAATAAGAACCCTAGGACTTAGTTCTACCTCTCTGGGGAAACAAACAAACAAACAAACAAAAACACAAAAGCAAAACAAATAAATCTTGCTGTTGTAGAATATACTGCATTTTGGGACTACATACATACAGAAGTTAACTAATTTTCTTACAGTATACATAGATTTTTTATACACTTTTGAAAAGAGATTTCTCCAAATATACTCTTAATAGGCCTTTGTTCAACAAAGTGTGTAATGAAATTCTCATTCTGCTGAAGAAGAATAAATATAAATCTGCACTTAATTATGTACTGAATTGGAAATATAAAATAAAAGGGCTCTCCTACTGGCTCAAAGCTGTTATATGAAGCACGAGTTTATCTCACTGACATACTAAGTCAGTGAAATTACAGTAACACACTTTCTCCTCTCTTGCCTAGTACAATGTAGAATAGAAGAGTGTGGCAGACAAAACTAAACAGCAACAACAACAGGAACAAAACCAGGCAAACTGCATATTTAATATCTCTGAAGATATTTAGAAAAGCTTGATGTCTTAGAGCTCATAAAGAGATACTGAGGTTATCTACTTCAAAATCATTGGTTCTTTTTTTTTTTTTTTTTCACTGAAAATATGCTAATTGGAAAAAAACCAACACTGTTAATCTATCTCAAAACTGAGAGAAATTGTACCCATACAAATTAAATCAGATAGCTGCCACTGACATTGAAGTCTTGAGAAAGAAGATAAAACTTTAATTTACAGAAATATACTGATCCATTGAAGGTCATGGCTAAGGTGGTACTGAAACACTGCTATTTGTGATACTTAGGTTGCTTAGTCATGAATGTTGTCAGAACATGAAGATACTATATGTAGAAAACAATAAATCTGTATTTATATCAGTGATCAGTGGGCAGAGCATTTCTGACTTTGTACATTTTTCAAATTGAGAAATGAAAAAAATATGGATGCGCTTAGGTAATTCTTAAGTTTGAATTCATCTCATATTTCTGTGTTGGTGGAAAGAAACCCATAAAACCAAAACCAAACACAACCTAAAAAATTATAAGCATAAAAGCAACATTTCATTCAATCACTATCTTACTTGTGAAAAAATATGACATAAACTTGGAAAACTATATATAGTGCTCTTAGTAAAAGATCCCGTTTTGTGAAAGTTAGTGGAAAAAGTTAATGATAATTCTTGAAAGAGAAATGGTGTTATGAATTTCAATGGAAACAGTATTCCTAGGAAGTGTTGGAATTTCATTTGTTCCACCAGAAAAATGAGAAGACAGATTGTTTTTTGTAGTTCTTGAGTGCCTAATACTCTGCATCTCTCTGGGGCTGCTATTATGCTTGTCACTGTCTATAACTGCTATGGATACCCATTCATATTGAGTAAAATGCATGGGATACTCTCCCTGTAACAGACTGTCAATATTAAAACATTTTAGTTCTGTGCACTCCATGTAATGGAATAGAGGCACTGAATATTTCCTCATCCTGGTTCACAGCTACATAAATTCCAGAGAAGTTCTGCCTTAGAATGATCAGTCTGTTATCTGTTGAAGGTTCGTGCATGCCTTCTCATGTTATTTTGCATCTGTCGTGCTGTTGGGTTATGCTTCCTCCTATATTACAATACAGATTGGCACAATGCAGTCAGCTTTCCTGTACACCTATACATAGGACAAGAACCTGACCAAATCTGTGTAGTGTGGGGGGCAGGGAAAAATTTCTTGTGGCAACATTAATAGCAGGTACAAAATTTTAATTTCATTGGTGGGAAAAAGTTCAAGTTGCAACACACATTAGTCTGAGCTATGTCTAACAGTCCTTAGTGCACCCCAAAACCAAAATGGAAAATGTATCTTGTGATCTCAGCCAACAGATGCAAGTGCATTTTATTGTGTCTCTTTGCATTAAGAAGCAGCCCTTAAATAAAATAAAAGCTTTCCAAAGCACCCTGGAGGGAATATACAAGGAAGTGTGCTTCAAATGCCCTCTGCGCTTTCAGTACTACTGCACAGCTTGTTTCATACACTGTAACTCTCCTGCTTTCATATTCCCTGCAAGTGACACTGTAGTTGAAAAGATTTAATACTGAAATATTTGGTACTGAAATAATACAGTATCCTTGTTCCCTAATGATATCATCATTGCCTGAAACAGATTCTTTACAACATATTAAACAGCAGAAATACCCTACAAAGCTTTCAGCTGTAGTTTTGTGGATAGATAGTTATTATGAATCCTTAAGAAATATGCAGTAGGTAAAAATAATTAGGAAAGCTGTTACATTATGAAAAATAAAACAGAACTATTTTTGTATTATGTTATTTTTCAGAGTAGGTCACTGAGCACTGGAAATAAAACCTAATTATTCCCAGTTGAAAAGTTCAATGTCACTGTTATGGTATGACCTACTTTCTGAAGCTCTGAAATTTTTGGCTGGCTGAATAATGGTTGAATACATTTTTTTTCTCCATACATGAAATCCACTGGATTATTTTCCATATACCACAAAAAATCTTATTTGCTTAAATAAATTCATATTATTATGAGATGAATTTATGGAAAAATTAGGTGAAGCATGACAAACAACAAAGGGATACGATTATATAGGGCTGGCTTACGCATTTACGATTACGATCAGATGCAAATTATGCTGTATAAATAACATAAGAGGGAAGTAATAACTTTCAGAGTCAGGCTGATTATTAAAATGAAGTAAATATAGGACTCACCATTAATTTCATAATCAGTATTTATGAACTTTACATTTTGTCGTTTTCTGTCTAATGACATTATTCACTTAAAAACTGATCTGAGTATTGATGTTTCCACTCTGTTTGCCCATTAGTTTTCCTTAGAAGTGAAGACATGTCATTGTGTGAAATATGAGAGTTATTAGGATTTTGTTGACTACTTCTGATAGTGACAATAAAATTACATCAAGTAATCAGCAATTTATTTTTCCCAGTCTCTTGCCTGAATAAAAACTTAAAAGTCTTTAGTGTTTTTACACAAAGATACACTTTGGCTTGGTAAAATAAGAACATTATCATCAGACAGATATCAGAAAGAGATGAAATGTGAGCAAGTAATAGATAGGAATATCTTAAAAAGATGGGCTTTTCATATGACCAGTAAAGATGACACATAAGATAAATATTTCAAAAAATGGTGGTTATGTAAATAAGCTGCTGAGTTCTTGAAATATAAATGTTTAAATTTATTTCCCCGCTCTGTTGTGGAAAATAAATTTAAAATTGTTACAGTTTTGAGAGTATAGAAGTGTGCTCTAACTACTTTCAGAATCTCAGGTATATTGTCATATATATCTATGATAAAAAAAAAAAACCTTGAAGTTAGTGTTTCTTTTACCAACATAAAAATGTGAAAGGTATATGAAAAACTTCTTTCTATTATAATTTGTGAAACTGGTAATATCATCAATACATACATTTACGTAACATGCTTTCTATCATAAATAAATATATTATAATCAGGAAAATGCTACATGTCTAAGCTGAAATAACCTATTCTTAGCAAAAATGTTTAATAATGCACAAATACTTTCATTTTCTGAAAATTTTGTTTCATTGATAATAAAGTTGGAAGAAAATATTTTGTATTTTGTACATAAAAACACATTAAATGTGTTGGATTTCAGTTGAATTGAATTGAATCTTATTCATGAATTGGAACAAAGATTTGAACTGCTCAGGAGTATTTGTGAAGAGATGAGATCATAAGACTTAATTGCAGATCCTGAAAACAGTTTTCTAAGGATGATTCCAGAGTTTTTAGTTATAATTGTATTTAAGTTTTTACTTTAACACTGGGGCTTTTTCCCACAGTTACCTAGTTAGGTTATTCTTTCCAGTTTTATTTGAGGAAAAAAAAAAAAAAAAAAGGTGCCATAAAAACCTATTACAGATCAAACAGTTTTCATGAGTATGCAGGTCTTAAAATTCTGCATATCAAATAATCTTTAAGTAACTGTACAATTTTCAGTTTTGACTTCCACCTCTTCATATCAAGCCAAAACATAAATGTAACTATAACAATGCTATGACTACGCCAATATAGTTATAACAGTACCAGTACCAGTAGTGCGATGGCACATTTTTTTCTTTTGACAATAAGAAAGCATATTAAATTAAATTCTGTGACAAATAAATTTGTAGCTCAATTCTAATATTTAAATTCCTTTTTTTTTTTTTTAATTTCCTTGTATTTACTGCTTAAATCTTTTACATTTCTGTGAAGAAAAAAAAACTATTCCAGACTAACAACAGTTAGACAGACTTTACACAGATAATGATGCTGAAAGATCAAATATTCAAATATCAAAAAACTGAATTTTCAATTAAAATTGTCATTGTCAAAAATCTATTGGGTGTCTAGATAGTTAGATAGTGTTTTCAAATTCAAGTGGATGTGTGCATGTGCACCACTCCCTGTGACTGTATTAGCAGCTATGAGGTTTCAGCTCCAGGCTGTCTTTTCTTTCAGTCATCTGAAATGAATCCACAGACAATTCCTTTAAACGACAGTAAAATTCAAAATAAATGCTTTAAGCTATACTATGCTGCAATGTATTTTTCATTCCTTGTTGTAGGGAACATTTTCAGTGTTGTTATATTCAATAAATGACAGCTTTGTACAATCAGCTTCATCACAGCTACCTCTGGTGTCAGAATGAATCTCATACGTCTTTAGAGGTGAAAGACACTATACATTTGATCAAATCAAAAGTGATTCAAACATCATTCAAATTCATTAAAGATATTTATTTCTATTTTAAGAAAGAAAGAGTTAATTAGACTTTATATTTCTGAAATGATATACATTATTGTAGTATGATATATGCTATATACTATAGACTACTATTATTGTAGTATGATATACATACTATTTTGAAATGAAATCCACTTTAAATACTTTCTTTTACATTTTGAGTGAGATAATTATGCAGAAAACATATATATGCTGGTACCAAATGTTCTCTGCAAAGACTTTTGATTTCATTTTGATTATACAAATGAAAACTGACAATTCTTCCCTCTGTTGTCTGCTCTTCTCTTCTGCTTTTGGGCAGATTTTAGACTCTTTGTTTAGAAGTGTGCAAATAGCAACATACAGCAACTTTAGTTGACACAGATATGCATATGTATTTTTGTATACATTTTTGTACACTTTATTAGAAGTTGATAACACTGAAGTAATATAAAAATGTAATTTTTCTGTAACAAATTGCAGGATGACTCTTTCATCAAAGATAAAATATGTATTTTAATAAAGAAAGTAACAGAAAAAAATTTCATGTATTTAATTTATTTTGATTTAAGTCCTATTTAAATTGCTAGGATGCTGTCAGAAATTTGCTTTTATTAGTCAGAGTTTGTTACTTAAGTCAGGAAAAGTATTAGCTTTTCATAATAAGATTTGAAAAAGGATAAAGCAGATGAAAATGGTTGTCAGTAAGAATGCACTAATTGTAGCATTCAGTCAAAAGACAACACGCAGAAATAAAATATCTCTTGGACTACAAATTACAAAGATTCTATGGAGATGAGAAAATTAAAACTGATTACTCTCTGTAATCTGAGTAAGGGAAAAATGGAAGGATATTAGGTGTTTTTTGTTGTTTGTTTTCTATTTTTTCTCTCAGTAATATTGAAGGACAGATTTCTGTTTCTAACTGCATTTCATCTTCACTGGAATAATGAGAAAGTAAATAATATATTAATGTGTTATTTCTTTTTTTTCTTCCTAGTAGTAGTTATTCATTTTAAATTGTTTACTACTTATTGATTTTTTTTTTTTTTTTTTTTTTTTTATATTTTGTTTCACTATAAAATTCCTATAAAGGAATCATCAGAACAACTTTGACAGTGCAAAGCATTGTACCAGTGCCAGGAAGAAGTACTAACTGGACTAAGGAATACCAACATGGGTGCAGCAATGTTTCACAGGCCTTTTATCTTGTCTTGAGTGCCCTCATTTGAAACACATACTATTTTTGCTCAGCAACTTATAAAGTTAAATGCTGTAATATAAAATATATAAAAGGCAGAATATGTGCAATCAAAAATTGACTTAAAAAAAGGATAATATGTAATCAATTAGAAATCCTTGTATCGGATATTTAAAGTATTTGAATTCTGTGTACAATTTGAAAACAAAGTATTGCTATTTTTACTTATTAGTGGCTTTAAAAGAATGTTCATAAGAAAAATTTTAGAATTTTTTAGAATAGGATAATAGAATAGTGATTGCTTTTTCAGGGAATAAAGTTACATTTGAAATTCCTTTCATTATTGTGAGGGTGTCTAATTTTTTGTTATTTTTATTTTTATTTAATTTTATTTTCAATTACTAGTAATGAAAGTTTAGGTAGAGAGTTTTCATGCACAGAATGAGTGACTGATAACAGATTTTAACAAATACTTTCATACAAAAACGTATGTTTTTTTTACACTGAGCGTTTTATTGGGTCTGGACATTGAAAATTTAGCTCCAACCTGGAGATCTACTTGCTATTTTTTTTGATTAAATATTAATAAAATGAGATGCCAAGTTTCCAGAGGTTTTTGTCAGAATATTAAATTCTCTTATAGACTGAGGGACTATACTTGTTTCTTGAAAGTCTGAAAGTGATGATAGATGAAGCTGACACATGGAAGTTCTGGCCTTCATTTTTAAGATCGAACTGACTCTGATAAGGATGTAAACCAGAAAGAGAGAAAG
>JAOWBP010000001.1:118376213-118401502 GCA_028571105.1 Tragopan temminckii | reverse complement strand
CCCCCCCCCCCCCCCCCCAAGGAAACTACAACAGATACGAAGAGCAAAATAACACTATTGGATAGAAAAAAATTCTCAGCTACAAAACACTTTTTTCAGCATAGTCACCACTATTAACTATAGTGCTATATTTGTCCGTGATCAGCAAGAACCTGCTGCTGAAACACACAAACCAATGCCTCATTGTCCTTTCATCCACAATTTGGTCTCCATATGCGCTCAGCAAGCATCAGTGGATGTCAGTAGGTGCAGTATTTTCCACAGGGAGGAATTCAATGTCACATCTTTGACTCATACACACTTCCATTTCAGACGCCATTTTATCAGACTGCCCCTCTGCTGCCATCTGTCACATGGCAACAAAATGTAATAGAATATTGGTGGAAGATTCAGCCTGTACTGCCACACTGCCAACATCTGCCTCTGACATCTTGGGCCAACATAAAATATGAGACATTACTTTTGAAGCAACACTTATACTCTCAGACTGTATAACATGCTCAATACAGTATTTAAAGAGCACAGGTTTTTTTGTTGTATTTTTTCCTCCTCTAGATTTCTTACAATTCTGATATCCTCAGAATGCACTTCTTGTAGTATCCTTATCACTTCAAATCACCTTTTGTTTTAATTGCCATGTGGATGCTAGTTTCATCTACTGATCTTATCAGCATGCCCACTAAAACACTGTGTTTAAAATTTTAAGTAGTTATAGGTAACTTTTATTCAAATACTTATGTTTGCAATTTAGCATTTAGCTACTTTCTATGCCTGGAAGGGCTAATCTTGTTTTCTTTCAATTATCTCTAGGTAATTTGTGGAGCATGTGGTGGTTATGTTTCTCTTCATTCAAGAGGTTAATAATTCTGCAGGGTTATACTTTTGACATTTAAACAAATACCTTCCAAATGTGTTTTCAAAGCAGGACTCAGGAGTTATTCTGAGGTAGGACTCTCCTGTACCTTTCTGGTCCTCTTCAAACAGCATCATTGACTGTGCATTGACATAGTGAACAAAAGACTTAACTTGTTTATAGCATGTTAACCAGCCTAGTTAACCATGCTTAACATGCAGATTAGTATGCTTAGCTGAGATGGTAACTCTATAAAGTTTAAATGTGCTTTGTTTGTATAAGGCTCAGGAAACCATCCCTATTTACCAATATGCTTAGTCTAAGATCATACGCTTGCCTAAGCTCATGACATCCAGTCGTAGAATTGCCTCAGCCTTGACAGTGAAAAAGAAAACAAATAAATATAACTCCTCATCATCTAGAACTTTTCCTCCTCAAAAGTCGGTCATGTATTATCCCTAGTAATAATTCAACCAGGCTGAACACAGCCACGTTTCTACACAAAGAACCATGACAAGATCAACAGAATAACATGCTAAGTATAGATTTTCCTGTGTCTTTGGCAAACTCTGTGGATAAGAGTGAATCATGAGATTTGCTATACATGAGCTTATTTTTCAGCCTACTTTCTCTTTGCACAATGAAAAGCACATTACTCATTGATAAATGTTGTGATTACTACCTTAGTTTTATATATTTTACTAAATGAATGTAACTGATTCAATTTATTTGCTTTTTGGTTTTGCTGATAAGATGACTGCATTTCATGCATTAACACAATGTATCTCTTTTCCTCTACATTCTTACATGTCAGAAATTGATACTGATTTGAGGACAGTTACTGAGAATCTATCACCACAACAGAAAATGCCTTGTCCATGAAAAGAATTCTATCATTCAGTTTTGCATAGAAGTGCTGAGAGGTGCATAAAGGCTAAAAAGCAGACTATATAAGCAAGGTACTTATTTAAAGTTTATGTTTGAGTGAAGGAAAAAATCAATATATTTAAATAGACTGTCCATATATTCACCAGTACTGCGTAGGAATACATCCAAATATATGTTCGAAAATTTCTTAATTAAAGTTATTTTACTAGATGGATCATGTGTATGTATGAATTTAGAGGTTTTGTAGCTGTCAAGGACAGCTGTTTTATGCATTAAATGGTGGAAAAAGTCTTATATATTTCAACATTTTCTACCTGTCTTAACTGGATGTACCTCCTTCCAACAATGGAAATTTATTGTCTTCATTAAAAAATGAACATTAACAACATATTAATTAACTTTAATTAAATCCAACTGCACTGTTTTTAGTAAGATCCCTTTTAAAGTTTCAGGAGACAAAATCCTTGCTGTATCAAAATTACTTTGGAAAATCTTACCTCAAGAATGCTTTGAAAGAAGATAAATTATTTTCTTTTACTGAAAGATAGTACATATAAGGCAGATAGTGAGCAGAAAATTGACTTAATTCAATTTGCTTCTGATTATGTAGTGCATTTGTGTCATTATTTTATTAACTCTGATGTAGTACAAGAGATTTCAGTAATCCAATTGTGTCTCAGATTTACTCCCTTTATTGGGTTCCTTGACAAGGATAAGCTCATGTAAGTTACCATCAACTTATGTTCACTCTTCCTGAGCTTGGTATTATGTAAGCTACTCTTGGTATTAGGTGAATTAGATATTGCAATGGCTCAGTTCTCTTGCTCTCTTAGCAAGTACTTTCATGGGATTCTATTTCCTACCTAATAAATGTGCTGCAGATTTCAGCTGGGAGAAATCTGCTTTTAGAGAAGTCTGGAGGCATGACTTACATTCCTCAATAAATTTTTGTGCAATTTCTGTGTAATGGAACAAAAAAACCCACCACCACCACCACCACCAACAACAACAAAAAACTCCATCCTGACAAGACAGATCA
The DNA here is from genome assembly GCA_028571105.1 of Tragopan temminckii. Classification (NCBI taxonomy): domain Eukaryota; kingdom Metazoa; phylum Chordata; class Aves; order Galliformes; family Phasianidae; genus Tragopan; species Tragopan temminckii. The sequence goes on along the minus strand of JAOWBP010000001.1, from coordinate 118,398,722 downwards.
GCCATGTGGTTTTGAGAGCAGGCTTTCTGCTCTGACAAATTGAATTGCAGTAAAATTAAATGAGAATTACTTAGGCACTCATTTGCTCTATGTCTATGCTCAGTTGATGTTTTGATCCAATACCATGTCTAAATTTCCCACTACTTGTTTTCTGCAGATACCAATAAGATTTCAAATCAAATTGTCATGATTAAGGAGGTGGGCAAACTTCTTTTACTACCTGCTTATTCTTACTTCCACACTCCTATGCTGGAGCTGGAAGTTACATCACAGGTGTATTTTCGTGATCTCTTATCTAACTGCCAGAAAGCAACCCAATAATAATGTTTTGCACTCTTATTGCAGAACTTAAACTAAGAGGAAGGTTCTCATCTTCCTTCCTCAAACTTTAATATATTATATATATACTAGAGTTCACGTCTTTGCTAGCTTTTCCATCACCTATGTATCTGTTCAACAGAAAATTGATTTCACTTTGATAAAATTCCAAGAAAGCTTTTTTTTTCCTTGTTATTGCTTTAGTATCCTTACATCTATCACCTAAGGAAAATATTTTTTTCACAAAAAAACAAATTTTTTCTTCTTCCTGTTTTCAGTCCAATAATGTAGCATTTAGTATCACTTTCTCTTTCCACTGACAGAAAATAAATATTTTCAAATGAGATAAATTTAATTTAAGTAGCAGTAATTTCTCTAAATTTAGGAATTCAGGCTGGATTGCTTTTTCTGATGAATTTTTCTAGTCTTTTTCATCTAAAATAGGAAGCAGATGTACTAATCTACTACAGATACACTGAGAATAACTTAAAATCACTTAGATAATTCAAACTTTCTTTGTCTATCTGAAATTTGCTTTGGGATTAAACATTTTCTCACTGAGCAACTGAAAATATTCTGAAATTTTGATCAATCATATATATCATATAGGCAGAACTTTCTGTATAGTGAGCATTCACTGTAGAAATTACACTAACTGGTAATAGGCAATCTAGCCAAGTACTGACATATCTTGTTTCTGACTGTGGTGTCAAAAACTGTTGGATAGAATTTTGCTTTAAATATTTGTAGAGAATTTGCAGATTGAATAAATGATTGTACTAGTAAGACCAAGAAAACAAAATCTATTGATGTGAAATATATTATTATTTTATTTATGGAGTTTTTCTCCACATGTTGAGAATCACTGGAAACGACAGATTAGAAGAAAGCTGAAGTGATACTATGCAGTTGCAGGTTGATTGTGTTATGATAAAAAAGAAAGTAACTCCAACTGAAGGAAATTTCAAATGAATTCACTACAGCAAATGAGTTATTGTACAAGACTTGTTGAAACCTCCTTCATAACACCAGAACATAAACATTGAAAAAGGGGAGTATGCATAACATAGGCAACAGGAAAATCTTGCCTTGTTTACTCTGTTGGAATGAAGGTTCATTAAGTTATAATAATTAAAAAAAAAAAAAAAAAAAAAAAAAAAAAAAAAAAAAGCAGAAAAGGTTGTTAGAGTGGGGAAACTAATAATTCTCTTGGAACAGTGGTGAAAGGGTATAAATTGCAAAAGGTATAGTCTGGAATAATGCTGATATGTTTACTCTGAAAAGTATTCCATAGAATAGGAAATTCTTTACCAGTTTGTTCGTAAACTGGTGAAAGCATCTGTGTGAATGCAGAAAATCCAGAAAACTCTATCTTTACTACAATTTAGTATTTATTAACTTTTTATTTGTTCATATTTGTGGGGTTTTTTCACCCACCTTTCACCCCTTCTCCTACTCTGACCCTGCCATGCCATGCAGAGAAACAGTATCATCAGCAGAAATATCTTCCATGTGCTTTAAACCAGCACTGACAGGAGCTCTGCAAGACAGTTTCTTTTCTGAGATTAAATCTGCACAACAAAGATATTCCTTCCTTGCACACTGATAACCACTGCTAGGACAGCTGTATTGACAGGTGATATGGAATGACAAATACAAAATAGGAACTACTCATTATTTGTAAAATGTTGTGTTACGTTTCAGAAGATTTAGTTGTTGGCTAGCTGAAAATTATCTTCATTCTCAGCTGTGTTTTTCACTCAGTTCCAATATATCTTATGAGATGGCAGCCTTGCTTTCTTTATTTTGAATTCCTGGGGCTTTTCTAGTTCATTACTGTTTCTAAAATTCTTGCACTGACAGAAAGCTATTTCTAAAAACAATTTAAATTCATGTACACTGGATTAGAAAGATCATTTGTATTGAACAAGAGAAGCACAAGATCTTTGACTACACTGTGCCACGGTTTAATTTTTTTAAAACAGAAGTGATTTTAACTTGTTTGAACAAAGTCCAATGCAGAGTAGTTTTATATCAGCTGTTACAAATTGCACTAATGAAAAAACAGACACTTTCTCAAATAAAGATTATTAGTCCAGTATAAAGCATTTTACTATAATCTGAATTTACTTCTCTTGCTGCCACTGATTTTCTGCAGTGATGTCTGTTTAGAAGAATACTTGTGCTCATCCTATGGAGATGCTGAATAGATTTCGATCTGCGATATGGTATTGGATACAAGGTTGAATTTCAAACTTCTGTCTTTTCCCCATGAAAATATCTTTTGAATGTATATATATATATATTAACAGAATTCTTTATTTTTGGTTTTACATGGTCACCTTAAACCAGAAGAATCATTAGGGAAAGGAAGTTGATGTATTTTCATTATTTCAAATTCTTTTGTGTGTATGAAGTGTTTATGTGCCCTCAGAAGAACTTTCCACATAGATGTTGTTATTAGTGTGCTTGCATATTCTCAAGATCACAAAATCACAGAACTGTAGGGCTTTTGAAGAGACTTTAAGAGATCACTGTGTCCAACTTTCTGCTAAAGCAGGTTTCCTACAATAGGTTGCATAGGTAGGTGTCCAGATGGCTCTCGAATATCCCTAGGAAATTTTCTCAGGTATCCTAATCTGAAACATAAAATTAAGCTGTAGTTGTCACCCTGATCCTGCAACAGTCTTGATACAGCGCCAATAAAAGAACTACTGATATTAATCGGTGTCTTTCTCCTTGTCTTGATAAGACTCGTATTATATTTCTGATCTTTAAAAATACCTATTATTCTGCAGTGCTCCATTACAAGCTGAAAGTCATCTCCCCCCCCAAACCTTCTCAAAATCACTCTGCCATATTAGAAACATGTTAAATGTTTCTTGGTAACTTCACTTCCTCAGAAAATTATCGTGTTATACATCTCATTCAAACGGAAGAGATTACCTGCCTTTCTTTAGAACTATACATCCAACTAAGATATATGAGCTGCAAGTCTGGAAGACTGTAAATCAGAATTAATCAAGATATTAAAACACTAACAATGCACTATAACTTCTTGTGAACTGGGCTTCAATTCTGACTTCAATCTGGGGAAAGGATCAACAGTAATCATGTTAATAACAAACTGTCAAACGTGCTCTTCTGTTGGTATAAAGCACTTGGTAACATTCTCTGAGAGAGCCTTTTCCCAGTGCTGGAAAAATTCATTTTAGGCATCAATCTTTCTTTTTTCAATCAACTATCCTCAATTCTCACAAAGTTTGTTTTTAACTGAGCTTTGGTCAGAGTTGTTTTTTTTTTGTTTTTTTTTTTTTTTTTTATGGTATTATTAAGCAAGGTTGTTCTTTATCACCTCTTTCATTTGTTCTGCCTTTAAACAGAGAAAAATACTTATAAAAAATTCTCTGATCTTTTATATCTTCTTTCTTTTTTTTTTTTTTCTTTTCTTATAATAGCTTAAGTCACTGACATATAAATCACTGACACATAACACATAGGATTCCCAAAACCACAACTGGAAAAATGTGAGGTGAATCCTGTATCTCACAAGCTGCAGAGAAAGAAAAGTAAGAAAAAGAAAAGGCACTCCGTTGTCAGACTCCTACAAACCTGAGCCATGTGATACAGTTTAGCACTAATCTAGAGTTTACGCATAATGACTCTCATATGGTGGAACTGCAAATGTCCTCTCTACTTTCCCATTTCTCGACCTCTGTCCAATACCTGGATAGATTTTAACGTCAAAATGAAGGAGGATTTGTAAGCTCCCAACCACCAAATCCTTTTTATTCAGTTCTTCGTGTAACAATGCTCTCAGGAATTTATATACCTGTGGAATATAAATCTCAGCCATTTTAACTAATAGACAATTTATAAATCCAAATACACTTTTTTCTTTTTAAAATTTCTTATATGCAGATTTTCTTTATTAAGATTAATGCGTATTATTGTATTTTCAGCAAAATTGTTCCAAATGTGCTCATGGAACAATGTTGTACCAAACTCACAAAATTTTTATGTTAGGAATCTGATCAGCAATTTATTTCAGTACCAAAGACAGAAAACAAAAACTTCCATTAACTTACCCATCTGTAAATTGTATAATCGGGTAGCTGTTACTTGATAGGCTTAGAGCTAGCAGTATTTTAGAGAAACTTGAAACAATTCTAAATGGTCAAGCACTGTAGCAACATGTTGCTTTTGTTTTATTCTTTACAGCTTGATTTATGTTAAGGACATTTGCTTCCTCTGGAGATCACAGAATACCCACTCTGAGGATCTATTCTGCATATAAGGGAGGGAAAAGCAATCAGGTAGCCTGGCGCTGTGCCAGAAAGCTCATTGACTCTCCAGATACACAGACTACCTGGCTTTCCTCCAGGAAAGGAGAAAATTCTATCTTTAAAAGATGCAATACCAAGAGCCTATCAACGACAGAGACATTTTCCATGGCAAACTTCTTAACTCTGAGCAGGTCAGAATTAAATTTAATGTACTGCCTTTAGGTTTTCTGTATGAATCTATCTGCAAGAGAGACATTTCCTAGACAGCTACAAAAAAAAAAAGTCCATCCGCAGGGATGGAATTAATTGAAAAAAACACTCATGCAGAAAGTTAGTCTGAGTAGGTAATCTGTATAAATTCTTTAGTGAGAAGAAAAATTGTAAATGTGTGTTCCACATCTAATACTCTGCTTTTAAGATTCTTTATATACTTAATTGTAGTCGATAGAAGAAAGCAGAAGATTAACCCTTTAAAAATGTAGTAGATTCTGCTCATGATAAAGTGAACTAAGAATTATATTTAAGATGTTTCAGATTTGATTACGGCTCACCTCACTCAGGCATTGTTCATGAAGCTGCCATTACAAACGCTAATTTAGAGGATAAGATTTGCAATTTTTTATTAGACTGAGTAACAGATCCAGCATTTACTACTTTGTTGTACTTTCTGGGAAAAGATATACAGAAAGGATTCTGTAGAGATTTTTAAAATCTCAAACACACTTTCATCAGTGAAGAATTCTAATAAATTAGATAATTAGAATAAATCTAATAATTAAATTTTAAACAGATCTATCAAATCTATTAGTATATTACAAAGCTAATAGTTTATAACATTTTACAGATATTGCACTAGGACTGTGAAACATTAAACAATACTTAGAAAAAATCAAAATCCAAACAATAATGCTAAAAATTATGCAGTATATTTATAAAATCTGGCTGTATTTTAAAGGATATTCTGAAGCAGTTATCTGATTTTAATGCTCTGTTAGATACAAGCAAATTGACAGACTGAATGCAAATCATTATTTTTAATAATACTTATGCCCTAATAAATGCAGAAATAAAAAAAAGATGAAGGAAATTAAATGATTAATATAATGAAACACATTCAAAGGTTTAATCCTTGTTGTAAGATTGCACAAAATTTGTCTTCCTTTTATGAAAGACTACCTCCTCTCCTTTAGAAAATATTGAGAAAAAAATGAAAGAATGACTTAGAGATTTACCAAATATATTCAATTCTATCAATCACAAAAAACATTCAATTTTAGGTAAGTGTTTAGATTTTGTAATAAACACTTGCTGGCTGAGGGAAATTATGCTCTTCAGATATTTTTAATTAGCATGGGAGATAATATCAATATATATATATTTGTAAATAAATGTTTTCAGGTCACTGATATGCAACATAATTTTTTTATACTTTCTGATACTATAAAAATTTCTGACAGAGGATTTGAAAAGTATCTTAAAACCATCACATTTTAGCTTTCTCAAATTTAAGTTTCCTTGTACAGTGATTTAAGTTTTACCTCTTTATTTAAACATTTTTTATTTCTTTTTCTGATCAAGCAGTCATTATAACATTCTAACAAATAAGGTTAACCTATAGAAAATTAAAATTTTTATAATATAATTTTGCATAGTACCAGTGCAATCAGTACTGTGCTTCAGCACAATTTTAATTTCAGCTAAAGTTAGATTCCCCTGCTTTTCTTTGTAAAGGTAGAATAGATGAAAGAATCCTGTGATTATTCAGAATATTCATAGAATCATAGAATCCTTAGAGTTCCAAGGGGCCTCTGAAGGCAATCTATTCCAACCTCCCTGCAGTGAACAGGGACATCCACAGCAAGATCATGTTGCCCAGGGCCTGATCTGGCCTGGCTTTGAAAGTCTCCAGGGACAGGGCATACACCACATCTCTGGGCAACCTATTCCAGTGCCTCACCACCATCACTCTAAAAGACTTTTTCCTTACATCTAACCTAAATCTACCCTCCTTGAGCTTTAAGCCGTTTCCCCTTGTTCTATCCACAGACTCTGCTAAAGACTCTTTCCCCTTCTTTCCTATAGCTCCCCTTTACATACTGGAGGCCACTACCAGGTCAACTCGCAGCCTTCTCTTCTCCAGACTGAACAGCCCTTGCTCTCTGAGCATGCCCCTGTAGGAGAGGTGTCCTATTCCATGGGTCTTTTTTGTGGCCCTCCTCTGAACGCAATCCAAGAGGTCTATGTCTCTCCTGTACTGAGGAGTCCACAACTGGACGCAGTATTCCAGGTAATGCCACCAGTGCAGAGTAGAGGGGCAGGATCACCTCCCTTGACCTGCTTGTCAATGCTTCTTTTGATGCAGTTTAAGATATGATTGGCTTTCTGGGCTGTGAGGGCACATTGCTGGCTCATGCCCACTTGTCATCTACCATTGCCCCCAGGTCTTTTTCGGCAAGGCTGTGCTCAGTCCTTGCATCCCCCAATTTGTTTTGTTAATGGGGGTTCCCTCCACCCACATGCAAAACCTTGTACTTGAATTTGTTGAACCTCATGAGGTTCACCTGGACCCACTGTTCAAGCCTGTCTAGGTCTGAATGGTATCTCATCCTTCTGGTGTGTTGACTGCATCCCACAGTACTTGGTGTCATCAGCAAACTTGCTGAGGGTGCACTCGACTTCACTGTTAGTGTCACTGATGAAGATATTAAAGAGTATCAGCCTGAGCATTAACCACTGGGAGACAGCACTCAACACCAATATCCATCCAGACATTGAGCCATTGACCACCACTCTCTGAACTCAGTCCTGCAGCCAGTTCCTCCATCAAACAGTCTGCTCATCAAATCCATATCTTTCCATTTGGAGATTTTGTGGAGCACCATGTCAAAGATCTTATGGAAGTCAAGATAGATGACATCAGCGGCTCTTTCCTTGTCCACTGATGCTGTGACACTACCATTGAAGGCCATATTAATCTGTTATCATCAAATAATTATATAAGGCTAAATGTCTCTGGCAGTACTTTCTTTAGCAAAGAGCCTATGTTCAGGTGGAATTCTAACTAATGTATTATCTTCCATCACTAGACCCTAATTTTGTTTGAATTGCAAACAGAGAGATAAGGAGCAAAATGATATCATAGAAAAACAAAGCAGAGCATTAAAAAAAAAAAAAAAAAAAAAAACAAACAATCAAACAAACAAAAAAAAACTTTTAAATATTTATCATTTATAAGAAATGGAGCAAGGAAGACCTGGGGAACTACAGGCCAGTGAGTCTCACCTCTGTGCCTGGAAAGATCATGGAACAGATCCTCCTGGATGACATACTAGATCACATGAGGAATGAGTCAGCCCGACTTACTGGAGGAAGTTAATTCCTAACCAATCTGGTGGCCTTCTGTGATGGAGTGACAGCACTGGTGAACAAAGGGAAGGAAACCAATGTCATTTACCTGGACTTGTGTGAGACCTTTGATTTGGTCCCATACTACATCCTTATCTCCAAGTTGGAGGGATGTGGATTTGACAGGTGTACCACGTGGTGGATAAGGAATTGGTCGAAAGGCCGCAAAGTGTGGTGATCAACGGTTCTACGTCCAGGTCAAAGATGGCAATAAGCGGTGTCTCCCAGGGGACTGTCTGGGAATGGTGTTCTTTAATATCTTTATCAATGACATTGAAAACGGAATTGAGTGCACCCTCAGCAAGTTTGCTGATGACACCAAGATGAGTGGTGCAGTTGACACAGTGGAAGGAAGGGATGCCATTCAGAGGGACCTCAACAGACTTGAAAGGTGGGCCCGGGTGAATCTAATGAGGTTCAACACAGCAAAGCGCAAGGTTTTGCACTTGGGCCGGAGGAATCCCAGGCATTTGTACAGAGAGGAAGAAGCAGTCCTTGAGAGTAGCCCTGCAGAGAAGGACCTGGGAGTCCTGGTGAATGAAAAACTTAACATGAGCCAACAATGTGCTCTTGCAGCTCGGAAAGCAAATGGTATCCTAGGCTCCATCAGAAGAGGGGTGGCCAGCAGGGACAGGGAGGTGACTGTCCCTCTCTACTCTGCCCTCGTGGGGCCCCATCTGGAGTACTTTGTGCAGGTCTGAGGCCCCCAGTGTTAGAAAGCGTCCAGAGGAGGGCCACAAAGATGATCAGAGGGCTGAAGCACCTCCCCTACAAAGACAGGCTGAGGGAGCTGGGCTTGCTCAGCCTGGAGAAGAAAAGGCTCTGGGGTGACCTCACTGCAGCCTTCCATTACCTAAAGGGAGCATACAAACAGGAGGGGAGTCAACTCTTTACAAGGGTAGATGATGGTAGGACAAGGAGAAATGGTTTTAAGTTGAAGGAGGGAAGAGAAGGTTGAATATCAGGGGCAAGTTCTTTTCTATGAGAGTGGTGAGGTGCTGAAACAGGCTGCCCAGAGAGGTTGTGGATACCTTGTCCTTGGAAGTGCTCACGGCCAAGTTGGATGGGATCTGATCTAGTATTAGATATGCAAGTTGGTGGCCCTGCCTTGGCAGGGGGCTGGAGGTTCACGATCCTTGAGGTCCCTTCCAACCCAAGCCATTCTATGATTCTATGATTTCATTTTGTTCAATTTTCCTTCATTACTTTTTGGCCTTCCACACTTCTTGAGTTTTCCTTAACATCCTTGAACATGTCTAGAGGGCAACAGAGGCAAAATAATGATAAAGTAAACAACTTTTCTCTGATTTAGAATTGAATTGTTCAATTCAAATGTAACATTCTCAATTTGCTGCAGTGATTTCTGAAGATAAAGAACTTACTAACATTTTCTGTCAATGTTTCTGTCAATATCACACCTTGAGAAAATGTTTCGTTTGAGTTCTGAAAGATTTATTTCCTTGCATTCTTGTAGTTGTTTCAAGAGGTTGAATTGAATTGAGATTATGAGAGAGATTTCAGATAAAAATCCATGAGATTTTATTCTTACGTAAAGATGACTTATGTCACCTTCTTTTGGTCTGTGCAGTTGGCAAGAGTTCACTCTGTGGATAAGGAAGATCCATGTTGTCATCAGTGATAATACATTTGAAATCCACATACACCATGTTAAGTGATTTGGCTACTACGTTTTCCTTCAATACTTACACAGTGCAGAAACAGTATACTGTATCAATAAATAGTGTTACCAACAATTTCTTCTGACATACTTCTACCTAAATTTTCCTCTTATCCATACATAACTGCATTGAAGAACCAATGCATATTTTAAAATCACAGGTTGTCATACATTTAATACATGCACACGTTGGTTTATTATTATTATTATTATTATTATTATTATTATTATTATTCCTTACGAGGGGATTTAAATAGAAAAGTTTCAGGAGGAAGACAAGGAAACAAATGTAGCATTTAGGCTCCTTCCAAAAAAAAAAAAAAAAAAGTAAAAACTGTGAACTGGATAACACTCCTGTTCAACTGTAAGTAAGCAGTAAATGTTTCACAGCTTCTTTTGTCATCAAAATATAAATTCTAAAACCTTTAGGAAAGAAAAGGAGAGTCAGTAATCCTAAACCATCTCGTCAAGGGTACACCTCTGAAAGAGGTGCTGGATGGACTTGTTAGGATATTGATACTGATGAATTGGTTAGAAGGGGCTTGAGGCTGAGAGATTTATTCTAAGAAATTTCATATTACACAGAGGAAAAGAGGAAAATGGTGAAATTTGTCCCCCAGATGAGTAGATAGAGCAGTACTTAAGCCTCTTTAGTCAAGTCTGTCAAGATTCAGGAGATATTTCAGTTTAATAGAGAGTGTCTCATCATTTTCTGTTCTGTCTGCAGAGAAAAGGTCCTCCATTTTCACTTGGAACTTGTGTCCTTGATGTTTCTGTTTTCATAGCATGCTCACTGGGGTGACAGTATCCAAGGCGTGAGAAGTGTCTGCCCTATTGTCTGGTTTGAATGCAGATTACTGTCCACAAGAGACTTGCCATTTTTATTTTGCCCACGTTTTCTGTTGGCTTTCTCTCCCCCAGATCATGACAAATGCTTATGTCTCTAGTCCTTTGCTCATATCCTAGCCACTGTCAATCAATCATAGCAGTTAAGAAAACGTCAAGTATATACAGTTAAACTGTGTCACTGGCTACTGCTTAATCAAGCAAATCAGAATGAGAGCAATCTCTTGACTCACCCTTCCCCACTGCGGCAATGGCACTGTTTCATCACCCATCAATAGCACGCTTTCCCAAAGAATAACAGTGCCAATTCTTGTAAATAACCCATGAAGACACATTCATACCAAATTACTCTGAAGCCAGAGCTCTTTTTTTCTTTTTTTTTTTTTCCCTGTTAATTAATGAGTAAAAGACAGAAACAGTGTTATGACTGTAAAAATTACGTTAGATTGCTATAATTTTAAGACACAAAAATGTGAATTCTGTAGACAGAGCTCATTGATGGAAACTTAAGAAAAGATGATGATATGGAAGGCTCTTTGGCAGATAGATTGCCTCTTCCGAAAGATTGCAAGTACTGTTTTGGAGTGAAGATGTATGCGTCCTGTTTCTTGACATTCTATTTCCAGAGCCTGATGGCAGTTGAGATTATTGTCTCTGAGTGAGAGTCTGCATACTTAGGAGAATGTGAACAATATTCTCTTCAGTCTACCCAGAAGATTTTAACAAATCCGGACACCATGGAAACTTGACCTTAGGAAAGAATGTAAGAGGAAATTCGAAATTCTCAGCATGAAGTAGTCATAGTGGCTGCAGAAAATGTGCAAAACAAATATGCAAAGATTTTAAAGGAGATAAAGTACATCAATTTAAATGACCTCTTAAAAATGTAGATTAGTTGATGCCAATTCTTTTTGCATAGATTTGTATCTTGCATGCTTCTGTTGTGCTCTATGTGTAGAACAGTACACTGTGAATATCCAAACTTCAGAAGTTGATGCATTTTGTAGAGGACAGGGCTGAAGTCTATCAAGAAAAATGAATAATTCAGGGTTATTTTCACCACTTTACCCATTCCATCATGTTTTTCTCCACAGACAGTACTAACTAGGTTATGCAGAAACTGAATAAAAGTGATGCCAATTCAAAGCAATATGAAATGTTGACAAGCAGAAATAAGCAAATATGCAAATAAAAATCAGTCAATTAGCTACAAATTAATTTTGTACATATTTGAAACTATGTATGAGTTAAAATCTTTGTCATTAACTAACTGATGATGAACTGTGATAAAGAAATCAACAGTACTTAAGTTTTCACTGTAACTATACATATAGTTAACTAAGTAGTCTAAAATGAATATATTATCTTAAATCTTTTTTTAAAAAAAAATTCATTTAAATCTCCTTTTCTCTCACATAACTAAGCTTAAGTCACAATTTAACTCACAATTTTCATCAAGAGGACTGAGGAGGAAGAAACACTGACATGTCACTGATTGTGTGAACATTTGTAGTTTCAGTAGGAAAAAAACAAGTACAGCAGACTAAGGTGTACAGAAGGATGAAGGTAAATAGTGTAATGGAATACAAGTTCGAGAGAAGTAATACTACTTTTGAATTAGTGATATTTGTCTCCTTTCTGTTTCAGATTAAATTGGTAAACACTGAAATTAACAGAAACACTTTAACTAATATTAAGAATTAAGACATTAAAGCCATTGTAGAAATCCTTTTTGTCAATAACTTATCACTAGGTGAAACAAAGCTGTTTATCTTTCACCAGTTCACTCAAATACCAATTACAAATTAGAGAGAACTTGTCCTAAAATTACTGAAATTTATCAGAGTTACTAATTTCTGGAAGATAATTTTCCTAATATGGTAATTAGCTGCATACTTTACAAGTATTTGCATCTTACCTGCTCTTTAGCCTATTTAAACGCATGTGGAAATGTATTGTTTATAAATATAATTGTATAAATAATTAAATTATTTATACAAAAAATAGAAATATAATTTACACCTGTGTACATGGCAGAAGGTCTTTGTTCTTAGCGGTCAGTGAAATTCACATATTCACTGGAAAAATACATTTTCTTGTGACTTCACTTTAAAGGTAATGCCTCCAATTTATTTGCATGAAAATTACAACTAATACAAAAAGCATGACACTATTTGATAGTGCAAATTATCAGCTAAGACACTATTTTTTAACATAGTTACTACCACCAGTTATGCATTTTTTGCCAGTGATGAACAGAAGTCTGTATGCCACACTTAAACAAATATGCAGCAGTGGAGGTCACACACTGTCATTGTCACCACTGCTGAAGTGCATCATCTACTGCCTCACAGACCTTGTATCTTCTGTTTGGACTCCACAAAAGTTCAACAAGTTCAAATGAATGTCAATGGGTGCCATTTTTTCCACATGGAGAAATTCACTTACACCTTTACTTCATATGCATTTCCACGCCTGATGTCATTGTGTCAGACTGCCCCTCTACTGCCATCTGTCACACAGCAACAAAATGTGATGGAGTATTGGTGGGAATGTTCAGTTTCAAACGTCATACCACCAACATCCTTTTCTGCTATCTTGGGCCAACGTAATAAAATTGGAGGCATGACTTTTGGAGCAGTCAGCTATAGAAATTGATCTGTAAATCACTTCATTTAAAAACAAAATTGAATTTTTAATTTCTCAGTTACTTGCATGCATAAAATATTGCATTTCCAGACGTAAGAATTTGTATCTTAAATGCCTACATATTAAGTAGTAAGAGAAATATACCATCATTCATCAATTGATAAAAAGAAAAAGTATATCTCCTGTTCAAAGTACACATAATTAATTATTAAAAGAACAAACTTTTAAAGATATTTAAATGAATAGAGTAAAATAAATAGCAAGTTTCTGGGGTTCACAGTATGTTAATGAATATTCCACAAGTACATGAAAAAATATGCTCAACAGAACCGTGGAATCAAGCAAGTTAAATGACAGCTCTGTAGGCTATTTCATTCAGTCATTCTGACTCACAGTAGTGTAACCCAAAGTAATTTGCTCAGACTTGTGTCCAGTCAGTTTTAATTATAGCAAGGAAGGAAACTCCAAAACCTGCCTGGATAACCTGTTTCTGGGCATAACCACTCACACTGGATACCAGTGGGAAGAGCCTGGATCTTCTCATCACGGGAGATTACAAATACAGGTAAGATCACCAAGGGCCTGATCTTCTTCAAACAAGAAAATCATAGAACTCAACTTCTTCTCCTGTGACAGATGCTCCACCACCTTCATTGTCTTCACAGTTCTGCCTAAGAGTTGCTCCATTAAGTCTACGCACCTATTACACTGGAGAGCCTATGCTAAGGGTACTATTGGTTTTAGTTATGAACCATCTTCTGGGCACAGCATTAAACAAGATATTGCCTTCATAAGTACAATATACATAATACTGTAGGGCATAAAGACAAAAATACTTGTTCTGGGAATTGTTCTATGGAATGTGCTTATTTTTACGGAATAAAGTCTGATTTGTTTTCATTTATTTTCATTTTTAGACCAGTATTCTGCACTTTTCCTCCCAAAATCAGTGCAGAAGAAAATCAAGGCAATGTGATTAATGTTTGGAATAGTGACAACGATGGCAACAAAACATACCGATCAAAGAATATGCTGAACTTCTCCTTTCACAGAGACTCCAAACAAAAACATCTTTCAATTTTTTCAGCACTTTCCAGGTACGCTTTTAGTTGTATTTTTTTCTCGCTAAAAAAAAAAATCATCTAGAATAAATATTTGACAAAATGAGGAAGGATTTAAGTTACTTACTTGAAGTAAATCAGCTCTAAATATGAATGGAGTTACTATATGAGAAAAATAACTTCCTAACAATGAAGAGCAGAATGGGATAAGTGATGGTATTCATGGGATAATCATATAAGGAGTATGGGGTCTGATCGCCAGATGTTAAGGCATTAGCATTTTCCATTGTTGTTGTTTTTATGTCATAATATGTCTTAACACTGCTCCTAATTCTAATTCCTACCATTTATTTCATTGGAATCCAATACTATTGTAAGTGCTGCTCAGTTTTACATCTGGGAGATCATTCATGTGTGTCCCAGTAGTAAAACTCTTTCTAATCCTTTCCTAAAAATAATCTTTATTGTGGAGTATGAACTAAGTGAAGTATTTGAGCAAGCATCAATGTTTTACAAAGTAACTGAATTTCTTTGATAATGAAACCTAGACCAAGGGGAGATATAGACTGGATATTTTCCTTGTTCTTGCTGTTTTTCTTAAATCACAATGTACTGATCATAATTATTTATTACTTTAGTTTGTTTTTTTTCCTCCTCTTTTTTAGGAGCCATGGAATTTTCTTGGTTTATATTAACAGAAATTCTGAAAAGACTGAACGTATACGTATACAGGGGTATCTACTTTTATGTCTACATTTTGTATCACAGACAAATTCGTGGTTTTCTTAATGAACACATTACTTTCTTGAAGAATAATTATGCATTTGTCACCGTCTCCTTCCATTGTCAGTCACATTAAAATGTTCCCTATAGGCTCATTGAACATGGGATCTCTTTGAAATGAAGCATTGCAGCTAGGCAGTTTGAAAAAAAATATTACCACCCTAGCAGATGGAACACCAGTAATTTAGTACTATTCAGCTTAACTGGTTTTACAGAGTTTCCATCTTTAATGTTCTGTGCCTTCATTGTGTGTGATTTACATCTGACTTGAGTACAGTTTCAAAGGCTGGCAGCTACAGCTATGTGCAGCTGACTGATGTTATCTCTTTATCGTTAGATCCACCTTGTAATACAATCCCAAGATTAGGTGACCAGGAAGACACAGATTATGCACCACATCTGTAAAATAAATTTTCTGATGATACACTGAGCTGTGATTAGTTAGATAAAGAGCAGTTTGTATTGCAGACCACCTAGCAATCATGCTGCTATCTTGTCAGCTTGCAGAGCTGGGAAGACAGATGAAGACAAATAGTACATTGTTGAGTGACCTTTGCCCAGAAAGAATTGAATGAAATGTCAAAGTTAGGGTCATTCCTGGACTACAGCAGCAGCTACCTTTTCAACAGTGAATCTGCAACTACAATCAACTGAATCATAATTAATGTTACTACCATTTTCTCAAACCTCTTTAAAAATGCCTTTCAAGAAGGGCTGTAAAATATTTATATAGTAGCATTTTACGAAAATCAAAATTTTTTTTTAGTTACATGCATTACTTTTTTCACTTTAATTTTACTAAATATATTTTACTTATTGAGGTTCTGATCTTTAAAAAAGATCTTTAAAAGACTGCAATTACATGTGGAAACTGCTGTCACTGTAGTAATTAAGAACAGATTCTCTACTAGGAAGAGCATCAGGTTTTGGTTATTCATTCCTGCTTGCATTTTGAACACCTGTGGAATAAATGTGTGTGTGTATACATGTATATATACACATACTCAAAAATTCTCATAACTCTATATGCAAAGGTATCTTTAAATAATCTTTTTAAATGAAAATCATTCTACATTTCATTTCTACATTTCAACAGCTATCTTGGAAACAGTGAGACTTTAGTCAAACTTAGTCTGAGAAAGGATATCTGTGGTGGCTGGCCTGTCATTGCCTAACTTCTGATGATTGAATTTTTAAGCAGTAGAAATAAGCTCAGAATGTCCCCTTCTCTTTCAGTGAGGAACAAGGTTTTAGCATTTAGGTAATTATTTTAACTTTCACGTATTCATAGAATAGAACAAAGAGAGTAAAACTACATTTGGTCTTAAAAATCAGATCATCATCTGATTCTTCACTGACTATTTTCATTTGAAAAGTAAAACTTCAGTTTTTTTATGGTATGATCAGAAAAACTATACAAAATGAAAGGCTTTAAACAAACAATAATAAAATATTTAGATAATTGTTTTGAAAAGAGTTCTGGGAAAATAAAAGTATAATGCTTTCTTATGGAGAAATAATAATAATAATAAAAAATTCTCCACAAAATCTGAAAAACAATGGTTGAAACCAAATTGAATACTAAATGTGTGAGCTGAATATCAACCTGGAACCTATCACTACTATATTCTTTCGCTTACAATGTTACAGAGAAGATGTGTTACTGGGAAAGACAAAATAACAGAACAAACAATCAACCAAAAAAATTGTCACCATCACCACTATCATCAGCAACAAAAAAAGCTCAAAAACTCTCCCTGCCCTTCGGGGAGCAACTTGGATTTTAAATGCAGTACAATGAAGATTTGTCAGTATGGCATCCATGACTCATGGAGGAGAAATACGACTTTGGAAATTAAATCCCCTACTGTTAGGTACTTTCTGAATTGGGGAGGAATGTTTTCCACAAAGCTACTTTTAACACGGGGAGTGCAGTTGTGGCCATGTGTCAGATGGAATTCAATGTCAGTTAAAACAGGAGCTTGATGGAAAAGTAGGGGATAGGGGATTGAAGTAGCCTTTTGAGAAGTGGTCTTCTTACTTATTTCAGTAATTCTGTAGTGGGTGGTAATTTTTTAACAATTTCTTCTTTCTAAGTAGAATTGCTCTTCATGAATCATTCAGGTAAGAAATCAATAGAAGGCACTAATAATGAGTTTTCCAGAACTCTTCCTTGTATTTTACTGCTATTTTCCCTCACAGAAACAACCGCCGTCTTTCAGATGTTTACTTGAAATGATTATGTTAGATAACTATAGTAATGCATAATGAAACAGCAGAGTAAAATTTATTTTGATTTCTGTCATGAGAAATGCTTTCAGTTGAACCAATCCAATTGAACCAAAGAACTACTTAGGTTAAAGACACAAACTGAAAATTGGGCCATATGTACCTAATTATTTAAACTTGTGCTGCTGAAACATCTTCTCTGTCAAAAAACAGTGGGCTGCAGCACCTCCCCTATGAGGACAGGCTGAGAGAGCTGGGGACACTTCAGCCTAGAGAAGAGAAGTCTTCTGGGGTCCTTATAGGAAAGATGATGAGAGACTTTTTAGAAGGGCACATAGCGGCAAAACAAGGGGAAATGTCTTTAAACTGGAAAAGGGAAGAATTAGACTAGATATTAGCAAGAAATTCTTTACTGTGAGGTTGCCCAGAGAGGTTGTGGATTCCCTCTTCCTGGAGGCCTTCAAAGCCAGGGGCTTGAATGGAGTTTTGAGCCCACTGGTCTTGTGGGAAGTGTCCCTGACTATAGCAGGGGTTGGGGCTAGATGATATTAAAGGTCCCTACCAACCTAAGTCATTCTATTAATTAATTGTTGTTCTATGAACTGAATATTGAATAATCTGATGTTAGCAGCTCAGAAATCAGAGAATGCTATTCACAGCACAGATATTGCAGTTAGAGCTTTTCTACTTATATACATTAACTGTTAGGGATTTTGGTAGGAGTTCTGATGGTGATGGTTTTTCAGTCAAGTGCTGTGTATGTCGTGTCCATTCTGTGGATAGATGAGAATCTTTGGAGTTGGTTTACTGTCAAGCGAAATCTCTGAAAAAGGTAGATTTCTGGGTGTTAGCAGGTTGATCTACAAAATACAGAAAATCATTTCATAAATTAAAAAGATACAAAAGAATTTCTGCTGACGACTGTAACTTTATGTTAGCAGATTGCATTTTACTGTAAGTACTGGTCAGCCTGATATTCGGCCTTATCCCTTCCCTCCTGGCACTTTCTACCAGATGTGTTTTTGCTTACATATGAGGAAAATAAGGAAAAGTAAAGAACAATTCATTATTTAATCAAGGAGGACACTGAACTAGAAAAATCTCAGCTGCAATGAGAATTGAAAACAAACAGCAAATTATTTTGGTAATAATGTTTAAACAATATATTTGCACTATTTTGCTAGTGAATGTATTATCTCATCCTTAAAATCTTGCAGTATGCTCAGTAGACTGAAGGAATCGAAGAAAACAGATGGAACAAGGATGTTTGCAGGTCTTTCAAAAATTGATACTAATAAGATGAGAGGAAAACAAAAGGGGTAATAGCTGATAACTGGTGATAGCAGTAGATGCAAAGCCAAGGACAGAAATGCATTATTCGGATTACAGCATAAACGAGAAATAGTACATGATGTCAGAAGAGAATTTCTGCTTAGTGCTTCACAAGGAATCTACTATTCTGTCAAAGAATAGTGAGAATTCAAATGGAAATGAAGCTGTGAGATTTTTCTTTGCTTCGTTATACGAAGACACTTTTTTTTTTTTCAGTTAGATCAGTTACGCCTATTAAAAGATACAGTTAACAAAGTCATAGTTTTCAAAAGTGTTCAAAACTATTAATTGTTTCTCCTTTGGTGTAAAAGATAAATTACAGAACAAATCCAGAAAGAACTGAGTTAGGTCAAGGGAGGGTAACAAAAAAAAATCTTGCCTGTTTCTAAAATGATAATATTATTTTTACTTGAAGGGAGACTATAATGGGGTTGTGTGGTAATAAAAAAAAAAATAATAAAATAAAAAAATAAAAAAAAGAGCCTTGCTCTAGATTTGTTCTTAGCTAATAAAATAAACCTAAATTAAAACCATAAATATTTTCCTAATGTCATAACTCAATAGAATCAATCCAGGAATACAAATTATTTTTAAAAGATCAGCACTGATCCTGTGTCATCAGTAAAACATTTAGTTTCCGACATAGTCATACAACCTTGCTGTCCTGAAACTAATGGCACACTGACAAACTGTCTTGCTCCGATTTGTAGGAGGAAGAGGAGGTTCTTTGATATCTGTATACCGAGCATGAGATTAAGAAGCACGGTTCAAATGTTGGTCCAACCAGTTTATTACAAATCTTAATCAGGGAGATAAGGAAGGGGAGGACAGACACTATTACGAATTAGGGTGATGGGGAAGGGAAGGAGGGTGATAGAAAAGATAGGAAAGAAGAAGCAAGGAGTCTTTGTAGGAAGCAAGAGGGAGATAGTCACCACCATGGATCCAGCGAGGTTCATAGTTCAGTCATTGATTTTCAGTAGTGGTGGGTTTTCGGGCATTGTTGTTCTGTTGACGATGACGACTTTTCAATGGTAGTACCAACTTATTTATAAGTCCAAAGTGGTCAAGTCAGCTGTCTTTGGAGTGACAGCTCAAATCCAAAGTGGTTGAGTCAGCTCTCCTTGAAGTGGCAGCTTCTGGCTCTGGGATCTCAGCAGAAACTCCTTTGTTCCTGTCTTCTGGGCCTTGCCAGCAGATAAGAGGGAGCAGGAATGCCCATCTGCATCCTGTTTTTCACAGTATCATTCCCCAGTTTTTCCATACCAAGCTGGAGCTATTTGGTCGCAGGACAGATCTTCCACCAGTAAGCACTCCTGAACAGCTCTGGAGGAAGGTACTTTCAGATGTCCACAAAGTGACATTGATTGTCACGTAGTAGCACCCATCACTTGCCTCCTCAATAAATCAGAGTCTTATCACAAGAAATACCTCAGGAAGCACTCTGAGCCAAAAAATCAAAGAAGGATTCTCACACCAACACAGTCAGCTTCAAGGTCAGTGTCCCCTCGTGGCTAAGGTGAGTTAAGAAAACCTACAAAAAGTAATTGGGAAATGTCAAGGGTAAGTATCCCTGACAAAGAAATAGTCTGATTCTCCTGCTGTGAAATATATTGTTGTGGAATTCAATGAGTATTCTCATTAATGCTGCTAATTATCTCCTGCTGCTTTGAAATGTGCATTAATTTTTTTAGAAGTTTGTTTAGCTAGAAACATGTCAAATGTCATCAGTAGCACTAGAAGTTCACTAAATAGATACCAAACCCTATGATAACTTGAAAGCATGTGCAGACAGCAGTGATTTCTTCCATTCCCACTTACATTTAAGTATAACTGCAGCTAAAATTAAATATGGGCTACTTCTGCTGTCTGTTTGTTCTGATATATCAAACACGAGGAACCTGAGCAAAGCATAACTATTGAATTGAGTTGTCTTTCTATCAGTAAGATATTTATGTAAACTAGCTTAGGAATAAAAAATTGTACAAGTATTATGAACCTGATTACTTAGGACTGATCTCAATTAGACTTCAGTATAGATTTAATTATATTAAAAATATAAAGAATATAAGCAAGAATATATACTTTGGGTTCCAAAAGAGCAGCAAAATTAACAGCAAACATCTGCAATGTTTATTTTAATGTTGTAAGCAATATCTGTTGATTATTTTAGTTATCTTTTAGGATGGGAGTTTACCTATTTACATTAAAAGTAGCATTGTTGGTCTGAAAATATTGATTCTATTGAAGATACATAGATCAGACACTACAATAATAGATTTAGATACCGTAAGTGTAAACAAACCAAAGACATAAAACCAACATGAAAAAAGAAAGTGAAAAACAATTTTCTTGTCTTCTAAATAAATATGAGATAGTTTACCTAAAGAAGAATGTGAAATTCTATTGGACACTACACATCACACTCATACTATTAGGAAACTACATTAATATTTATGTGTTGAGCAGTTTTGTTATTTGTGTGCATATTCTACTTCATGAAGGCAAGAGAAGTAGCTAAGAGTTTCCTATGTAATAATAGTACACACATGTATTATCTTCACTATCTTGATACTTAAAGAGGGTTTTTTTAAGTCTTTTTTTACTGTGTCTTACAGATTTTCTTCCAGAATCATATCCTGTAAAAAGTAATAAGGAAGAATTAATTTTCTGAATTAAAATTTCAGATGAATTATGAATCAGAATCAGTATTTTCACCTTCATCTTGATGTCATTAGTGAAATCAGGAAATAATTTAATAATGAATTAATGATATATTTTTTCAGTTTTATTCTCAGGTATTGCTTTCCGTTATTTTTACTTAAAGAATAAACTTTTCCACTTTCTTGCTATTTCTCATTATCATTGCTTCTATACTGTTCAGAACAAAGTACTAGCAAATGAAATGAGATCTCTACATGCTTGTGAAAAAGAGATATGCCAGATATTCAGGCAGATATTTTATCATTTCAGTGTCGAAAGCTATTTACTTTTTCAGTTTTTCACTGATGGGATACCAGTACAGCCTTATGTGCAATTTAAATATACTTTATATTCTCAAATACAGTAATATGTTTAATTCAAACATTCTAAGTATAAATTTTGAATATATATATATGCATTTAAATGAAAAAAAAAAATATTTCAGCATGGAATTGAGTCAGGCATTTTAATTCAATTCCTAACTTAAGTTTAGTTTGACTCAATCAGATTTCCATATTAAATTTTTCTTACATTTAAAATCCAGCTTAATCAGACAAGCCTGGATTTTCATTTGAGAACTTGTCTTTAAAACAAACTCTCCTGCCACACAGATGTTTAGTATAAATGCTCAGAATTATGAGTAATTTTTTTGTTAGGATAAGGTGAATGGGAAATAAATGGTACAGAGAATATTTGGAAGAGTCAGAGTCATAATTATCATTATAAAATATACCCTAATTGTTGGAAAAGGCTGAGCGCTACTCACTCTGTCCAGTCCTTATAATGGTTTTCTCAGCTTGTTCAAAAATAACTTTGTTTTTCTAAAGATACTTATTAGTACTCAATATTTATCTTTTTAATCTTGGTATTATTAATAAGGGGAAAAAATAACATCTTGACCTGGAAGTCTTGGATGAGGAGCAGAATAAACCCTCCATGATTCAAGTGGAAGTTATTAGAGGCCTACTACTCCACCTGAACTGCAAAAAGTCTATGAAGCCAGATGGGATTCACATGGAGGTGCTGAGGGAGCTGGAAGAGGTGATAGTCAAGTTGTTTTCACAGAATCACAGAATCACAGAATCACAGAATGGCCAGGGTTGGAAGGGACCTCAAGGATCGTGAATCTCCAACCCCCCTGACACATGCAGGGCCACCAACCTCCCCATTTAATACTAGACCAGTTAATACCAGACCAGGCTGCCCAGGGCCCCATCCA
>JAOWBP010000001.1:118365875-118376113 GCA_028571105.1 Tragopan temminckii | reverse complement strand
ACATGAAAGTAAATTAAAATCTTAGTTTTCTGGATAATTTACAGTGTCATACTTAGTATGTTCTATCTGAATGGTATACATTCAAAGCAATTTTCTCTTTATGAGTTGTAAGCCACTGTTAGATGACCAAAACAAAATAGAAGATTTAAATATATATATATATATATGGTTTTCATCTGGATTATGTAAAATTTATTTTGGTACTAATAAACTTGATGTTAAATTCCTATTCCCTCCAGATAAGGTTTTAGTGGAGGTTCATTTCTATAGTCTACAGTTTCACTTTGTTTTAACTTCCTTCTTGAAAGCATTAAAAGATTGCCGGGTTGTCTTTTAGATAACAACAGTGCACTCGAAAATGGGTTTCAGAAATGAAGTTAGTTCTTCCAGTATGATGATGCTGAACTATTGACCTGTGGAGGGACACATGATGATGTTGACTTTGATGTTGACTCTGCCTGCTTCCCTAGCTTTAGTAATTTTTCCTCTAAAATTTAGTAGTGGCAGGTTACAAACTAGAGGTCAAAGTAAATGAAGTGACAGTCAACCCACTTCATTATTCTGTGCTGCGATTTGTCTTGGACTTTTGGTCATTCAAATGCAGGAGATGTTTTTTGCTCTGCAACAGTGAGGTGAAATGTAAATTGGTTTAACATTTTAACCAGAAGGCTCTCTTCCTCTGCTGTCTGGATGTAAAGCCTTTGATGATAAACAGTGGTGATGGCAGAGTATATAATGAATGAAGGCACTGGATGGTAGTGCTACTGTGCTACTTATAAAAAAGAAGCTTGGAGTTAGTTAAATCTGTGTGTTTAAATTTAGAATAAGCAAGTCATTTGTAATGAATAATTTATAGAGTTAAATTTCACCAACTTTTTTTTTTTTTTTTTTTTTTTTTTGTTCACCACTTGTCCACAAACATATGGCAAAGTTCTTGGATTTATTCATTATCTAGAAAATATTCATTTATTTCTTCAGTGAATAAATTCTTGGCCTACAGATTGCTCATGAGCAGTTTATAGGAAAAAGTCAGAAGGTGCACTGTGTATGTTAGTTTCCATGTCTGCTTCGATATACTGAGACTTAGCAGCATTATTATGACTAAAAGATCACACGAGCAGATGCTGTGCTGACAGCAATATTTTAGCTAGCTCTTTATTTAATTCTCATTAGAATATAATACAGTACTCTACACTTCAGGATTTACCTAAGAGTATGTAACAGCTCCTAGTAAATGCAGGATTCCTTTAGTTTACCAGTCCTGTTTACTCTGTAGCCCCACCATTGTGTTGGCACAGCTGAGAGCACAGTGAATTACAGTTTAGGCAGAAATGAATGTTTAACAGCAGGAGGTCATTACATCAATATTATCAGCAAAGTTGATCTAGTTAAAGGCTTGAAGAAAAAATCGTACCAAGATTCTTGATTTACATCCTGTTGTAAGCACTTAATCTCTCTGGAGAACAAAGAGAGGGTTCTTATTTTTTTTTTAATTATTAGTTATTATTTTTATTTTTATTTTTTTTTTTTACTTAAGCTAAAGTTTTGCTTGTCTTTTTTTATTATTTCTTTTTAATTTTTTTGTTATGTTAATAATTCAGAAACATGTTAATTTTAAAAAGAATATTTATAGGCTGGAAGAAATATATCATTAAAATTAGTAAAATCAATTGGAGCTTTCACTGTTTGGAGAATGGACAACGTTTGTATAATGCCAGGTAGCGTGCAGTCCCCAGCTGTTAAGGATGTGATTAATGTCCCAGTGCAGATGGTCAAGGTTGAGTATGAGTTATGGTAAGTAATAGAGTTCTTTGTAGAAGTGATTCTCATGACAATCCATTCCTTTTCCACAAACAATGAAGAATATTCCTCATCTTCTCCCTGTACATATGGTCTGTAAACTGCCACAGTATCTCTCTGCAAGTCCCACTTAGTAGGAGGACATTCTTGTTTTTGCTCAGTAGAGCATGAACAGCACACTTCAGAGCATATCAGCAGGGACATCTTCTCAACTCCTTTGGAATTAAAAGAATAGGAGAAAAGACATTTTTTACTGTCCTGAGGGTATCTGTGAATAGTCATCTGTAATGTTCAGGCATACTTTCCCCAACATCAACTGTTTATGTTCACTTACAGAGTAAAACTTGGTCTAAAACTGTCTTGTACTGTAATAATGAGACGGAATGAGTAAATGATAGATATGATATGACAGTTGTAAAAAAGTAAATATAATGAAGAAGAAATAATCCTATTTCATAACTTAGAGCAATTCAGTTCATTACAGTGTTGCTGAAAAATCCTCAGCATGTGATTAAATGTCATTTGAAAAGCATATCATAAGAAAATGAAAGATGATACTCTTTAAATTAAATCCTCTTCATCCATAGTATGTACACTGCTAAAGGAATACAGTGAAAACACTCAAATACTTGCTTTAATTTCATGAAACGCATGTAGAAATTCAAACATACCTGCTGAGTTTCTGGGTCATAAGACGTAGGTGGTGAACACAAACTTGTGCACGCCTGGAAGTGCTGCCTTGCTCATAGCTGGACATTCAGACACGTTCCTTGCCTGAGAATCACCCTTCAGGTTATGACATAGGTGGCCTCTGCCTGTACTGAACATATACAACAGCAAATTCAACTCAAAATGTTATATCTGAGACACTTCCACTCAAAGATGTGAGGGAGGAATTAGTTTTATGTTTACACGGTGGTGTACTATTTTTAGTCATTACCAACAGACTGGGAGAACAGAGTTCATAACTGTTCTCAATTAAAATAGGAAACTCCCATTTTTTGTGTGAATGCTGTAAATGCAAGTTGTAAAATCCAGGAAAAAAGACCCTCCATTACTTCAACTGCATCTGCATTTCTGTGCAGTCAGTACCATGAGATTTAGGAACAGGGAATTAAAATACCAGAGTATAGGTTTGTTTCCTAGTGATTAGTATCTCTTCTTCAGAAGTATGAACTGTGAATTTAAAATCCATGAAATCAAGGATGTTCTTGAGCTGAGAATATTCCTATCGCATTTACTAAGTGTAATGAAAAATCATAACAAATAGCCAATGTGATTTAAGAAAAAAGTTTTCAGGAACCTGTTTTGAGCTCAGACATGTAGTGACATGCAAGCATGTAAAACAGAAAAATGAAATGAAGTTTTATATATTGGTGGTTTTGTGTTTGTATTGTCTATTTAACATGCTTCTGCTTCTCATGGTGGATGTTGCAAATCCCATTTTAAGAATGCCAGTTTTTCTCTTTAGTTGTCCATGGAATGTGGGAACGGGAGGAATCCCTGAATTATACTCCTGGGCTCACTGCCTAACATCGAATTGCTACAACACTTTGTGCCAGGAAGCCTAATCCCATTTGGGATCTGACCCAAATGATTTAATCATATTACACTCAAAGCTACTGTGATAGCTTTTATGCAAGACTTCTAATATTTGCAGAATAAATACATGTAATGTGTTTACTTTAAGAGAGTAATTGTTGATTAAAAAATCTTTCATATTACAATTATATTTCAGTTTTCACCTCGCACTTACCAAAGAGGAAACAGACTCAATATTAGGAATACGTTTTCACATTTATAGTTGATAGAAATAACTATTTTTCTCGATAAAGAACATTTTTTTGTCACTTGCTCTTATCAAAACTGTTTTGAGATGTTTTAATTTATGGATGTAATGTTTTAAAAGAGAGAAAGTAAATGGCAATACTGTTTAGCTGCATTTTTCATTTTATTACAGTTATCACATTTGGTAAAAATTGAATTTACAATAGAGGTAAATCAGTTTATTGCCATTTACTTTTCCAGAATGCAAGTTGTCAGAAATCTGCATTATGTTTGAAATGGCAAGAAAATCCAAGGCTATGAACATTTTTAAAATACTCATTTTAAGATAGATTTACCTACAGTATTTCTATAGATTCTAATTAAAAATAAAAGAAAACAAAAACTAGAAACAAAATATAGTATTATCTTTACGATGTATAATTTAATTGTTCATCAGTTGAAGCACCTGAAGAATATACTCTGTCATACAAAATCATGAAAAAAAAATAGGAAAATTGAGATTTCAATAAATTGTCAGATTAAATACTGTTGGCAATATACAAAAAGAAATATTGGTGCATCTAATGGAATTTGTATGAGCATGGAATGGTCTCAGACATCATATGAGTTGAAGGTGGGATATTTCCCCTTTAGCAATAAAACAAAACCGCAGAATTTCATCATAACTCACCCACTGTGCTGGCAGCACCAAAGATGCTTAGTAACCTCTGTTTGAGTTGTCATTTGGAAGACAAATTTGTTCATAGATCATGACTGTCAAAGTCCTTTTCTGCAACTGTATCAGTAATTAGCTATGCCTTGTTAGTGCTCAAGGCAAGTACATCTGTCATGTTTAAATAAAGGGTTTTTTCTTCTTCTTCTCAATTTTAGATAATATTTTAACTTTTTTTGCTTTGTAGCATCAACAAGGATCCAAATTATTGACAAGATCATGTCAATGGCTTTTGAAAATATTTGTGCTATATAAGACTGCTGTTAAACTGTTGTCACTCTAAACATTTTAGATATTTTGTATTAAATACAGAGTAGAGCAAGAGAAATACAGGAAAGAAGGTTGGGCTGGTTTTCATTTCAAGCCTTACTCCGATGTGTTGAGCTTCTCTTTGTGACTTTTCTGGGTGCCACCAGTTTCAATTGATTCTGATGTAGCTAGGATCAATCCTTTGTTACTTAATTGTATTATAGCTGTCTGTGTCTTTGAAAACAATTAAAGTTATCTATCAATCCAGCCAAACCAATAAAAATGACCCCATATAATTATAATTAATTAAAAAATAGTTTATGCACATTGATTATATCTGTCTTACCAAGAAATGTCATTTATTGAATGATTCCATGAACAAGATGTATTTCAAATATAATAAAGTTCTGTGTTGTTATGTGACATTATAAATTAAAAAATACAACAATCTAGGTATCTTGAACTAATGCAAGCACAGAACAGAAAAGAACTATGCACTATTACAGAGTAAACTGCTCCCTCTTGGTTGACTCTACTTTTTTTTTTCAGTCTAATGGAATCAGAAATATTTAATTTGCACAAAGTTAAATGTGGGTACAGACCCACATGAGATTGTAAGAAAACAAAAAACAAAACAAAACAAAACAAACAAACGAACGAAAAAAAACAGTGTTAATTATAGCAGTGTAGTATTTTCCCTTGTCAGGTGTGGAGTCCTTTCTTTTTCTATGCCAAATTTAATAGGCGTAATTAGGGCATGAGATGACAGATTCCAGATTTGGTCTGACGGGGGAATCCTCAGTTTGGTAGTTTCAGCCATTTTCAATGCCTTGTGTTGCACAAGTGTTGCCAGTGGTTGGAAAAAGAGATTGCTTGGACATGAAGAGTTTATATTATGAAGAGTACTGAGTTTATTGATTTTTTTTTTTTTTTTCCCATGTGTGTTACTTGCCAGTGATGGATGAAACTCATTAAAACACATTTTTAAATGACTCGTTTCTTCACGAAAGCCGAATATGTCCATGTTCTTGAATGCAACACTGTTTCAATATAATGTGTTTCAGATTGATATCCCTGTTTTGATTTAGTTGCCTCTTCTTTTTCCTTATATTTTCCTCCAGAAGTTTGTTTTAGGATAGTCTGAACCTTAACATTCATTGATTGTATTAGTTGGATTTCTATTGAATGTTTGAGAGAACAAACATTCTGCACAGTGGACATCAAAACTAAGGTGACTTGAACTAATTTTTCTGAATTTGGGCACTTGTGAGCTAATTTTCATGGGGTATATTCCTCTTTAAAATATTGTTTGGCCTACATGCCCCTTGATCTGGAAAGTATAAAATACAGTTTACCTTGTTTTTAAATTAAAAGCTTGCCACTTTGTTCTTAGTTTCTTGTGTTTATATCTTTTGTTTCCAGGACTTGATATTCATAGAGACAGATGCCTTTTATGAAACTTTTTTTTTTTTTTTTTTTTTTTTTAATTGCTTCTATTAAATAAGAATGCCAATCAGAATGAAGATAGCTGTTGATTTTTACTCTCTAATCTACTCAGGAAGGAGAAAAATCAAACAAAACATATCTTAGAATGAATCATCACCACAAGAAATGAAAACAAGTGAGACACCTAACTGGCTGACAGTCTCTCTGTTAAGGTTGATGCAAACCTAAAGTATGAAAAAGTTAAGTAAATATATAACAGTTAAATGAACTCTATAACTATCTTTCTTTCTCTGCTTTGCTTGAACTTGTTTAGTCTAATGAGCTTTGGATGGACAATATTTTCACTGGCAGGTTGCCTTTCTGAGAGAACTGGACTTTTAACTGATGTACGTGGGGGATGGGGCCCTACAATAAGATGCTCACATGCTTGAGAGCAATAGAGTGCACCTGTCAGAGGAATGAAAAATACCCTCCAACCATCCAACAAGGCTTGATCAAAAAGAATAGACAATTGGCACAAATACAGAGCTTCTGTAGAAACATTTGCAGCATTTAACAAACAGGAGGATGTTGTAGCCACTGTTCAGATGAAAAACTATGATTTGATATCTATTAGAGAATCTTGGTGAGATGAATTACATAATTGGCATGCAGCAATTGATGGATGAAAACTATCTGGAGATGTCTTTGAAGAAATACAAAAGTTGAGAGCTTAGGGGTAAAAATTAGAGACAAGATAATAAAGACAAGCTAATAAAGAAAACATTGTGACTGGTGTCTACTACAGGCCACTCATTCAAGGAGAGGATTCCTTATTATAAGTTAAAAAAGAGCCTGATTAGAGGAGATAGATTGCTACACCTGTTGCTTATGAATTCAGAAGACTTGATTGGAAAATTCAGGACTGGAGGTAGATCATGGGCAGTGGTGATCATAATTCCTCATATGTTATGGAATATCCCTTTGGCCAGTTTGGGTCAGCTGTCCTGATTCTGTCCCCTCCTATCTTCCTATGTACCCTCAGCTCTTCACTGCCAGGGGAGTATAAGAAGTTGAAAAGTCTTTTACTTAGTTTAAATATTGCTCAGTAACAGCTAAAATATTTTTTATGTTATCAGCATTATTTTTATCCTAAATCCAAAAGGTGGCATCATACCAGCTGTTATGAAGAAAATTAAGCCTATCTCAGCCAAAA
Source organism: Tragopan temminckii (assembly GCA_028571105.1). Lineage (NCBI taxonomy): Eukaryota > Metazoa > Chordata > Aves > Galliformes > Phasianidae > Tragopan > Tragopan temminckii. Next base: position 118,368,923 of record JAOWBP010000001.1, on the reverse strand, counting down.
CCAAAACAACTAGAGATGTAATGTAGAATAAGTATGCAGTCTTCAAATACAAAGGGCAAAAAAAAAAAAAAAAAAAAAAAAAAAATGTAGCCAGTAGACCTGGCGACAACTGACATGGAGAAGGCTGAGGTACTCAATCATGTTAGTGCCTTGATCTTTACTGGAAAATACTCTAGCTGTACAATCCAAGTTGGAGAAGTCAATGGCAGGGACTGGGAAAAGAACAATGACCTGGTGCAAGATCAAGTGTAAGACCATCTAAGAAACCTCAAAGTGAGCGAGACCATAGGACCTGATAAAATGAATCCAATTGTCCTAAGGGAAACGGTTGATGAAGTTTTTAAGATAATATCCATCGCAGGTGAAAAATCATGGCAGTCTGGTAAGGTTTCCTGTGACTGCAAGAGGGAAAAATTAATCCCCTCCCCATTTTTTTTTCTTTTTTTTTTTCTTTTTTAAATTTTTTTAAGACAGGGGCTCTCAAATGTCTGCTCTTGCTCACGCAGCTTCTGGCACATATTTAAGTTTTTATTTGAATAATTTCATTCAAGCTTTTATTTTTTAAGTATCCATATAAATATTTATTCATCCATACTGACTGTTAAGCTGAACCACTGGATGACAGTGGAAAATCTATGTACTAAAGACAACCTACAATGGAAAAAAGGGTTGAATACCTGACATTTAGTCATTTTAATTCATATTGGCCACAGAAAACGTTAGAAGAGTTCTTTGCATATGTAGGTGACGCTACCAGACACTGTTTAACCTAGAATTTGACTTTGAAGATTCATTCTTATTAACTCACTTCCAGCTGGTAAACTGTGATGGAAATGTGGTGAAAGTTTATGAGAATACCTAAAAAGCTTTGGCTTTGGAGGTAACTTAGGATCACTAAAGAAGATTGCCACTTTATTCTTCTTGGTTAATTGAGATTTCCCAATCTTTTGACAACTAAACATTCTTTTAAGGACAATAAAAAAAGGTACAGCTACATGGATATGTTCTCTAAATCCCTGAGAAAACTAGTAATAGGGAATCACAGATTATTATATTCCTGGGACAGAATATATATGGAAAAGAGTTGATAGCATATAAAATTCCTCTTCTGTTTTTCTTTTGGTAATTAAAATAGTTTGATTTAATTTCATATGGATGTCTCTAAATAGGAATTCTTTGGGTTGAATAGGAGCTATGAATGGTGATTCCTATACTGGCAAGTGCAGAACACAGCACAAGAACTATCTGAACAACATAAAAATGAGTATATCATAAATAAGCTTTCATGTTGTGAAACAGCTGTAAGAAAAGTCTTCCTTGTAATCTGATGATATTGACCCTTCCCAACATCTAAAGAAATCTGGAACTTTACCAATGTTTTCTGTATGTACTTGGATAAAGTTAGAGAACAATGATTAAAATGTTTTTACCTGTCAAAACTGGAAAATAAAATAGGTTACTTCATTTAAATTTATAGGTCTGTATTCTAACTGAACACAGATATTTACCAACATATTATGGAACTGGTAGTAAATCAAACGGTTTCAAGAGTGACAAATATACATCCATGTGTTAAAATAAGTGAAAGTCATCCTAAAAAACCTGTTCATTCACAGATATATGGGATTAAATATAAAATAAAATTGGTTGTATAAGACAGTTTGCAGGAGACTTCATGTGCTGCAGAACAAATATTATGCTCTTTATTCAGAACCTATAAAATGATCCCTTGACAAAATGTTATGGATTTGAACATTTTGTCATTCTATGTGTCATCTGTATCAAACAAAAGAAAGATTTACAGTGCCTAGGGATAACAAATGAAATACATATTCCACCCCAAAATTTTGAGACAATTACAATGTTCATAAATCTCTCTCATAATTTTTTCTGCATCTCTAAGTTAAAGAATTTGAGTCACAGTGGGGATCACAATGCCGGATTTGAGTATAGTCTATTATTAACCATCATAGTTGCATGCAATGTCACAAAGATGTTCGTGTTACAGAATCACAGAATAACAGAATGTCCAGGGTTGGAAGGGACCTCAAGGACCATGAATCTCCAACCCCCCTGCCACGTGCAGGGTCACCAACCTCCACATTTAATACTAGACCAGGCTGCCCAGGACCCCATCCAGTCTGGCCTTGTACACCTCCAGGGACGGGGCATCCTGGTGTTGTTGTCGGAAATGTGTTGAGATTTGAACATTTTTAATGACTAACCTTTTGAAGGATTCTTCACAGTTTTGAAGACAATGCCAAGAGAATTAATTTAATGTGAGCCAACAACAAATCACTTATCTAACAGGAGAAAGGAATAGAAAAGGGAAATAAGTGTACCAGTGCTAGATAGAAGTAGCCTAGAAAGTCACTGAAGCGTACAAACATGATGAAATTAAACATCTGGAGAGTCAGTCAGTAACCTGAGAGAGGTTGCTGTAGTGAACCGCATCAGGACCACCTGTCAATTAGTAAAAGAGCTTAGAGGAAATGAAAAGCAAAATTCATAAGTCAAAGGAAAACTGATAAGAGCAAAATAACCTCCTATTATGACTTATTCAAATAATGAGAATATCTTTTGTGGTAGATTAACAATCACACTACTCAAATTCCAGGAAACAACTATGAAAATCAAATATAAAATCTTCAAAGCAGAAAAAGATGAGTGGGGTGACAGAATGCATCAACAAACCAGAAGTATGAAAACTGAGTTATATACGTTGAGAAGGTGTTACAGCAAAGCTGCTTTCAGGACTGAAGCTTTCAAGTCATTGTGTTTCTTTCAGAAAAGACAATCTCTCTCTGCTGATGACTTGTTAAAGGAAGAATCTGTAGTTAATTGTTGCAAGGATTTACAGTGAAATTCTTTTGAAGTGACATTATGTGCATTTTGATGCAAAAGATTAAAGATAAATAAGAGGGAATGTATCAAGAACTTACATACATTCTTTGCATTGACATAGATAACCTCATGTCAGTGTAGTTTTCATATACTTTCAGTTAGGTGTATTATAAATGTTGCACTGAAAGTAATGCCTCCTATTCC
>JAOWBP010000001.1:118343251-118365775 GCA_028571105.1 Tragopan temminckii | reverse complement strand
TGCGGGGTGACCTCATTGCAGCCTTTCAGTACCTAAAGGGAGCCTACAAACAGGAGGGGAATCAACTCTTTGAAAGGACAAGGGGAAATGGTTTTAAGTTGAGAAGGGAGGGAAGATTTAGGTTGGATGTCAGGGGGAAGTTCTTTACAGAGAGAGTGGTGAGGTACTGGAACAGGCTGTCCAGAGAGGTTGTGGATGCCCCATTCCTAGAGGTGTTCAAGGCCAGATTGGATGGGGGCCTGGACAGCCTGGTCTAGTATTAAGTGGGGAGATTGGTGGCCCTGCATGTGGCAAGGGGGTTGGAGATTCATGATCCTTGAGTTCCCCTCCAACCCTGGCCATTCTGTGATTCTGTGATTCTGTGATCCATGGACAGCATACAATAAATAACTGACAAATTCGTACGGTTATTTGATTTCAGCAGTTTCTGGAAGAAATTATTTAATTATTCAAACTGACGTAGGTTCAATACGTTAACAGTAGAACATCTCTCCTTCTCTTAGGAGTACAAATATTTACATCTCATGCTCAAGATGTTTTGTCTGGTCTTACAGTATCTACTAAAACTATTACGTGGGACACTAGAAACTACTCCAGTAAATATAACATTTGAAGTGAGTTTAAAAACGAAGTGAAAAGATGCAATCAGAAAGACTTAAAAATTCTAGACTTATTTTAAAGTAAGTTTATTTATGAAAAATAAATAAAAATGAGATTCTTACTTTAAAGGGTTTTTGTATATATTTTTTACATATACCTTTGAGAAGGGAGAATTCTCTGCATTCATCTTATTATGTGTTAGAAAAGGGAAAGAAGAAAGAGAAGGAAATTTCAAGTCAAAACAGACATCTGACTTCTTGTTTTTTTAAATATTCTTATTTTGTATCTACTCTTTTCCTTACATCAAATATGAATTTATTTTAATGTTTACAAGTAGACACTATATTTGATGTAAGGTGAACGTTAAGGAAAGGAGGAATTTGTTAAATTCATACAGTAGAAGACCATGTCAATCTGCAGATTTCAAAAATTTCAGTGTGATCTGATGCTCTTTGAGTATGATTTTTTTATTTTTTATTTTTTTAAATAAAAGATAGACTGACCTTGTTAAATTCAAATAGTAAATATTAAAAAAAATTCACAGCATCTCATTTTAACACAGAATTGCAAAAGATGCATAGAGATGGACCTCAGCTTGTTTGTCTACTGTGCTAAGTCAACTAAAATTAATGAAGAAAACTGTTGATTGTATAAGTGATATGTCATGACAGACATCTCAGAAACAGGAGAGAATTGGAATTGGTGGAATAGGGCAATAGTAGGACACAAGCGTTACAGAAATGAGAGAAAAGTTATTCTATGGAAGAGTGACATTGCACATTGAAGAGGTAAACTAAGTGTCATGGTTTCAAAATTTTTCATCAGTATTCCACATCATATCATCATGCTGTGCACTGGGAATTAAAGAGTTAATGCTGCAGTTCCATGAATTGTTGATATACTTTATGAGTTCCAGTCTCTTGGTCTCAGAAGAGAAGAATGAGCTACAATTCCCAGAAGACTTCATTTTTCTGTATCCATTTTCTGTTTGGAGGGAAAGATAAAAAGTACCGGGAGGCGTGGAACTTCCCTTCCCTCTTTGCTTCCTGGCTGCTTCACCTACAGTATAAAGAGTAGGGACTTCAGTTTTGCAAACTCTATGTCTTTCATATTTTATTTATTATCTTCAATTTCAATCATATTGTATTATATTGTATCATCTCACGTTCTGATACTATATTTAGTAAGCTAAGTTTTTTCCCTTAGCTCATTGCTGCTGTTTTCCTTGTCCAAGCCCATCTCCATACCTTTTCACTTCCCCACCTTGCCTCTTCCTGAGGTGAGGATATGTGGGTCCCTTTGTCCCCTTGTCACAGAAGCTAGGCCAAACTGGGACAATTCTGGTACACTAACTGGGAAAGGAACTTTTGAAGGTAAATACTTTCACTGTTAATTTAAGTAACACAATATTAATGTAACTAAACTGAGGAGTTGAGTAGGCAGAGTATCCATAGTACTATACTATCAAAATTAAGTCAGAAAAGCTGCAATACATGCGAAATGCTAATGTGAAAAATAACAGTTAACAGTGGAGTGAAAGAAGCAAAGTTCACTTTGCTTTCACTTCACTGTTCCATGTGAACAAAATAATATAATGGTAAGGAGTGATGTAGAAAAAAAGTGCTTGCACAACATATGTGGCTACTTAATGGCAGTCCTAATTTGAATGTTCACAAGAAAAGAAACAGTCTTTAACATAGGCCTGAGCTGTACACACAGCCTGATTCAGGAGAGCCTGTTTTCAAGTAAATTAAATACATTTTAATCTTCTTGAAAGATTAAAATGTTCCTTCAGAATCATTCACAGTAATATTTAATTTTAAAAAAGAAAACTGTGTAAAAGTTACAATGATTATTAGATCAGCAGTTAAAATTTCAGTGTTCTGGAGGCAACAGCTGTGTGAAAGAGAAAGAACTACTTTAAATAGTACCAAAAGACCTTCAACAATACACTTTTCCAGAGGAATTAGATAGAAAATAACCTGCCACAAGATAAGAGGGAAGTTCTTCATGCAGATAAATAGCAGGGTACACATCAGAAACTCAAGGTGTAAATGAATGGTACATTTTCGCAGAAGATGGGCACTGGAATCCCACAGTCATCCATGCTGACGCCTGTAGTATTCAGCGTATTTATAAGCAGTCTGGAGAGAGGGTGAAGAGCAAACAGCACAGGTTGCTAATGAATATGCAATTATTAACAGCAGCAAAGATGAAAACTTACTGAGGAATTGCAACAAACACTACTGTGTGACTAAGTATCACAAATGCAAGAGAAATTCAATGCTGGTAAATGTTACATGGTGCACACTGGGAGGAAAAATAATCTTAATTTCACATGGAAAAAATGGATTCTGAGCTGACTATTACCATTCATTATCCAAAACCATAATGAAGGATGGAATTACCAGGGTTTCCGTCCACTAAGCACATTAACAAATTGTTAGGAAACAATGAATAATGTTAAGGTTTGCTGGTCATGCAAAATTATTCACATAGTTTAAACTAAAATTGACTTTAAAATACTACTGAAAACTCTCATGAAAATAAAATGGTTCATTAAATACAAAATCGTTTTCAATGGGGAAAGAAACAAATGCAGTTTGTTACAGACACAGGGTGACTGACTCTCAGTTAGCTATCATTATTCCAGAAGAAAATTTTGGACACATTGTGTGGGTAGTATTCTAAATGTCAGCTTAGTGCTGAATAACAATTTAAAGAACAAACAGAATGTTGGAATTACTGGAAAGACAATAAAAAATAAAATGCAAACCCTGAATATACCACTGGTATATTCAGTGTAATCTCTGGAATAGCTGCGGTGCAAATGCTGGATATTGCTTTGCTGATGCAAAGGTAGAGTAGGACTGAAAAGAGGCAGTGAGAACTGCATGATGACTACTCGAGAAAGGCCAAATAAGGAAGATATGATTGAAATATTTAAAATTACCAGTGAAATGAAGATGCTACTTTTATGCTACTTTTTTTTCTTTCTTTCCTTAGGAAAGAAGACATAAGACAAGAATGAAGCAGTAAGACAAACCCTGGGAGAAAGTTCTACTGTAGGCTTCTCTTTGCAATCTCGAGTTCAGGATATTCTTGTAACACTGACTCCCAGAAATTTGGAAGGTGCTGATAGGAAGTATCTTTACTCTGTTTCCTATAACCTTTTTCTTAACACCTACCACTGAACAATGTTAGAAACAAAACAGAGCTGTAAATGGGCTTTTGGTTTGATGTAGGAAAGTTATCATATATAATTTTGCTAAATTAGATATTGAAACATTACTCCACACTCCAAATATTTATTTTAAAGACAAAAGAGCAAATAGTTTCACTATTTTTTGTTGTTGTTTTTAACCTACAAGGACAGTCCAAATGGCATTTCTCAGTAAAGATATTATGTATTTTGAATATTTCAATAATATGAAGTAATGTACTGGAGGGTCATATTTTCTGCCTCTTTTTTACTTTGGAAAAGTGCCACAAAATTCTCAGGTGGAAGATCTGTCTTCACAGGGATTGCTTCACTCAAAGATTATATTTAATTACTTGAATATGTTTTTCATAGCAAATAGCACATCTATATACATATATGTCATTTATTAACGACTGAAGCATTCAATCTTCTTATCAAATGTCAAGTTGTTATTTCTCTGAAGTTTAAGAGTTAAAATTTATCTGAATCCAGATAGTGTACTGAGTGATACTTGGATATGTGCCTTATGGTTCTAAGTCTTGCTCAATACATACTTGATTAATTTCATGAACTTGTATTTTTATGTTTTTAAAATGTTTAATTTCATTTATAATCTCTCCTCTCATTTATTTATCATTTCCTTTAATAGCATTTTTCTCATCACTCATTTCAAAGCTCTGTAAGAGAAGAGTTTTAATAAATTAAACAGACAGTTAAGAACTTGACCGTGAGATGATTGCTTTACTCAAAATGCAGTGTAACAGGCTCTGAATTAATTCTTGCTGAGCATGACACTTGAAGCTTCACTATGAAAGCTACAGTATGAAATTTTTATTTACTTTCATGTACTTTGCAGGTACATTGATCTTGTCAGGATAAAAATAAAGAATCAGGAAGCAAATGGCAATTCTTATTTACTGATTTTGTCCCCACAAATCAATGATTGGAATGTTAACATCCATGCATTTTAGAGAGTTATCTTGCAATATTTGAGTTGGTGCTACATAATCTTATGCCATTTGCTGTTTTCCTGTCATTTGTTTAATGCTAAACTACCAGGAAATTTAAAATCTGGCTCAAGATTAAAAGCCTTCAGAGTTACTGAATGTAAAAGGAAAGTTCAGCAGGACTTTGCGGTCTCCTATTGAACTGTTCGTCAATGCTGATATACTTTAAACGGTACAGTAGGTGCTAATAATGGGAAAGCACACAAATTTAAATTAATTATCATAATTTTCACCCTAAATAATATTAAGGGAGCCTTATCTGTTCTTGATTTTCTTTAATAGTCAAGGACAACAACATATAGACTATCCATGACTGAAGACCTACCTAACAACTCCATGAATAATAAGCACTAGTCTATAAATAATGGTCAAATTCCAGACTGTTGCACCGAGTCAAGAAGTTCTGTTAAATACCACTTCTATTGATAAGCTGTTAGTAAAAAAACATGAGATCAGAATGTTTTAACATTTCACAGGATGCTATTACCCTCTTTACTCTTTGTTGATGATGCTGCCTTTAGAAAGATTTCTTGTCCAGCTTGGGTGCCATAGTTCAAGAAAAAAAAGCAGGTTTAACTTGCCGGGTAAGTGTGATCACTTTCTCAGTGTCTTTAAATGAACCACAATCCTAAATAAAATATATTAATGAATTAAATTATGTCAATTATGTGCGAAACAGATATTATGTATAGAAATTGTGCTGATTGAGACTGAATTTTTAGAGGGAAGTCAACCTATTAAATCATAAAAAGAGTCAATGCATTTTTTCTACTTGCAGATTCTTTTGTAATTCATGGGGATACATGATAAAAAATGATAAAAATATTTCCACCTGCCTAATGCAACTAATTTACAGAGAACTGCAGTGATAAAGAATTCAGAGAACTAGGGGAAATACAAATCCATAATCGACTTTAGACATCAGGCTGTCTTTGCAGTTTTTAATTCTTCTGAAATGTACTTCGGTTCTGTTTTTAATCTGCATTCAGTTTTCTGTTCCCCACTTAAAGGTCTCCCTACATCCCTGTGCTATTGTTACAAAAAAGGCTAAGAGAGGTCAGTACTTCTCTCAAAAAATCCACAGCCTGTTTAGCATCCTGTACAAACTTACTAGGTGCTTATTCTTAACTTTGAGAGAGTAGCTAAATAACAGCTTTTCTGTTTCTCACCTTGTGTTTCCTCTGACCATCTGTGCAGTTCTTATTTAGAATGACCCTGATTTTTCCATCCACCAAACTCCACACTCAAAGAAGAAAAATTAAAAAAAAAAAAAAAAAGAGTAAAAGGTCAAACCTTAACTTATATGATAAATTCTTACCTAATTCTCTAATGAAAATAGTCTTTCTGAAGGATAAACTAGCATTTTATGGGGAATAATTACAGGGTTACCTAAATATGGAAGATTCCCTTGTATGTATTATGGTGCTGGGACTGTCCTAGATTCATGTAAAGCTTTGCTTCGAAGTGTAGAGCCATCCACAAATTTATCCTACTGGATTTATTATGGACATTATCTCCCCCACAGTTAAGTCTCTCTTCCTAAAGAGAGATTTCCTTCCGTAGTGTGCTGTACATTACTTGTATTTATTATTTAATGCTTGTTTGAGATAGCTTGACAAGGCAATTTATCTTCATGTTATGACTTTATTATCAGGACAATGAAAAGTGCAACACTTCTGTTAAAAATAAATATACAAATTCAACTCCTATTTACACCCATTTGAGAATATATATATATACAAATATAAATATTTATATATAAAAAAAAAGAAAACGGTACCACTGATGACGATGAATGCATGAGTAGAGCTGATGAGAAAGTCTGGTCCCTAGTATCACACAGAGGGATAAATTCATTTAACCTGCAAGGAAGTCCTGGATAATGATAAGTAAATTAACTTTTATTTTTCTCTTTTGGGAATAGAAACAGATTGGCCAGGTGACTTTGATAGTTCTTACAGTAAGTCCTGGACAGTGATGAAAAATACAACATAGGGATAGATAGCCTTTATCCTTAAGCCTTATACAATTCACCCTCCTTGTCTCATCTGATAGTTGACTCTCAAAGGCATTTTGGAAGTTGTAGCCCTTTTCTTAAAGCTTGGATTCATTGTCTTGTCTTGAAACTTCCTCCTATGTTTTGAAATTTAAACGTATTTGTATCATTTTATTTTTCTTCATTATCAACATACAGCACTCACAAGGTTATTGCCAACTGCCTCTGAACAGCTAAATTGGCAATGTATTCACTTTCGGTTTGGGGTCCAAGATGAGACAAGGCATGCTACACAGCAACACTTCCTGATTTTCTGGGAAGACAGTAGCACTTGCAGACTGAAATTATTCCTTTCTAATTGTCACTCAGGGATGATGTGCTGAATATGTTGTCAAATGATCTGCCTTTAGTTTGGACAATCAACAGTGCAATATTAAACTGATTTTCAGGAGAGAAAGAAACTGGTGATTTAACTCCTTTTATCAGATGCACAGAAAGAAAAATAATATTTCCCCAGAATATTTTGAAAACATAGAGAAAAACAAGTATGAATGCTTTTACAAATATTTCTGGAGACCTTGCAGAGCTAGAACAGTACAACGTAACTTTTTAACATGATATTTCTCCTTCTCCTCTTCTTCCATTCTTTTTTTTTTTTTTTTTTTTTTTTTAAACTTTCCAACTAGAAATTTCAAACCAAATCACAGTTAATGTTACTGATGTTTTCAGCTGTAGTTGACAGACAGCAGCTTGTCCACTTTCAGAAAATGATTACTATTGCTTAAGGGAAAGGAAACTCAAATGCCTTCCAGAAATATAAAGGAAAATGAAACAACTTACAAAAATCAAGTCTAGGCACTGTTTTTGGATAACACTTATTTTATGTAATGAATCCTGCACAAAGCCAACAGAAAAAAAAATCTTATTCTTTTACATATTGCACTGATTTAAATTGCAAATATCAAACAATGTAATGAAAGGTTGTTAGAAAACTCAAAGCTTAGTAAATGGCTCCATTCTTTGCTTCCACAGTTCTATATAAGATAATGAATTTACCAGGAGAAAAACTTCTTATCTCAGTAGATTTGGTGTTCAGAGTGTATTAATATTAAATAATAGTATTTAAATTTGTGAGCAAAAATATATATATACATACTTTCTCCTATGATTTCTATATCTCTGGAATTATTTATTGTCTCTTCTCAACTTGGATGTTTTATTTTATTTTATTTTGCAGGATAAATACTGTTAAGTAGAACATACTCCTGTCAGCAAGCATAAGGTAAGATAGGTCTTTAACTCCCTTCACACTCATTATTGCAAACATTTTCCATTCTAAAATCCAAAAACATACAATTTCCTTTATTAGCATACTGCTGTTAGACTTTTGCATGGGTGTGTCCAACTCACAGCCTGCAGGCCCCATGCGGCCTGGCCCAGCCCATCCTGCACCCATCCCCTGCCCCATGGCATTGGCAGCAACTCTGCCCTTCCAAGCGAAGCAATCTGACCCAGCTCTGGTTGTGCATCTATTGCTCAGCTACGACTGCACGATGGTATGCAATTGACACCCCCTGGGCAGAAACCACGGCACAGGGAGGACACAGTGCAGTGCTGACTGGAATTACAGCACATAAGCGTATGCATTTTGATACAGTGGCTAAACACTGTCCTGTGAATGATGAAAAATATGCAGTCTTGCTTTCTATTTTGCTAAGGGAATTTGAGAACAGCTTTCAATATTGTTGAAAAAAATCATTAATTTTTTTGGTATATTTGTGGCTCGATTTTCAGTCAACATAAATACTTTACCTGCAAATTTTCAAATGGAATGTTGAGTGTTGCAATCAGACCTTCAACTCAAAATTTTTATCGTGTCTCTTTACATGCAGGCTTGTTTACCAACAGATCTTTTTACCTGTAAGACCTATCTTGCCAGAGAAAAATAATCCTTGCTTCACAATCATATCTTATTCACTTATTTTCTTACCAGAGAAAAATAATCCTTGCTTCACAGTTGCATTGTACTCACTTTTCTTTCTGGCAGAATGTACATTTGTGAACAATTATTTTCAAAAATGAAGTACAAAAGGAGAAAAAAATTCACCAAAAATCTCTCGTGCACCTAGAGAACTCACTAAGAACTACAATGACTTCCAGAAAACAAGATACTGATGCATTAGTTTAACAAAAACAAAGTCAAATGCCCCACTCGTTTTATGTTTTTGTTACTCTTCTTTTTATATTTTAGTATTAAAAAAAAAAAAAGTTTTTTTTGTTATATACATTAAAGATATTATATACTTTCCAAGGTTTACTCCAAAAGTGATGTCTTCTATTTTATTATATTGATCCACAACATCAGAGGTCTGGCAGTAGAGGCTGAACCTTCCCATCAATATTCCATTATATTTTGTTGCCATGTGACATTTGGTAGCAGAGGAGCAGTCTGACACGAAAGTATGTATGAAGCAAAAATGCATCACTGAATTCCTCCATGTGGAAAATATTGAACCCACTGACATTCATTAATGCTTGCCAAATGTATGTAGAGACCAAAGAGCGGATGTGAGCATAGTGAGGTTGTGGGTGTTGTGTTTCAGTGGTAGCAATAGTGACAGTGGTCAGATTTTTTCAAGTGCAGCATGCGTGCTCTTGTTCATCACAGGTAGAAATGGTGGTGATGATGTTGAAAAAGAGTGTTTTATAACCGAGAATATGCTCTATCAAATAGTGTTATTGTGCTTTTTGTATCTGTTGTAGTACCGATGGAAATAAGTAGGAAGCACTGCTTTCTGAACAACCTATGTATAAACTACTCAGTACAATATCTGTTCACTCACTGTGGCCCAGGAAAAACAAAAGTTTGGACAACCATGCTTTTGCAGGTTTGCAGGTCACAGAAAGAGCATAAAAATAGCACAAGTACTAATCATTTAGCAAAAGTATTGAAGTTACCTGAGTACAGCTCCTGTTAAGCAGTGAGCTGCTTTAATTATCTTCTTACATTATCTATGCCCTCTTCTGTGCTTGTGCACTTGTGTGTTGAACTAATTCCATAAAGCAATGATATAGTGCCTTGATAGAACTCTGCCTTATATTTCTTTCTACCTCTAATTCAACAGTACTCACTATTTCAAAAATTTAATGCTTTTCTTTTTCTTAGATTTTATAACTCTTATTTTCTTATACTGTACGCATAGTTTTGATACTGACCCTTATGCTCTGAAAGAGTAGAAGAGCTATTTTCTCCCTTGAACCACAAAAAGGAATAGTGCAGAAGGAATAGACTTACCAATCAAATCAGTTACATACCGAAGTAAATAGAAATCCTGCATAAGTAGTTGAGGTTATATTAATAGCCAGAGAATATCTGGATATCACTAGTGTATGGGAACTGCTGAGTCAATGGCCTGAACCTCTGATGGATCACCTGGGGCAAGCAATGAGTCAGCCATGGGAGCACAGGTGAAGGCAATTCACCTGCGCTGCCGGAAGGGGTGGAGCCTGACTCCACCTCTCCTAGACCCATTTAAGAGCTGATTACCAAGGGGGAAGGATCTCTTCTGGAGATCCTCTCTGCTAGAGATTTGTAGCAAGCCCAGGATATGGGTGAGCATCCTATCTTTTTTGCTCTGGTATAATAACAGCATAGCCTACCTCTCTGGTATTTATAACATCTGTACTTTCATTGATTGTACAACTAGTGATCCATTGTTTTTATACTGTTTTTCAAAAGTGATTGTTTGCTTACTTCTCTTTTAAATGGTCACACTGTAGGTTATATTCTGTTCAGCACTGTATATTTTGATATATAACATATAACTTCTATGGGCCTAATTGGTAAAACTCTATTTAAAGGAGAAAGTGGGAAACAAATACATGCCTGTTATGCTGGAAATGTACTCAGTTCAGTTTTTCTGTAGAATCTTCTGAATGAATAGCCCTTCTGCTTTCTTCTCTGTCACACAAATATGCTTCTCACAAGTTATTTAATACATTATTCCATTTTAATTATAATTGATTTGTCTTGTAGAACGTTGTTTAGCACAGCTCAGTAGAAAGATAAGCTTCTATAGCATTTGACACAACTGTGCTTTGGCAAATGTTCTCTGGTATGCTTCTGCTTCCTCAGCAATGGTTTAGGTGTGGAGACATTCCCTTCTGCCTCTATGCTTCTGAGCTTCTATGTAGAAAACTAGAGTTATGTTTGATGAAGCAACATCTTCCCTACCTTTTCATCTGGCCTTTGAGAACACTAATGCAATCACTGAAAAAACAGTTTTCAAAATCCGGTTAAAACTATTGGAAGCTAATATTTATATGTCCAATGATATACTAAAAATGTGCAGATGCTACTTTGAAATGACTGTAAAAGCATTTGATTTACCTTCTGACTGAAAGATGAGAGTAACAATGTGCACAGTTATTCCACATCATATGTGGCTGTCACAGGTAAATTATTCCAACTGATCAACCCTCAAAAGCAGCAACTATTTGTCTTCAAATAAAACCAAGTTCAACTGCAGCTGTGTTCAAGTAATTTTGGTTTAAAGTTAACAAGATTATTTAGATAAAATCTCATGAAAATTCCAGAGTCTCTCAAAAGAGGTACAATTAAAAAGTACGGTATTTGGGATTTGAATGTCAAATTCCTTTCAAACACCTGCTCTCGGTTACTTGATTCATTGCATTGTCAATTATATGGTTTGGAGAGATGTCAATCCCCTCTTTCTGCTTCTCTCTCCTACTTAGGATATAGTTGATTTTCTATCTATCTACATACCTACCTATCTATCTCTTTATTTTTAGATATTTTCAGTAGAATTGAGTAATAATCATTTTGTGTAACTTGGATTTATCAGGGGTTGTATAGATTTTCTTATGAAACTCCTCCACTGATATTGACTTTAGTATATTTTGGTACCAAAATATATAGCTTGGTCCATTATGGCCTTTGGAGGTAGCTCGCATATTGGAAGATTTGTAGAATCTTTTCTTGATATATGCAGTTTGTATGGAAGTATCTGTATTATCATGTTGGGATTAATTCAGCCTAGGTGGTCTGCTGGTTTTAAATTACCTTCAATTCTTAATTCCTACAGAAAATACTATTCCACAAAGATGTGGAAAGATTTTTGGGTTTAAAAACTGTCATTTTGTAGTAACTTTGGTAACAAAAACTTTTGGTTACATAAACATCCTACAGATCACTATGCATATGATTTTATGATTCTATCATCCCCCATCCATTTTATCTAAATAAAAAATGTCTAGCTTTTGCAGTGAAATCTGTATAGAAGAACCTTAAAATCTAAGACAGCAGATTCAGAATCACAACACTTTAAGATTTCATCTCACAGAGTGGGACTGGGAGCTCAGAATCATAATCATGCTGGCTGTACCTGATCTTCTGGAAATCTTGGAAGTTAGACTTAAATCCATTTTTCAGTTTCACTTTAAATCTAATACACTGTTATATGGTCATTAGTTTTATTGTTGCTCTTGTTCTGAGTGTCTCATACTAGAGTTGTAGCTCTGTGAAAGACAAGGTTAGAGCTATATAAGAAGAGCGTTCACAAGGCCTCTCGTGATCAGGCATGTACCCAATCACAGCAGTCTTCAAGAAGAACGTTCTCAGAAATCTGTTCTTTCACAGTCTTCTGTTATGACCTCCATAGATAAGTAGTTAAAATCTGCAACTTATATAGTATATTCTGCAGGTACACAGTATATCTAATTTGGCTTTTATTTTATAGCCCCTTTTGTGATTCATAGGGTAAATCTCATGGGTTACTGATTGCAAGAATGATATGAATGATCATGTGATGTTCATAAGAAAATTCAATGCTTATGAGAGCTTTGCATTTATAATTTGAAAAAAAAATCTATTTATCAGATGCAGAAATCATTTTATAGGCTGTTAAGTCATGCATGCATTGTTATTGTAATAGTTATCTTTTAATCCCAGGAAAAAAATGTAAATATTCTACAATAAAATGAAGTGTTTTTTTGTTATTTCACTCACATCATTTTCATAATGTTTGCAGATTTCATGTCAGGAAAATTTTCCTGTTGTTTGAACTTTATTTTTGCTTTTCCTTGGTTTCTTCATTCATACTTAGATCTGCAAGTCCTTTCTTAAATGCCCTTATTTTCTTTTTTTTTTTTTGTTCTGCCTTTGTCTCTTTCATTTTCAGCACCAAAATATTTCTTCACAAAATCTTTCTACTTTAACAGAGATAGGTGTTTGTTGTTTTTTGGTTGTTTAGTTTGGTCTTTACAATTAGAGATGAAGAAATGATAAAGGATCATGTTGGAAAACCATTAAATAAATCCCAGTGATTTTCTTCTTATTGTCTAATTCCTAAGCATATGCTCATGATTCCAAATTTCAGAAATATTACAATTTTATCTGACCTTAAATTCCTGTAAGAGATGGCTCCATTATAAATCCAGAGGTCAAACAGCACTGCTGATACTGTTTTTGCTGACAACACTGTTTCATCTAACTTGTTAGATGACATTTCAGCTGTTAAATGCAAGGCATGTGAGTTAGATGGGGGGAAAAAAAAACTACCAAGAGAATAAGGAGAAGGATAATTACAGTGTGTTTTGTGTGATGAGAATAACCATTCATCCTCATTCACTGTGTGGGAAATCAAGCCTTTTACATCCAAAATCCTGCTCTCATCTAATAGTAGTGCAGAAGTAAGCATGCACTACTTGTGCCATTTGTCTATGGTTAGAGTCTATGTTCACACTATTTCTGTAACATGGAAACAAAAGGTATGAGGAAGACAGGTGACTTTGCATCTCAAAGATATTTGTCTATTTAGGTGCATGTTTTCTGCCACAGAGAATATTGCCAGAGTGCTGGAAAGGATCAACATTTGAGATCTTAGAAATAGCTGCAAAATTCACAGTACTGGTAGAGCCTGAAGATGAGACTGGCTTAAAAGAACAAAATGCCAGTTCTCCTTGTAGCCACCTTTCTTCTCTGTTGAATATGAGTGAATGGGATGCAAAGGTTAATCCAGATTCAAGCTGAATAAAGAATGTCATTATGCTTTGAACTAGTTTGGGATCTTTGATTTTGTTTGTTGTTGTACGTTAAATGCCTGTAGAGTAAAGAATATCTTTCTGAAGTGTATTACATCTGTTTCAAATTTTGGGAAAATATCTTCAGAACTAAGAAAGACAGAACTTATACCCATCAAAAGGACACTGGATTTCTCAAAAACAGATAATCAAATTTTCTGTTTCAGTAAGAAAGTTTCACTCATATTGGTTTGTCAGTGGAAAGCTGTTGTATCTCCAGATACTTCTAAAATGTTGCCCGTGGTGTTTAAAGAGGGAATTTCATTGATAATAAAGCTGAATGAGTAGTCTCTTAAAATATTTTAAGAGGCCTCCAGGAAGAGGAACCTGGACATAGGGATAAGGTCCCATTCTGAAAAGCAAGCTCACCCCTGTGAAGTCAAAATGAGAGGGGAAAAAAAAAAGTCAAAAAGTAAGATTCTCTTTCTGTTTCTCTTTCTCCACTACAAACTTGTACCACAGGTCACACTGGTACAGAGAAAAATATTTTCATACTTCAGATGGTCCTTTCTATCCTTTAGGAACTTGCAAAAATTGATGTCATCCTTTCTACTGTCTTCTGATTTTCAGATGTCTTCTGCATGTGTATTCTGGTATGAGTGCTTGATTTTTGCTTTAGAAATTGTTGTGAACCTGAAGTTACCAAATGACTAACTGGAAGAAAAGACTGCCCAAAACTATGTCAAGTTTACTGTGAAATAATGAGGAAGTCAGATTCTGTACCTTAATGCATAGCATAGATTTTTTTTAGAATTATACTAAACATGTCAAAAGCAGTAACCTACAGCATTACTATGATAAATTTAAAACATTTAAATATTCTAAAATTACTAAAATTAACTATAATCATTATGGCATTTATGAAAAACAAGTATACCTTCAACTACAACTGTCTATGCATGGTCAATGTCAGCTGACTTATACGTACGTACCTTGTGCAAGAGACTTCTAAATGAATGTTTTAAGATGTATGTATTTAAGATTATTTTTCTCCCAAACATATACTATGTACTTCATTCAACAAATTAGCTCCCATGAGAAATGTTTGGGTTTTTTGTTTCTTTAAATTTCTTTTTAGTTTAGGTGAAGATTTCACCTTTCTACCGAATTACAAATATTCTAATGAATGAAATTACAGACATTATTATTATTACTATTATTATTATTTTGTTTATTTACTTTATTTCAAATCCTAAGCAGAAAGAAAAAGAGGTGCCCTCTCTAGGACTCGAACTGTGATTTCAGCTCCATCTGAATTGGTTCATAAATACTTAAAAAATTCATTAGAAGGTCAGTGTTTTGATACATATGTAGGAAATTAAATGATTTATTGAGCTGTGTTATGAAGCCAAGAATTATAATAAAATATTTCGAAAGAAGATGTAAAAGCCAAATGTCACTACATTTTAAAATCAGGGACTGGTACTTTTTGAACAGTGATAGTACATTGATGAACCTCACAGATGAAGTAGGAAAAAAACCAAACAGGTGAGAGGAAGTTACTCAAAGAACTCAACAGAGCTGTAGACTTCAGCAACTCAATAAAACATAACTCTCACCAACTAGAATCTTTCAGACTATGAACTAGTGAAACACTGGCACATCTGCAGCACTTCACAAAATTTCTGGTGTTATAAAAGAACATCTATCACTAGATTTTTGTATTTCTTTTCTTGTAGGAATCTTCAGATGCTTAAGTTATCATTTGAATAAATGTCAAATTTATACTACATCATTACACTGTTTTCTCTTCATAAATCACTAATTAAAAGGCCAAAATTGATTCATTAAAATGATAATGATTATCCTACATATAAGAAGAATATTATTTTATGTAACACTGTAGAAAACAATAATGCAATAAGTCTAATGAAAACAAAATACTTTATTGTTTTTTAGCAAACCGAATCATAGAGTGATGATTGAAACACTTATTTGATTATGTTTGGTGCTAGGTTTGAATCATGTTCCTAGTCCAAATACAAAAACATGTCACAGACTTAGAAGAGCACTTCCCACTAGGTAGTTTCCTATTTCCTGAATGAGACCTTCATATAAAGGAACGCAAAAGGATCTGCTAACTTTTTCATGAAAGTTCAGTACCAAAGTACACCATACATTAGCTAGTACGAGAAACACTAACAAAACATTTTTCCTCATGAACTTGGTTTTTTTTTTGGTTTTTTTTTTTCACGTTCTATTTTCTTCCCCTTCTATTGGGATCATGTAGGATTTATAATACGCTTGTTGACAGACACTTTTCTGATGTTAACTTCTTCTGGATTCTAGATCTATGTGGAGGCAAAATAGAGAAATGTTCCATCATTTAAAATTAGGTGGAGGACTTAACATAAATTCATATGGAGTCCCTAATATTAATGATTACCAATAAATCAGATGGATTTATCAAGAATTTACACCCTTATAGGTTTAGCTTCAGCTTTTCCTATTTTTTTTTTCCTATGTAAAAGAAAAACATTCTTGCCATTAGTCTTTTCATTAATCTGTCTGCTAAGTTTCTAGTAATAAATTTTCTTGGTCACCTCCATTCTGTGGTTTCATTGTAACTTCTAGCTTGTTCTAAGAAAAATGGATGACTAAAGTACAGGTACACTGTTTTCTGCATTTTCACTCAGTATACCATCTACAGACTGAAACAACAAAGTTAAACTGAAAATTGGTAAAAATCTGGACTTACACTATTCTTCATGGGTTTCCTCGTGATTATTGTAAAGCTCAGTGACTTCAGAGGAACTTGGAAATGTTTGTACTGCTGGATATGGAAACTTTTTTTTAATAAGAGAATTCTTTATTTTCTGTTAAGCAATGATAATTTGCCTAACAGAATGCTCATCAGCTTTGTGAGACAGCAAAATACAAAAACCTGAAAAAAATCCCCTCCTCTAAGAAACAAAATGAAAACATATTTCATGGAGAAATTTTAAGAAATGTAGGATTAATATATTATCTACTTTCCTTTCCACCCCCGAATGCCTCTCTCATTTGTGGAACATATTGCATAAAGTGTCTTAATTGGGCTTTTTTGAAAGGGAGGGAAAAGAATGCTATACATTAAACATTTACATAGACATTAACATAGGTATGCTTATGTTAATTTTTCTTTTAAGTATTCATAATTCTTACAGGAGTAAAAGTGATTCTTTGCTGATGGCACTTATTTCCTAACAAGTGGTTGTGATGTCAGTAAAGAAAGAGGAAAAAAAAAAAGCAAAAAAAGAAAGGAAGAAAAAATGAAAGAAAAAGACATAATCTTGAATATTCCATAAATTTACTGACAAGATAAATTTAGAATTGGAATATTCCCTAAGACATAAGCTAATCTATACTGCACCACATACATAATTATGTCAGTTTAATGTTTGTTGATGCTTAGCTATATTTAGAGAGTTCCCTAGCCCATGTCAGCAGAAGATATATTAAGAAGTTTGCTTGGGTGTGTTAGAAAACTGTATGCATTTTCTGATAACAGAAATGCAGAAAACATGAACTTCAATCCCATATTTGATATTCAGTTTTTCCAGTATTGCATAGGAACTTGAAAAGTATTCCAGAAAAGATAAGTGTTTCATATTGAGTATTTCTGGTATATTCATGTGGGCTATTTGCTTAGTAAGCAATTTATTCTCCAAGTGTATTTATATAAAAATTAAATATATAACTGCATTTGCAAAATACAGTCTTCCTTCATGCTTATATTCCTGTAGAGATAAATAATTTTACTTGGATGATTAAGAAAGTGATTGTGTCTTTGAAGCAGATGCCTAAAGCTCTATCAGATATTATTTATGTCTGAAATATTTATCACCTGTTGGTACATGATCAGATGCACAAATTTATCACTATTGACTTCTGAACACTTATTCAACTGAAGAGTCACAGGATTTGTACAATATTTTTGTTCTTCACATATGGTATTTGAAAAAATGGTTTACATTTCTTTTTAATGTTCTTTTTTTTCTTTTTTTTCTATTTACTACATCAGATTGTAATTTTTTCTTTGTGATGTAGTTGTACTCTTGCTTGACAAAAGTCTATGATGTCACCCAGAACAAGTAGTTTTTCTCAGATCTGCTGAGGATGTGTGAACTCAGTTCTATGGTATTCCGTTAACCTCGATTCTGTGTGCTGTGCTTCTGAGGTGGCTTCTTTGTAGTCAATGATATGGATATTGAATGCATTCATAGTACCACAAAATATATTTGATTTTTGCCTGTGAACATTAGAAAAATTAAGCTGCGTGCAACCAAGTACGTCTGGGAATAATGAACAAATATACAATTTTTGCCTGTATTCACATTTTATCACATGAGTATTTTATGACTTAATTCTTACAAACCAACTCTTAAGCAAGAGCTTGACTTTGGACATCCACTTAAATCTAGTGATAAAATAATACATTCCAGACAAATGCAGGTCTGTAAGGCAGGTGAAATGTACCACTATTTACAAGTATTTGCCTATAAAAAACATTAGCCTTAATAATCCGTTTAAAGTTTTGTCTTCAAAGTTGCTTAAATTAATTAATTAATAAATAAATTAATAAATAAATTAATTAAATTTAAATGCTGAAAATTGGATTCATTAACTCACTGTTACCAGAAGCTCAAGGGTCAAATATGATGACTGTATCCTATAGGGACTATGCAACTTCAGCTATAAAAAAGGGATTTTTACCTTTGCACCCTGTAATGCTTAGCAGATGTAATGGATTACAAGCAAAGCTTGTAAGAATGCTGATAACCCAAACGTTAATGGAAATTGGAGGCTAGTATTGGAGTTGAAAACCACTGAAAACTAAGCTGCTAATATATTTAAACATGTATGTCATTGAAATTTTTGTAGAAACAGAATCTTTAGTACACCAGGTGAAAAGCTGTTACTGTGTCATAAAAAAATGAAATACCACTTCGCCTTTCTAAAGAAAAAAGGAAATTGCCTGAAGTTGGTTATTGTTTTGAAAGCTGAATGTATATAGTATTTCAAGAACAACAAAATAGATATCCTGAACTGAATAAACATCCCAGAAACAGAAGAATCTGCTAAAATAATACTTGAAGATTTTTTTTTTCTCTCTCTTTATAGCTTCCTAATTGGAGCTCACTGGCCTTTGTAGCACTGTAACACTAGGGAGCACACTTTCATCAGGAATTATACTGCCTTTAGGATCTACAGAGAATTGGAGTTAGAAGTCAGTTCAGCAAATCTGCAATTTGGCAGCAAGCCAGCCCCTGCCCTGCTATACAGAGTGACAAGGCATGCGAATATGACAGAGCTAATGGTAAACAATGACAGATCTGTTAAGAGTCTGATGGGATGTATCTCTCGTTTGTTCATGTGCAGTGTAGGAATCAGATTTATTTTGTTTGAGATGTGCTTAGATGCCTATATGAACTCTTCACCCTGCCTTCTACAAATCAGATTTTGCAGAGCAATGAAGTGATTTTCATTGTAGTTGTTGTCTTTTCATTTTGTTTCGTTTTTGATGAGTGTGAGAGACTTACAGTAAACTGAAAACTAAGAGTAGCGACATGTGGAAAAGGGAGAAAACATACTTGCTCTTAAATTTTATTTCTTTTAAAAATATCCTTCTTCTGGTTGACAAGAAGAATTAACTGTGTAATTATTGCTACTACTAATCAGATGAGAAAGTGTTTCTCTATAGAAATGAAGCTGCATGGGACAGAAAGGAGATCCTTCTTTGGAAAAGTTCTATATTCAGTTTCACTAAAATAATAATGAGTTATAATTTTAAATGCACAAAATTGTTGCTTCTTACAGTAATTTTAAAATAAATCTTATTTCATATTAAATCAGTTTAGTTGTTGATTTATATTTAAAAATAGCTAAATATTTCTTGTATATTGCTTCATTGTCTTAGAGTTTAAAATTCACATTATACATTCTATACTTTCGATAAATTACTCTTTCTTTATGGTATGCTTTCTTTTTTTTATCTGGTTGATGACTCATCTGTAGTTTAACTTAAAATTTGTATAATTTAGGTGTGATCAGACACAATGAGCTTTCAAAATCTTTGCCATTTTGCACTCAAGAAATATCTCTTCATCAGGAAAGAGTTCAGGAAAAGGTCTGTTAAACTAGCCATTGCTAGAAATAGCAACAGACAGAAACTCTTCCTAGACCTTCACCAGAATAACTCCCACATTGAATGAGATCTATAGCCATTACAGTAGTTTCATGGAAACGTTTAAGCTAGCAGTCAAAAAACAGCTCAGTTAGTTAGCCTGAGAGTAAAACTATTTCAAGTGCAGTCATGCTATTGATGTTCTTTACAAAATTGCTTTATTATTTTCTTCATATGTAGCCTTCATTTTTACTTTATCTGTGTTGATATATAGTGAACCAGAACCTTACTGATCTGTTCTCATCTGTATGTACGTTAAGAATGTAGGAATACGTAGATCAGTTTCTTTTTCTATATCAGTCCTCCAGATCTCCTCCTTAGTGGAGCGTATGCAAGTATTTGTGTTCTCTGGTATATGGAAACATCCTCAGAGCATTAAACTACTTGGAAATATGCTGCTCATGAAACAGCAGAGAAGTTGGCATCTCCAGAGCTACTGAATTTCAATTGAAAAGTTCCAGTTGATAAATTTTTATATTAAAGTGTGTAAGATTGTACATAGAATCACACAATCATAGAACCCATAGCTGGAAGGGACCTTTAAAGGTCATCTAGTCCAACTCCCTTGCAATGAACGGAGACATCCACAGCTAGAGCCTTGTCTATCTTGACCCCTAGTGTCTCCAGGAGTGGGACATCCACCACGTCTCCTGGCAAACTTCCAGTACCTCACCACCCTCACTGTAAAAGTCTTTCTCCTTATATTCAACATAAATCTACCCTCTTTAATCGTTTCCTCTTGTTTTGTCACAACAGCCCCTGTTGAAGAGTCTGTCCATTTGTTTCCTCTAGTCCCCTTTAGATACTGAAAGGCTGCTATCGGGTCACCTCAGTGCCTTCTCTTCTCCAGACTGAGCAGCCCCAGCCCTCTCAGCCTGTTCTCATAGAAGTGGTGTTCCACCCTCTGGATCATTTTTGTAGCCCTCCTCTGGACATGCTTCAACTGGTCTGTGTCTCTCCTGTACTGAGGAGTTCACATCTGCATGTAGTACTCCAAGTGAGGCCTCACCAGCACAGAGTAGAGGGACAAGATCAGTAGAAGCTTGCCTGAAATGAAATTTATAAAGCATTACCTCACAGAAGACCAAGTCTGACCTGTAATTCAAGATCAACAGATAATCTGAAAGACAATCAACTTAAATTCTCGGGCGATAGAGTGAATAAACATAAACCATTGAGAACAAGGGCCGTATCGCACCATCAATTTTTAAACAGCATTTCCCATTGATTCCAGTGCTTAAAAATCAATACATTCTTGGCAGAGAAATAGTTTCAGATGAACAATGTTTATTTATCATAATGACTTATCTGAGAATGTCTTCCATTTCATAAATATAACCTTAGCAATCTTGCTTAATACATCTGTTGAGATTTTCCTACAGTTCTGTGAAGAAATCATTATCTTTCTTTGCCAAGTTTCCTCTGGTTTTATTCAAAGCTATAAGAAATTTTCCAGGAGACATGCCATAAGTGTGGAAGAATCTGGGATGTTACAGATGTTGTTTGCTACCTGTACTATGATACCAGTTAGAGGTCACAATTGCTGAATGGGGACTCATCATCGGAGTGTCTATGTGCACATTCTATAAATGGAGGATGTTTTTCTAGAAGGCTTTACAGTCTCAATAGGCTGAAGAGTTATAAGACAAAAGAAAAAAGAAAATAGAGCAAGCTTAGCTGCTTTGTGAAGGCAAAATGGCAGAGACTGACATAACAGCTGCAGCTCTATACCCCTTTAAATTCAGTTACCTCCATTGAACATACTAAGAGTCATCATGTAATGCCTCCATTTAAATCTTGGAGATCAATTAAAAATATTTATGAAAAACATAAAAGCCTAAATTTAAAAGGGAACAATGCTTAGCTGATTAGTACACTGGTTTTTGCCAGGTTTTATCAGTTTAAAGGCTTCCATGCCTTAAGGGTTACATGCCTTAACAGTAAAGACGTTTGTGATATTATTAAAACTTTAGCACGTGAATAATTTTGCTGACTCATGTGGCTGCATATACAAAGTTAGAATGACATATTTCCTAAAAGCTCTGTCTGATCACTGTATGTGTGATCCCTTTTAAAATGAAAAAATAACTTAGTTTCAAAATTATTCCTTTTGAAACAGTAACAATATAGAATTATTTAAATGATGCTTCATTTTCCTTACTTCCTCCAGGTAAGGCATTTGATACTCCATTTCAAGGCATTTGATACTGTCTCCCACAACATCCTTATAACAAAACTGAGGAAGTGTGGGATAGATGAGTGGACAGTGAGGTGGGTTGAGAACTGGCTGACTGGCAGAGTGCAGAGGGTCATCGTTGGCAGTGCAGAGTCTGGTTGGAGACCTGTAACTAGCGGTGTTCCTCAGGGGTCAGTGCTGGGTCCAGTCTTGTTCAACATCTTCATCAATGACCTTGATGAGGGGATAGTGGCCACCCTCAGCAAGTTTGCTGAT
>JAOWBP010000001.1:118316824-118338184 GCA_028571105.1 Tragopan temminckii | reverse complement strand
ATCTTGTGTGGGGGGAAGGCAGGGGCCTACAGCCCCCTGTCACGGGCATAGATCGATCTAGTTAACTCCGTGACACTCTGGAATTTCAAAATAAGAGAGGCATGTCATTCTCATTACATATAAGACTTCTTCGATTAGAATGCTTATTTAAGTTTTCCTGATATGCATAAGGTTAAGATAAGAGCAGTTTTGATGCATGCTTACTAAATGCTACTTTGCACCCAAAAATTGCCCTTTGTAAAAATACTTCATACTAGTAGTAATTAAATTCCTAGAATATAAGTATTTTACCAGAAAAGGGAAGGAAGTATAATAGCAGTTTTTTCTGCTTCCTATGCTATTCTCTATGGCTAAATTTCTTTCTCTCTTTCTTTCCATCTCTCTCTCTCAATTTCAGAGGGGTCATTGCCAATTAATTTTCTTTAAATTATATTGATGGTCCTGTGATTGTTCTCTTAATTTAGTTACTCTCTGCAGTCTAACAATTATAAAATTCATCATGAGTATTGTCACTAATGCTACTGAGAAAGGCTGTTTGCCAGCTCATGTGATTTAAAATGGGAAGCTTTATCTGTATCTTATTCTAGCTTTTTGTTTCTTTCAAAAAAGCCTCATTAAAATCAGATTAATTTTTAAACAAAATCTAGAACGTACTAACAACTGAGATTACATGTTAGCAGAACTGCAGAAAAATTTAAGTTTCTGTGAGAAAAATATTTTACTTAAGATAGAGGTGTTTAAAACTACAGATTACTTATATGTAAGGTATGTAAGATGTAAGCCATGTTTGTTACTTTTTGTTCTGCATTTTAACTTTGAAAATTATATCTTCCCTAGCAATGTTGAATTTTACACTGGGATCTGAATTATCAGTTTATCCTGAAGAAGTAATCTGAATAAGAAAAGATTAGAAATTAGTTCGAATACCATTTTAATTCCAGGTCATACAAAAAAAAAAAAAAAAAAAAAAAAAAGTAGACTGATTCAGTACCCATGGTCCAAACATGCTGGTTTGCTAAGTACTAGGGTCCACTATCTCTGTGAAAGATTTGATTGTCTTCTGAAGTAAGGAAGTAAGGGAGACATTCTTTATGGAATAAATGATATTATCTTGAATAGAAAGCATTCCTTACATGTTCAACCAAGCAGTATCTACTCTCCAAATTAAAAGTCAGTGCATGTTCATAGAGCCATCTGGAATGTCCACTTTTTTTACACTTCTCTTTCACGCTGGGAAGCAGAGGAATGGTTAAACAGCAGTAATTTCTAAATGATGAATATCTGTAGAAGACTTCTTTGATCGTAACTGGCAAATATTTCTGATTTTTTTTCAGATTAAAATTACAGTGGTATTTACCCTGATTATTTAAAATCTTTAATCTTCCCTTGGTACACATATCTAATTCAGCAGAGCTACTTTCTGATTTTATCCTTGGTACATAGTTTTCTTTCAAAGGTCTTTTCTTCGTATTGTCCTGCTCAATATGTGTAAACATTGGATCTATTAGTAAACGCCTAGCTCAAGAGAAAGGATTTGTGAGTGTTCACAACCTAATTATTTTCAATTAAAATACTCCCCCTGCCTCACCTTCCAACACGGAAGAGTAGCACAGTGATAACAAGGTTTAAGTGGGTACTGTTTTCATTGGTTTCAAAATTGTGATTGCAACAGAGGGAAAGCTATCTCAGCCTATAAAGATGGTGAAGGGTCTAGAGGGAAAGATGTATGAGAAGAAGTTGAAGTCCCTGGATTTGTTCAGCCCAGAGCAGAGGAGGCTGAGAGGAAGCCTCGTGGCAGTCTACAGCTTCTCATGAGGGGATAAGAGGACCAGTGCTGAACTCTTCTCTTTCGTGACAGTGACAGGGCCAGAGGGAACAGCATGGAGTTGCATCAGGGGAGGGTCGTGTTAGGGGCTAGAAAAAGATTCTTCACCAGCGGATGATTGGGCACTGAAATAGCCTCCCCAAGGAAGTGGTCAGGGAACAGAGCTTGCTGGTGTCAAGAAGTGTGTACAACATTCTCAGATACATTGTCTGCTTTTTGATCCTAGGTGGTACCAGAAGTCAGACTTGATGATCCTTACGGATGCCTTCCAACTTGGGTTATTCTATGATTCTGTATCTATTATAGGGTGGAGAATCAGTAGGGTGGCCTTACCTGTTATACTTACCACGAGTACAAACTACTTTCATTAGCCCAAACACATTAACTTACAAATCTTCACATTTTTAGAGGCAGATTTAAATTTCAAAAGAAAATTAAAATTGCCATACTTTATGTATCTTTATGTTTAAAACCCACAGTTATCTTTATTATATCCAGTGTCTGTAGCAGGACTGATTTGCCTGCAAAGTGACTATACACAGTACTTTAAAAAACCTCTATGAGATCAAAGGAGGTTTACGCAAGTTTTAAACTTGAAAGCAAGAGTCAGCATTGTCGCCTGCCAGAAGATTAATTCTTTTTTTTTTTTTTGTCTTTTTTTTTTTTTTTTTTGGTCATGGCTCAATGTCTTTACTAGCTTTCGGTTTACCTCAGGGTCTAAAGAGTCTGTAGAAAAAGCATTATGTATTTTATATAGTAATGAAAATATTCTACCCTTGAGACATTCTTTTTAAATAAAGGACTGGAAAAAATAACTTTTCTTTGTAATGTAGAAAAATTACTGTACACCAGTTGATAGATTTTATTACTTCTATTCCTCTAAATCCTAAGCTTGTAAATAATTATCAAGAATTATGATAATACAGTAGAAAACATAATCAGAATCTAGAGGAAAAAAGACACCTATATTGAAACTGACATCATACATCTGTACTGTGCATGCTTTACAGGAATTAATCAATTTTCTTTAAGATCTATGGATCATAAATAGTGAAGGGGACTTGTCATTATAGTCCAAAAATCTGTACAAATGCTTGAACTAGATAATAAATCTCTCCTCAAAAATCAAGAACTTAAAATGCAAATCTTGTCTATTTTCATACTCGTTACTGTAAGCAACATGCATATCAATCAAGATACAATAGGTATAAATACGAGGAAAACATGTTAAACTCCATTTAAAGTATGCAGTAAAATTTTTAAGTTTGACCTATGTAGATAAGTTTGACTTCTGATCCTGAAATGGCGTTGGGCAAATAACTTTGTTTATGTGAAGATCTTTAAAAGTCATTGAAAACTATAAAGGTGTATCCAGATAATATTTAGCATATATTAGCAAAAGTGTTTAAGTGAACATCATGACAATGAAGCACTTTATCTTCAAATATCTCTCTTCTTGCCCTTTCCACTTTCTATCCCTCATACTGCTGAACTTGTTGGCATGAGGAAAATACAAACTATAATAATATAATAGCTGTTTCAAGTTATGTAGTTTTGTTAGTTCCAGTCAGTGAATGAATCCACCCACTAATAAGAGATGTGAAAACATTAGGAAAAAACATTGCAGCCAGCTATATTGAAGAAATTTATGCGGCTGCTTTAAGTACTTAGATTTACCCAATAGTTTATGGTGACAGTATTTCTATTTTTATTTAATAGAAAAGACAATTCGGCAACAACATCTACCTCTTCTCTATGTTCTTTAACTCTGGCTTGAAAGTCTCTTTGCCCACATATATTAATTTTATAATTGCGTGTCTGTTCTTTAGTTTTAACAAAGCCTTTTTACTGAATATTATTTGTCATTCTCAAACACAGAGTTTCCTTTTAGTGGTAATAATACTGATTATTTCTAATGATTTATATATTAAAATGAAATAAAATGTTTCCAATAAAGCTGCTTAAAACTGCCTGTGGCCTTGTTTCTTCAAGTAACAATTACTCTAAGAGCTTTGTTTGTTTCAGATGAGTTTAAGTGTACATCTGAAGAATTCTTTACTCCCATGTCATTATTCAAGTTTTAAACATCTATCACCAGAGAAAAAATATGAATACAGGAAATTTCAGAGAACATCTGTTATTTTCAAGCCTTTTCAGGAACAATAAAAAATAAGACTTACAAAAAAGGAATTGAAAATGTCATCAAAGGAAAGCTATCTAAATTCCACGTTGCTGCCTCTTATATATAGCAATTAATTAGTAAGTGCTACTGGAAGAAATTGATCTTGTTCTTTATCAAGGTTCTTCATACTGTGCTTTAAGAAAGAAAAATGAAGATGAGTGATTGTGCGGAAACATTACATTTTAATATAATTCTTTTTTTTTTTTTTTTTTTTTTTTTTTTTTTTTTTCCCAATACTTTTATGCATGACATTGCCTTTGGAAGGACAAATAAATAAATAAATAAATAAGCACAGGGAACTGTCCGCAAACTGGAATGAAATGTTAAGATTCTGAGCCCTCATCTTACGTGTTGGTAGCAGAATGTATTCTCATGATCTGGAAGAGCAAATATAATATTTTCCAGTGCAATTTAAAAAAGAATGAAAATGTCAGAAGGTCCTAGGCATACTACAGAGTCGTGGAAAGAAACAATACAATATAAACAAGCGAAGAATTTGATTAAGTTCAGTAAGGCAACCTTGGAAAATATAATCTTTGATGTCCATGATCACATTCATAATTTCGCTTGTCTCAAATCTGTACATGAAATAATCTTTCTATTTCATAAGGGGTATATAAAATCCAGTGGTGAATGTAATTGTCAATTAATTAACTCATAATTAAAAAACGGAATTTAAGCAACTATTGCTGATGAAAGGAGAAAGAAGCTGCATGAACATAGGAGAAATTCAAGTTTTTCATAATAACATGTACAGATTTAGTGCTTTGCTTGTTTATTTCCATTTTCTATTTTGATACCTCAGCTTCATTTTTGCATTTGGGTTCATAAAATTACCATTTCTATGACCGTGGTGGCCCACAACCACAAAAGGGAAGAGATCTGTCAATGG
Organism: Tragopan temminckii; assembly: GCA_028571105.1. Taxonomy (NCBI): domain Eukaryota; kingdom Metazoa; phylum Chordata; class Aves; order Galliformes; family Phasianidae; genus Tragopan; species Tragopan temminckii. Next base: position 118,333,285 of record JAOWBP010000001.1, on the reverse strand, counting down.
AAATCATGTAGCAAGGCTAATGTTTAGTTTCTGACTACAGTCAATAATACATATTATTTTCCTCAGTAATACACTTACTCAAGAGAAATAGTACAATTTCCGTCTGTCTTGGAGGGAATTTAAAGTTGCAGAATTGCGATGGAAGATCAAAGTGAGGTTATTATGCAGACTGGAATTAAAATTAACTTTTTTTTTTTTTTTTAATTTCCTACAGTTCATTCAAGAAAAAAAATGAAAGGAAAAAAAATGAAGGGAGTAAAGAAATATCAATACAAGAATATAATTGGACAACTGAGTAAATAAGCTTACTTGAACTTGGAGGATCTGTACAGAAAAATTTATTACAATACAGCATGTACATAGAATGTTTTTATCTGCAGTTTGCCTGAATTAGTTGTTTACTGAAATAGGTATATTCTAGGATGTATTAGAAAAACTAATAAAGTAAACACAGAGGGAGGGGGGAAAGCAAAGAAAATACAAGGTCATGGAAAATGTATCTAGCTTGTATGAGATCAATATCATTTTTGTAACTCATTATCCTTAGCTGAAAAGATGGTATAAAAATCAACAATGTATTGAAGTAACTACATCTTCCTCAGCAAGATTTATGAGATGGAGGAGAAAGAGAAGCTTGCTGTCATATCACCAAAGATATCAAATCTTCATTAACGCTGTGAAAGCAACGTCATTTATACTTATTTTCAGTGAGTTAGAAAAATCCAATAAATGCATTCAACAAACAATATAGTATGTTTTGCTGTGACACCAGGTACAGCCTATCATTTTTAAATTATTTTTTTCCTCCAGATACAATTAGTGCAGCCCAGTTTAGGTACCATGTTAGAACAATATTCTGCATTACATTACTTTCTCCATTTGGAGATAAACTTTTCCCTCAATTTCAGAATGAATTACATCCATAAGGCCTATTCTTACTTTCTCTGTGCAAGCTCTACTTCGGAAAACAATTATGGAGTTAAAAGAGAGAGAATACAGATTAGGCAATAAGATGCTGCATTCCACATGCTATATTGTGTGTGTGTAGATATGTATGCACACAGTAAAGATATAAAGAAGTGCATTTAGGATTATGAATACACAATAACTAGAAATGCCACAAGAAAGACATTTTGGAGAAATCCTACTTGATGTATTTTAAAAGAAAATAATAGTGCTGTCTCAACAAAAATCTGTACACTTGAAGAACAATGCTGTGCACACTTCATTTAAGTAGTTTAGTTGTTGCTATCCAGATGCATGCAGTTTTCAAGTAATGTGCTTGTATGTAATACTGTTCTTCTGTCACTCCTCAATAAGTCACTACAGAAGAAGACCAGGATATCAGCAGAACAGTCTCTATATTTTTTTCAACAACATAAAAATTATCTCTGCTCAGACCTCAATTCAGTAATTTTAGTAATTTTGCTAGTACAAAACCTACATTTTAGAGAATCGAGAATTGAAGCAATTTCCAAGATCAAGATCTCATCTATTATCTACACATTCCCATTTTTTTTAAGTGGAAACTACTAGCTCAAGCAGATTTTTTTTTTTTTTTTTTTTCTCATCTGCTATTATACAGTAATGTCAGTCTCTAAAGTACTGAGATCTACAGTAATAGTCTGCAAACTGACTGCTGAGATGATTTTCACTTTTTCTATAAGCAATATCTATACCTATGCTGTTGAGGAAATGCAAAAGTATTGCAAATTTTTAATAGTATCACAAGTAGAAAAAATCTGTGTATCTGTCTGCGTGGTCCTCATTGGCTTAGAAAATGTGCATTTGCTGTCTAGTTCAAGCTTCGTGGTTTTATGTATAGTTCTCTAAGGGAACTGTAGCTAAAGTTCAGTCATGGAGATTTACTTTATTCATCTTACTGATTTAAGAAGAGTTTTCTGTTGCATGATTTTGAGCTCCTAATTCAAAACCATTTTTTCACGTGTGCACAAAAACCCCCAGTGGATCTTTTTGAAATATGCAGCACAATCTTGCAAAGATAGAAAGTTTCAAAAAGACAGTGCCAAGAACTATACATATACTGGCAATACTTTATTAAATGTTTCACAGTAAGTTCAGTGTAGTTCGTATTTTATTGCTCCTGATCAGGCAGACACATATACATTTTCACTGCAGTGCTTGTGCATCTCAGTAATACCTAAGCAAGTAGCAGTTAGTCCGCTGTTTGACTCAAATAAGGACCTTCTCTAGATGTTTATTTTATGGACATATCAGAACTCTGCATAACTAATGACAAGACAGTCTAGAATTTGACTTTAGATCATCTAGTCTGAAAGCATGTTTTTATCAACAGCATTTTCTTTGATATTAATACTTTTTAAATTCAGATTTTGATTGATGTTATTTGGCATCTTCTGAAAAGCAAGCATGCCTAGAAATCTCAGTTTCATTGTAGGTTGAAAATTGTAATGTATGATTTACCCACTTGTGATCTTCTTTAGGTGGAAGAATAAATGAAAATGTTTCTTTGTTGGCTTTTTCAAATACCAAATTAGCAGCATGTACTCATGAGTCTTTCACGTTTGTGTGTTACTTCTTTCTTACAGTAAACTGAATAAAGCTTGTGTCTTTACCAAAGGTAATTTGTATGTAAAATTATTTTGGCTGAGAGTTAGAAAAAAAGTATAATTTTCCTAGCTGTTCTAACTAAATGCCTTCAGAAAGAGTAAAGGGAATACCAGACACAGATTTTCTGCCAGTTATACTTGTCGCAGTAGTAAGTATATGGCAATGCAAAAGAGACTTGGTGCCTCTCTGGAAGCATGTGTATGGAGGCTTAAATGCCATTTAGCTATTATAATGACAAGCCAAAATTAACTCCTACCACTTTGCAGGTAGTTATGAAAGGGAAACTTGCAAGAGTGGCAAAAAAGCAAATATTGTAATTGTAGCATAACAGAATTAATGAGTGTCGTGATAATTCCTGAATTTTAGATTAAATGCCTCTTTAATCAATACAAAAAATCAAGTGGATAGACTTGAACTGAATCAGAGTAAATTATATTTCTAGAGTTTCCTAATACAGCAACATTACCTAAAAACTAAGAGCAGAAAGCAAGAATATTTGAATAACTTCATTGGGCTTCTGTGCAGTGAAGTCTACAAATTTTGAATTTTCCTTTTCTTTTTTTCATTATCCTAAGTCTTTGGCCTAATGTCTGTCTAAATTTATCTATATTCCATTTTGTCAGTTCCATTTCCTTCCTAATGGTCATAAAAACCTTCCAATAAGCTTCTGAGAGTTAATACCTCCTAAGGAAAAAATGGATAATGTCATCAAAATTTAAGCCAATATATCTTTAAAGGGAATTGATCTTCAAGTGATAGGCCTATATTCGCCTGATATTCGCCTACTTGTGCGACCTGATGTAGGGAACCTGCTTTGGCAGGGGGGTTGGACTCGATGATCTCTGAGGTCCCTTCCAACCCCTACGATTCTGTGATTCTGTGATTCTGTGATAAATGTTCCCTATATTTTTAATAGCTGGTTTATTTAAAGTGGCACTTAAAATTAACTTGTAGTTATTTTTGAAAATAAATATTCTTGTGATTTTGAAAATAGTTATTTTCAAAAATATGTAATAACAAATTACCCAAATTCTGCAATAAGAACAGCATTTCACTTCTGTAAGTAGCTGTAAACAAATCTTAATGACATTCTTCTGGAAAGAGCAATTTCAATTTTAGATATACTGTGAGTATATGTTGTTAGCCGATCAGTAGAATAAAGTTATCACTTACATAAATACTGATCTGTTTGCTGAAGAGAAAATGTTAGAAAAATTAATGTAAGAAGAATCCTTCAGAATTATATCTGCCATTATAAAAACATAACAAATGTTAGTATGTCTGATTACCTTTTATTATTTAGTGTGTATGTGGGATTCTGTGGCAGTTGTAATGAGTTGCAGAGTTTAAATATAAGAGTTCTATTCAGAGCAGAAATATATGAAGCGTTAGAACTTTCCCCTATGACAAGCAGAGAAGCAGGAGCTTAGACAGGGCTGCTTCAAGGTAGTTATGCAAGATTGTGATAAATTAATCATACTTAGTCAGAAAGAGAAGACTTCTATTAAGACTTCTATTAAGTTCACTCACTTTAGTTGCAGAAGCTGGATTTGCTTTTCTGTTGGATATCTCCATAGCAAAAAATGGTTATTCTGAGATGTACCAAAATTACACTCAGTCACTGAGAGTTTCATTTTGTATTTCTTATTTATCAGACTTCTAACGTTTCTTCTGGAAATCAGTCTGTGTAGGTAATTAAATTAATAAAAAAGTGAAACTATTTGAAAAGATGATGCTACTGTAATTTCTTGGAGAAGATAGTATAGTATTCTACTAGAAGATGTTAATTGGAAGTACTGGCTTATCACAGGTCATCAGTAAGATGGATGTGTAAAGCATTTCCCACATGTAAGTGCAAACATATATTCACTAAAGCTGGCCAAATTCTTACTGAAGCTCACATTTGTCACCAATTGTAGCTGCTTTCTTGCAAATTAATCATTTAGAACGTGATTGCTATTTCTGGGAATAAGTCTTCTATTTTTGTGTACTCCCAGAATTGTTTCAACAAGCAGTGTGGATCTGTAGTAGCGTTCTGACTTTTATTGAAGTTGCATAGCATGCATACTTCAGAATGACTTGTGCTTTCTTTTTGTTTGTTTGTTTTGTTTTGTTTTGTTTTTAAATGCATGTTTTCTCACACTTTTGGGCTGTGTCCTTTAAGCTGTAAATATATATTTATATATTTTAATAATAAAATAACACAATACATAAAAAAAGGACATTTTAAACCTGAAGTTACGTTGTATAAATGTCATTGAGCACTACTGTTTTTTGAGATTTTACAGAAAATTTTACAGGATTTGGGGGATCTAATTTCTGAATGTGCAATGCTTCCTTACAATAAGGTGAGTAATCACTAACAGTTTCAAGTTTAACAACTTTCAATCTATAGCTCATAAGAAGGGAGAGGAGACCACAATCAGTATCAGCTGTCCAATAGAAACTGTTTTGTGTCTACAAAATACACCCAATTAAAAGCCATTAAATGAGGCTTTGAGGAATGGTGGGAGTGCTTATTTATTTGTTTGCTTGTTTGTTTATTTTTAATGACTGCTACATACTTTTGTGTTTGATTTTGTACATTACATCAGTGTATTTGGAAATGCAGTACTGGATTGAGAATTTTATGACATCAATATTTAGTTGAAGTCATCTGAACTCAGCTCAAACTGTGAGTTGGACATTTTGCAAAAAAGAATGTAATTAATAATAATAACAAATGAATTTAAGTTTATTCTGGAAAGTGCATTCTGGAACTTTTTCCAAATATATATATATATTTTTTTTAATTAATGGTAGATAAAGTTTTCAAGGAAAGAAGCCAAAAGGGTTATCTATTACACACTTTTCTAAGAAGGAGTTAAAAGTTGGATGTATTTTATAGTTTATCTGAGAAGTTTAGCCAGTTCAGGATGGATTCTATGATGAAGATAAGCAAATAGTAGTTTGAAGTAATTTTTCTGTATAAATAGAAAGTTGAATATTATAGATATGGCTTTAATCACACTTAATTAACATATTATTGTTAATATACATATATGCCATGTTTGAGAACAGCTTCTTTAGTAATTTTATTTTATTTATTTGTTTGTTTTATTTTGAGGAATGTTTTAACTATGAAGAAGTGTAATAAAATGGAGTTGGTAATTTAGAAAATACTTAATGCATTACAGGATTCTTCTGATTTCACAAACAGGTAAAGTGCACTAAGATCGGTATGGAACCAGCAGATGAATTTTCAGTTTCTGAATCTGAATGTCAAAAGTTTCTGTTGTTGCCATTGTTTCCTTCTCATTTATTTGAAGCAGTACACTCTTTGGCCTGTCCCTCTTGAAAAAATGTACCTGTAGAGTACCTTTCTTTTTTCTTGTATTTTTCATCTAATTTAGTTCCAACTATGCCTTGGCTTTCCTGATTCCATTCCTGCATGTCCGAACATCACCTCTGTATTCTTTCCAGGTGACATATCCCTGTTTCCAGCGCCTGGACATGTCCTTCTTATCCTACACTTTGACCAGCAGGTCCTTGCCAAGCCATGCCAATTTCTTGCCTCCTCTGCTTGTTTTCCTGTACTGGGGGACAGTGAGCTCTTGTGCTCTCAGAAAGACATCCTCAAAGTTTTGCCAGCGCTGCTCCACTCGTTTGTCTCTAAGATCAGCTTCCCAGGAGATTTAAATTGGTAATTCCTTACACACACTGAATTTCGCTGTCCTGAAGTTCAGAATTCTGCCTTTGCATTTCGTAAGGCCCATCCCCCTCAAGATTGCAAGTGCTACTAGGTCATGGTCTGCTCAGGGACATTATTCAGTGTAGGGTTGTTAGGGTAATATGATTAGGTCGTGATTGGACTCAGTGATCTTTAAGGTCGTTTCCAACCTGAGCGATTCTATGATTCTATTCTATGATTCTATTCTATGATTCTGCGGTCGCTACAGCTAAGGGTGATCGTAATGCCATCCATGCAGCCAAACATTCACTTGACCTGTTCTCCTCCTTCTTCCCAGTTCCCAGACACCAACTGAAAGGACAAAGGAAAACACTCCTGATCCTTTCAGTGTCTTTCCAAGAGATACAAAGTCACTTTTAATGTCCTTTTCACAACCTCCTAAGACCCTACCTGAATGAGAATGAGTAGACGGTATTCATCCTGCTTCATCAGACCTAGTAGCCTCTTATTGATGTCTAACATATATCCCCTACAGATAGCAAACCTCTCTGGAAAGATTATCAAGGAGGAAAATGGAGGATACACAAACTATAATAATTCCTAACTTTGTTCATTTGTTTTAAAAATTAAAAAAAAAGAAAGTTAAAAGGTGTGAGAAAAACTTATAGCAAAAGAATGATTTTGAAGAAAAAGTAAAATTAATAAAATAACATGGAGGAAAAAATGTTGCAGGGTTATTGCTGTGTATTTTAACTCTTTCCATATGTGTGATATAGGCAGGCAAGAAGATGAAAGTGGAATAAAAGATGTTTTGTAATCTCAATAGGTGAAAAGTTCTATGAAATTGTGTTGTTGATTTTCAAATTAGAAGATGTATTTCATGCCATGATTTAATGAATGTCAGACATATGCATGTGAAACAAAGCAAGGTGTGTTGCTGTCAGCTCAAAAGTCATCCTTGTTTGAAAACTTCAGTCCAGTACGATTGTGAGGTAATCCGTTTATAGTGGTTTCATAATCTTTCTGAAAACAAAGAAGAGGCCAAAATGACTTCATTAGTAAGGATATTAGTAAGGATATTAGTAAGGATATAGATAGGATATTGCTATTCTACCGTAGCTATTAACTGGGCTATCTGAAGTCTCACTTTATTTCTTACGAGAAGTGCTGAAACAGAAATATTAACTGCTATGCCTCTATCATATCCTTTCCAAATACTTTTCTATTGTCATTTGGGCAGATGCACTCCTTATGATCTGATAATCTCTCAGATTTTTGGAAGTTCACAGCTCTCTTTAGGAGTGGGAATCAGTGATTGTTGTGGATTTCTTCCAACTTGAGATATTCTATGATTGCCTCTCTTAGTTTTTTTCCAAATACTTTTTTGCTAGCTGAAGATCTTGCATTGGAAAATGAATTTCAAGTAAGGGAAAAAAAAAAAAAGACAAAAAAACACCTATTTTTGTAACGATGTGTTTAATCTCCAGTTACATTTTAAATGGTGGTTAGGCAGAAGGACAAGTAATGTAATTTTATGCACCTGCACCAATTACATTTCTTGCACTGAGTGAAAGGGTACAAGATGAGATATTTAAGTCTATTTGAAGTTTGAGTGAAAACAGATTTTAACATTACCACTTATCCAGGTTAAACTGCTGCTTGTTCTTAGACATAACTTTTGGCATATTTTTTTCATGGTCTATGTGCTGTGTAAATGAATAGTATTCTGATCACTGAAATCATGATGTATAGTTTAAAAGAATAAGATTTACCTAACTATAGAAAAACCAGAAACTTCACTCTAACACAGATTCAGAATCTAAAACATTTTCAGTGACAGCTTGGTTACAGCTTCACTCATTTATCCACTTCTACAAATGACATTTTATTATCTATATTATTACATACAATATGCTATTTTTATGTAACACACTATATATTATATTATACATTCTTTAGTTAAAGTCATGTTCATGATAAATATTTCAAAGACATTCACTAATTTAAGAAATTAGTTTGGAGATTTTAAAATAATCTTGGATTTAAAGTAGAAAATAAGTCATGGAATACTTTTATTACAGAATCACAGAATTTTAGGTTTTGGAAGGGAGAGTATTTAGTCCAACCCTCCTGCTGAAACAGGTTCCTTATATTCTTTATGTTAAGAAGGGGAGAAACAATAAAAATGTTCCATGTCAACTGATATGTAAAAATACTGGAGGATGAATTCACGTATTGTATACTCCGTACTAAGCACCTCTGTGGGAATGAGACCTTCCAGTTGTTATGCAGGACTCTGTACTGCTTTGAAGTTTTACAAAGCTTTATACTAACCAGCTAATTCAGCATGTTTTTCATTAAGATATCAGGCTTAAATAGAATAACTCCTGTATTTCAATTTTAGAAGCAAACTCTTGTCTAACCAAATTTGTGTGAAGTAGAAAGCAACTTTACTCACATTATCCAGTCATTTCCTCAGAGGATGTCATAGATGTGCATGGCATCGCTTGACTGTTTAACTTAGATAGATGAATATAACAAAGAGAAGAAGGAATCAAAGTGACAAAGAAGAATAAAGCTTGGAGTCACACTGGCAAAAGGAAGTAGGAAGAGCATAGAAGGAAATGAAAAGCAAGAGAATGGAAACATGACATGAAAACCAGGAAAGCAAATGTTTGAGAACTGAGAGATTAAGATAGAATAAAGGAGAAGAATTAAATCTAAGCATGAGAGGAGGAATAAACATGAGTGTGATTTAAAAAAAAGAATTAGTAAATAGAAATTAAAAGGCTAGGAAAAAACTATATCCAGGAAAAGGACTATCTAAATGAAAAAAGAAACAAGTTTAGGATTAGTAAATTCAATTTAATGTATCTTAGTCCTTGCATGTAGTTCATTGACAGATTTCCCATAGATGTGTGTACTGAGAAAAAAAAAAAAAAAAAAAAAAAAAAGAAAGAAGGAAATTTTTTTAAAAAAAGATATGAACTTTATTTTATTTCAAGGAGTTGATTCTAAAGGCATTTTACAGTAGTTTCAAAGGATGATTTTTGGATTCTTTCCTAGTGGTCCAATGTCAGAAAGTTTTCAGAACCTTTAGTAAAGTGATAATTTTTGTGTGTAATTTTCTCTAACAGCATAAGGAATTAAACGAAACATTTAACAATTATACTGTTCTTTCTATTTAACAGAAGTAAAAGACATAACAGACTTTCTTTTTTTCATTTTTAAGAATAGTTAATGTGCACAAGTAGTTTCTAAAAACGTGTAGATCTTTCTAGTCACCAATTGATGTTCATTATATAGTTCAGAGAAAGGAATTCTGTCAATATTCTGTTCTGTCTATAAGAACATAAGTAAAGTTTTGACACTTGGTGGCCACTTTCTTCTGAACTGAAGCAATAACAAATAACTTGCAACATCTAAGTGCTCTTTGGGACATTTTATTGGATATACTAATTTGTAAATACTTCATGGAAGTGGATCTTGTTGAGACTGGGGCAGAGGGGTATTCAGGGGCACCTCCTAGCCACCTCAGTGCCTATGGTCATTAAGAAGATGGGACTGGGGTTTTCATAGCAATGCTCTGTGAAAAGGCAAGAGAAAATATGTCTAAGTTGAAACAGGAGTTGTCAGTCTATATACATTTGAGGATTTTTTCCTTAAGAAGACAATCAAGCAATGAAACAAGTTGTGCTGAGAAAGTCTCCATCGTTGGAGGTTTTCAAGACCTCCAATCCTGGGATGAGCCAACTCTTCCAGATGGGCTGGAGATTACCTGAAGTCTCTTCCAGATTGAGTGTTTCTGGGATGCTAGGGCTCTGGTCATGGTGAACACATGAGGATCCACTGGAGAAGTAGGGAAAAACCTCATTTCTCAGAAAAGTTCAATTCTCTGCTTCCTCTTCCTTTCATCGACTCACTCTTTTATTAATAACAAAATATCTACATTTTAATATAAATATCTAAGTGTTCTAAAAACACCAGAAATGTGTAGTAATTTTCAAATATATTCCTACAAGAATGTGAAAAATAAAATATGATCAAAATCAGGTTTTTTTTTCTGTTTTTTTTTTTTTTAAATTATTATTTATTTTTTTAAAGCATAAAATGGACACTTAAAAAAAGGATTTAATATTTTTTTTTATTATATTTTTTCCCCTCAAAATTTTTCTTTCATATGTTTTAATGCTTAGTCTTCTAACACTTCATACTAGTTCCAATTTTATTTCCAAGAAATTGTATACTCGGTAATTGTCCCCAGGAAATACCGACTTATTGTAAAGTGAATTTGTATCCGTAAGGAGTAGCCTTTAGGGGCATCTTATTATAAAGAAATTTTGTCTGCTTTACCATAAATACATTATAAGTAATGAAAACTAATAACTTAAGCCTTTTCTGACTCCATGCTATATGGCCAACATCAACTTTTTCTTTTTTCTATGTTTCAGGCCTTTCTAACAGTGTACAACAAGATGAACAGTCTCTGTTTGCATTTGTCAATGCATTGATAGTCTATGTATGCAATCCGTGTTATGATATCATTGCTCATATGGCATTTTATGCACATATGTATATACATATATATGTGCATATGTGCATAAAATGCCATATAAGCAATGATATATATGTCTACAGATACGTATATGTATATATGTATATATATATATAAAATACCACGTTGCTGCAAAGAGTATTTGAACATAATAATACTTTTTTTTTTTTTTTTTTTTTTTAAAGATATAACAATAAAATATTTAGGTATTGCAGTAGTGTATCAAAGATATCACTTTTGCCCTGTGCTCCCATATAGCCACAGTGAGTTTTCCAGAACAAGCACTGCCACTATGGTGTTGCTGCCTATTTTTCTCACACCCTCATAACCCAAGTGGTGCATGTGCTAACAGATATTGAATTTCTCATCTCATTACTGTTTTGTCTTCTGCTTTCAAAGAGATAAGAAACGGACCTTCCCACAGATGGTTTTTAAATCTTTACTGTCTGGAAGCATAATGTTTCTATTAAAATAAATAAGAAAATAAAAACCCTGAGTGGCTTATAGAAAAATAATTATGGTTAAAACTGTAATGCATGGTGTGACAGTTTGCATTTCTGCAGTAATCTCCCTCAGGGCACCTTAAATAACCAAATGTTACTTTTATTATCAAGTCTCTTCACATCACAATGGTTAATTATCCTCAGTCCTTCACTAATTAATCTTGAAGTTTCCTTATAATTTTTCCATTTAAGTTCATTTAACTAGTCCCTGCTATAGACTCATTTCCTCACTCCACCTGCAGAGTGTTGTCTGTTATTTAAGGACAAGTCAAGATTGAAGAAAATACATTTCAGATTTATATTAATTGACAATAAGTAGCCCTGGGACTCAAATGCCACAGCTGTCCCCTGTTAGATCACTATTCATACTACTGAGTTAGAATAATCCTTTCTGAAATCTCCACTGTACTGAGACACAAAGAAAAACATCAGACCCTGAAAGCCTCCAGGATGAATAATGATCAGAGTCTTCAGAGGAAAATGAACCAAATGACAGCCAAGTTAGTATGATCTGTCAATTGAATTAATATTCATGCTTCTGCGGTGACTTGCAGCTGAACATTTGCAACTGGGTATCTGATACTTTCAGTTCAGCTTATCAAGATGTATGGAGGTAAGGAGTTTCCTATAATATCAACACTCAGTGTTTCCTATTGTATTATCTGGAATATTGAGGTAAAATATGCATGAATGTAAATCAATATAGATATTATAAACTTTAATTTATACAAGAGGCTTAGATTCATTATTTTCTCTAGTAACTTTCCTGAGAATACTGATTTTTGAGCTAAACTGTTTCAAGCTATGATCTGTGGAGTGGGAATATATGTTAGAAGAAAGAGGTTTATTTTCCAGTTCATTAGTCTCTCTCAGTATTTCTTGTAACTTTTTGTCAGATATAGACTATGCACCAAAGAAACAGGTACTATTGCATAATACACAGTATAAAAATAAACAACCTAAAAACTTTTATCCTAGGTTCTGTTCATAGTAAGTTGAACTGCTTACATTTGTCTGGTATCCCAATAGGAAAAAGACTCTTTTTTACCTTTTACTGAACTAATCTTTGTTACATCAGTACAATCTCTATCAATGAAGAAAGCAGACAGGTTCTTCAGGATCCATCTGCTTCATTTTTGCTGAGCTTTTTCTTAAAGACCTGAAGTACTCACAAGTATCATAGAGTTTTCATTTTCACTATTCCCTACTATTGGTTTGCATGTAGTAGCAGTTTTAATGATTTCACTGATCATTCCTAACCTGAAACTATACTTTAAGGGGTAGAAAATAATAAATATATGAAAATGAAAAATGAAGGACATTGTATTGTACAATAAGTTTTCATACTAGATTTTCCTCTCATCTTGGGACAGCATACTAAGAAAAAACAAATAAGCAACAAAAACAAATAAAAAGATAGAACTAATAAGCATTAAACAAATGGAATTTGGAAGCAAATATTACAGAAAGACAGAAAGAAAGACAGAAATATTTAAAGACAGTAGGAAAGAAGGAAGAAATAACAATTTTCAGAACATTTTGTTGCTTCTTTTAATTTAGTGGTCATAACATATGATTTTCAAATATATTCTAGCAAATGAAACAATTTGTTTGCAACTAAGTTGCGTGGAGAATATGCATCAACACACTTTAGCCTTCCTCAGAATCCTTAAAGATTTGAATATTATAAAGAGAGTATCTTAAGATTTCACTGGGAAGTCTTTCACTACTTGACAGTTACCAACACTGGATGAATAAAGGAAACACCGAGGTAGTTCTCAAAGCAGCTTTTCCCATCCTTTAGATGAGTAGTTTTCAGAAACATAAATAGCTCATTAGTTGCATTGAAGTTGAGAACTTCTAAAGACTGACATCAATCTGATTATCCAAAAGAATGGCAAAATATATCTTCAATGAAATTTATGTTTTGTCAATATGGTAAGTTTGTGTAGCACGAATGTTCAGTTTCATCCTACCAAATCTGGATATGTTCTTCTCACCACAGAACAAAGAAAAGGAGGTATTTGTCCAGATGATGATTCCACCCATCTGTGGTCAAGTCTTTTCCTTCCAATGATATGTTTTTTCTCCAGAAAGTAAGAGAAAACATCTCAATTAGCTGCCTTAATATGTTGTAAATGAAAGACCTCATGAAGGTGCATAACTGCTATACAAATTCACTCATGTAGTCAATGAATTTGTGAAGTTCATGACATTGTGAAAAGAGTTGTGGGAGAGAACTGTACTAAGGATACAATCAGAAAACAGCTGTGCTAAGTTAGTGATCTTTTAAGGAATCAGGGCAAATACTATTGTAATTTTGAACTGCAAAAGGAGAAATATTTGCCATTTAGAATCAAAGAAATATAATACAAAATTTTTATTTTGTGTGTTTTAAAAATTACTTTGTTGGAGGCATAGCTGTATCTTAAATAATCCATTTCAATGTAAAATAATTGCAGCATGTGAGCTACTGCTTAATGACACTGGTTGTTATTTCAGTCCATTTGTCCATTTATACGCAGTCACAGTTATTATTTTTAATTAAACTATTTGGTTTGCTGGTTGTGTTACGGAGATCAGCCTGGAATCTGCACACAACTCAGTATTCAGAATTGATACAGATTTATCTGTGTAGAATAAAGACAAAATGAGTAATTCAGGACTCTTCCCAGTACTGTTTAGATACTCCTGACTTCTACTAGAAATATTTGAATGCAAAAGCTGTTTGAGAATAAGCATTTAGGTAGTTCTCTTTTCTCAGTTTCAGAATGACTTCCTTAAATATTTCAAATGACCATTCACCCTTTCCATCTGTGTAAAATGAAGCTGTTTTGAAGAAAAATAAATGTTGTAAAAAGGACCAAAATTTTACGCAAATTCAATATATACTGCCTATTCATTTTTCTTAATTTATGACTGTTTGCAGTTAAAAAAGATATATTAATGGCCAGACTTTATTACATTACATTTGTCTCACTGGACAGTTCTTTTGTAGATCAGACACAAAGAAGAATATAAACAGCAAAAAAAGTCTAGTATGAAGAAAATGTTTCTAATTGTAAAGTATAACTGACCAAAACTACCTCTAAATCAATTTGCCTGAATATGTTTTGTCCTTCACACTATCTAAAATTGTGCCACCAATATTTATATGTGCAACACACACCTACTACCTGCATGTGTAATTTTTATTTTGGGAAAAAATGAATAAATATATGTTTAATTTTTTAAAGAGCGATAGCCTTATGCAGATATCTAAATAACCTCATAGCACTGTATTTCTATGAGGTGCCACTAACACTTTATGGGCAAAGATTTGAACTTTATCTTTTCTTAATAAAATATTGGTAGGAAATAGAAAAATACAGCTCAACGTTTATTAATTTGGAGCCCCTATCTGAAAATCTTTCCATCTGTCCAATGTGGTAGAAGTAGCTTATTTGATTTAATGTAAAAGGTTATGAATTTTCAAGGTACCACAGGGAAAAGAGTTGCAGCCATTATAGAACTATATTTGAAAGTACAAATAAATACCTTTTTATGAAAAAGAATATAAAAAGACTTCACTGCCTCAAACCTAAAAGGCAGATACTGGGGCAAATGGACAATCATATTTTAAAAGTGTAACACATAACAGATTTTCCACAGGAGACTTAAAACTTTTGGCAATTAGAGGGGTGGAAGACTGGGTTCACGTTATTGCTTATCTTTTTTTTAATTGTTTCTTGTTTAAAGCAGAGTGAACCAGAACGAATAGTTCCCGTAAGTCATTTTAAATAATATTATAAATAACATTATAAATAATATTACATTATGCATTTATCATTATTAATCTTTCCAGAACATATCAATTAATTAATTTTAAGCTTGCATCACAAAGCATCACAAATACAAAGTCTCTGAAGTAAGAACACAAAAAAAGACAACCAACATAAGAAATATTACACAGATTTTCTTCATAGGCTTTTTTTCTGGAGAAAATTTATTTATTCTAGCTTTGTCACATATCTGCCTTTGTCAGTCTGCTGATATAGACAGAAAATAAAATCAAATTAATTTGGTATAAAGTCTGGTTCAATAAAATTGAACCAAGGCGTGTCCTGGAGAGCTGCATTTCTGAAATCACTTTCCCTTTTTAGCTTTGATATTTGCTGTTAATGCTTGTCAGTACAGGATGTTTTCATTCGTCTAATGATTTTTACATAGAAAATTATTGAGCACATTTGTTTTAAGGTTAGGTTTCCAGATATGACAACCTTTTTCACTGCAGGAGCAATGAGGCGTTACACAATTCTGTTATACTCAGCTGTGGCTCAGACAAGCTTGAAGAAATTCAGCTTATTTCTGAAAATATCAAAGTGCAGTTAGCAGGAAATTTGATTTCTTTGCATCTTTGCTTGCATTTTACACCACACAGCAGCACCTTAGTAGTAAATATAAGACAATGAGTATTTCTAGCTGGTGAAATTAAATCTTAGTTGTTTTTCTATATATCACACATTCATTTCAAGAATAGGTGAAATCTGATAAAATACATATAATGAATATTAAAATTTCTTTTCAAGATTAGAGAAAACATTATGACAAAGTGATTATTTTTATATTCTTGCATAGATGTAATAAAAATTCTTTTTTCTTCTTTAAAAACAAAGAAAAAACATATATAGTAATTTCAATTATTTTGGTTCCTAAAATATTGAAAATAAAAACTCAAATAGGGATTTTTTTGAACTGATTTCATAAGCTTAAGCTGGAGGTGTCTGGAAGCATTCAGATGAGAACTTCTCAGTATAATCAATGAAGACACAAGGTAAAGTGATATTTGAGAAGAAATTGGACAAGCCCAATCAAGAAAGTTATTTGATT
This sequence comes from Tragopan temminckii, assembly GCA_028571105.1. NCBI lineage: Eukaryota > Metazoa > Chordata > Aves > Galliformes > Phasianidae > Tragopan > Tragopan temminckii. Next base: position 118,317,096 of record JAOWBP010000001.1, on the reverse strand, counting down.
ATGGCAAGTACTGTATGAAGTATTATGAGTTTGAATAGAAATCTAAAATAGATACTGAATATTATATATACTCACTCATCAGATAAATGTTTCCTGCATTGTTTATACTGGATTATCTATTAGAAAATATACACTGCAGGTAATGTATATGCAGAGTCCAGCAGAGGGCCACAAAGATGGTGAAGGGCCTGGAGGGTCTCTCCTATGAGGAAAGGCTGAGTGAGCTGGGTCTGTTTAGCCTTGAGAAGAGAAGACTGAGAGGAGACCTGATC
>JAOWBP010000001.1:118303376-118316039 GCA_028571105.1 Tragopan temminckii | reverse complement strand
CCCTTTTTTTTTTTTTTTGAAGGACTTCTCTAACCCAAATCTCCTTTAAAATAAACAAATAGATGAGCACACACACCAAATTTTATGCTAATTCCTCTTCATGGATGACTTTGTAGAGTTTCATTTTCCTTTGTGTTATAAACACAAATCAGCCCTTGTAGTGGTCTAAGTGCAATAAGTTTTGCAGTCTTCCTAGTGACTTGCAGGATATTTAAGTATTATTGCAGTTTAGGTTTCAAATTCAGCTGTCCCTTTCTGTAGCACAGTGCCCAACTTGTGTCAGTGTACAGAAGCAACTGTTATGTCTCCGATTCAGGACATTTTGCCTCTATGTTCATTTCCATAAATTTCCTCTTGCAAGCGTTTTGGCTTTCCAAGAGTACCTCACACTAAATGCCAACAGTTCTGATTAATTTTCTCACATGTCTTAGCCTGGCTTTTTTCAAACTGAATTTACATTTATTTTTCTTAGATTGTGCTTTTATAACAGCTTTTGAAGCATTACTTATTGGTTTTGTTTGAGGGTGTTTGTTCTTCATTCTGCTTTAACATTATTAATGAATTTCATTAATGTGATTAAATTTGATTGACTGACAGATGCAGCTAACTGCATAAGGAAAAGGCAAACTTATGTCTTAGTTACTTATGGAGCTGCAATTTGAGTGTACAGTGGCTATTTGAGTAGCAAGTATCAAAATATAACTGGAAGATTTGAAAATATTTCTTTTCTGTTTTATAGGATTGAAAATAAAACAGTAAACTTTTAAAGATAAAGGGATATTAGCACTGTCTTGATATGTGCTATAACGTAATTTGAATGTGTCTAATATCCAAAACAGTATTCAGAAGTCAATATGTCTGTACTGCGCATAAATGGCAGAGTGCTGGAAGTGTAGGTTTGCAAGGGGCAACTTAGTGGTGGAGGCTGTGAAATACCCTATGCTGGTCTCAGCCAATCCCAATACTGCTTGTCACTGGTTTTAGCTGCCCAGCATATTCTAAAATTGCAGCTGGCAGAGAATCCTCCAGTGCAACATCTCTGACTAATGTAAGAAAAAGCAGCAGCTCTGAAGGACTGGAGATGTTCTACATGCTGTTAGAAATCTAGTGGCAGTTATTCTTGGAAATACACATGAGGAGGGGTGCTAATGAGGGGATAGCTGATTGCGTCATTGAAGACACACACCTGGAATTATGTGACTCACACTAAGGTCAGGGACACCTCCAAGGGAAAACAGCTATGAGAGATCATTGTGAGTGTTCTGGAACAAGGACAAATCTGAAGGACTGCAGTTGTGAGAAATCCACACCGGTACAATGTCCTATGGGCAACATACGTGAGAGGAGAGGAAAAGGAGGAAAAAAACAAAAACAGTGGAGCAGAATCTATGAGGAATATAGAATAGCAGAATAGCAGAATACACACAGTAACCCAACCTCCTGTATTGTCCATTGCTTCATCAAAGGAGTTATTACAGACTCTGTGTAGTCCATGTCAAACACTAGAATGTTAGACAAATTGAGACCAGAAAGGGGGGAAAAGGTGCTTACTGAAGGGTTCAATTATCTTCTTTTCTTTTTTTTCTTCCTCCTAGTATTCAAGTGAATGAAAAGAAACAGATATTAATTGACAATTAAATAAATTAAGCAAAATTTTTTGTCCATGATAATGTTTATCAGTAGGGAATGGCTGAATGGGAACCTTTCTATGACATTCAATGGGATTTAGCAGGGAAAAATTGCTTTAGTTGAAACATTAATTGTGGCAAAATTTATGGCATGTCTGCTGGTGGTGGTCTTCCTTTTAGGGGCAAGAATCCTCTCACCAAATAGCAACTAAAGTAAGATAGTTTTACAGAGTACTGAGTGGTAGATTTTTTTTGTTGTTTTGTTTTTTCTTTTTCCCTCAAAAGACGCGAAACTGATCTATGGACTCTGTTCTTCTTCCGCAACATTGAAGACCCAAGTTCAACTTCTCATTTTACAAATGTCTTCCATATCACTGAAGTCTGTGGTTGTTCTTGTTGTCATTTCTTTTGTATAAAACTATTTCATTTGTACGTCTTAACAGTTTTTTGGTGTGAAATTTATCCCATACTGAATCCTGCAAGAGAGCAACTAAATGGTAGAAATGACTATATCTAAAGTTACGCACAAATGTATTAAAGAAATATAGAAAAATCTAGTATAAAATGTATATGGAGAACTTTAAAAAAGGCTTTTGTTTTTAGCATATAACAACAGCGTTCTATGCTGTAAGATTTTCTGATTAAAAAGGGCAATGAGTAGTGTCAAATTAAATATTTGCTAGATGAAAATTTCTACTTCTTTCTCAGTATTCTTTGGGGTGAATTGAAACATATGAACAAGAATTCTGATTATTCTCTGAGGTTGATCTTTTGATAATAACTGTGTAGCTCTTAAATGCCCCCATCTACCATTTCACAACCAGGTTGTGTCCTGTGTGGCCTCTGCAAGCTCACATAATAAAATTAGGATGAAAAATTACAAACAAAGCTGGGTTCATTAAACAGCAAAGGAAAAGGCTGCCAGGTCGATATGTAAGTCAAGTTCTCTGTGTGTGATGCGATTTGCAAATAGGATGCTGTTATTGTATTAGCCCTAAGTGTTTCAGAGTCACGTATATAAAAGCTCTAATGCAGCAGGTAACTAAACAATTTTTTTAATTATTTTTTTATTTTTAAAAAGATAGTGTCAGGAGGAGTAGCAACTTAATCTTCCACTTCAATAAGTCACACATTCATCTTTTCAGGAAATGTTGCATTAGTTGCATTAACCTCTCTTGACTGTTTGAATCTTTATAGTTGTTACTTCTGGAATATCAAATTTTCACTGTGTTATTGAAGAAGATTTTCATGGTTTTTTTTGTTGTTGTTGCTGTTGCTTTTTCGTTGGTTTTCATAACATGCACAGCAATCTTACTATATTATCTTTAGACACTGTTATTTGATGTTAGTTAAAGGAAAGAAGCTGCTATATTCTTCATTCTTTACTTTCGAGTCTATTTTGAGCCTACTGACAGCTCCAGTAATGTAATTTTGAGCTCACCTCAGTTATCTTACCTATGATCCCAGAGAGTCTATATGAATTTTTTGGAGCATACAGAACCCTCAAGCCTACCCAGAGGCATACAATGCCATTAGTACAGCAGCACAAGGCCCAGATACCTGCAGTCATGCACAGAAAGACTGTCAGTTCCCTCAAAGGCCCTGCTTGGGTGAGGTGCAGGTAAAGCTGGGGCCAAAATATCTTATCTAAGCGCAAATGAAACAGAGTCCCACTCACACTGGATGCTTCATTACTTGATGCAACATACAGTGCTACTGCAGTTTGATTCAGATGAAACCACATCTGTTTAACAGAAATTGTGAAATTTGATCAATGAACATGATGAGCAGGAAAACACAATAAGGATAAAAGAACAAGAACTGTCACTTTTTTTTGTTGTTGTTTATTTTGAGGCATTTTTAACTAAAAAATGAAAACAGCATTGAATATATGATAACCACATGTAGTGTTGACCAGTGTGTTTTCTCATGTGGATTTATTTATGGTGGTTCTGTGGACAAAGATACAGCACCACTCATTCATACAGCTCCAGGGAATGGTGAGTCTTAAGTAGGCCCGAATAGTTTGTTTAAATCTAGTTTTGGTTCTTATTCTGCAACCAGCAGAAGAAAATCACAAAAATACTCTTTTTAGATAAAAAAAATCTGTAATCTCTACATTTTTCTTAGCAGTACAAAGAAAGTATTGGATAAATATTGATATTTGTTTCAAAAGACAGAAGACCATTCAGAAAGTGACCAGTCACACTACTTATCTCCTAAACATCATAATTCAGAGTACAAGTCAAGAATGTGAATGGTCAAGATTTGAATCCATTTTGCTTCTCTTTTATGTCCCAGAAGAAGGTGACAGTATAAAATCTCCCAGAAACTATATTCAGGGGGTTGACCTTCTCATATTTTCAGTGTGATGCTGTTCTTCTCTTTGATTCTATGGAGAAAGAAGTGAAAGTAAGATATCCCAGATCTTCATTTGAAGTTCTTTTGAATTGATAGATCTTTCTTAACACCAATGTAAACATTTGCCTGAATCGAAAGACTTTATGACTTCTTTTTCTTCTTCCTCTGAAATGAGTCACTTGTTGAATTCGCCTTCCGTTTTCTAAGATGACTGAAAGAGTCCATTTGAAAAATTTACTATTTACCTGAAGATTTCTAGCCCAATTCTGAGAGTGGCTGACAACATCATACTTGAAAACTGAGTAAAATGATCACGCTAAGAGTCTGAGTTTCTAGATTTGGTACTTATCTGTATATTAGCACTGTAACAATTATGGAATATGGAAAAGCATTCATAATATCATCCAACCAGTATATCACCAGTAATGAAAAGAAGAACATAAGTAGGAAACTCAAAGAAAAAGAATGTATTCCCTGGCTGCCACATTTGTTCAAAGGATGAATCCTGCAATTTTAGTGATAGTGGGTGATACTGTAAATTGATTTTCATGGATACTTTATTTTTATGCTGAGAAAGCCTCTCCCCTTTTAATTAAAAGATGGTGAAACTTCTATCCTCCTGGTACTTTGGAAAGAACAAGAGATGCATGATCCTACTGTAATCCCAATGTAAAAGTCTCATTTGGAAATGGAAGTAAGAAGTGCTAATCTTCTCTGGCTGCTTTTCTGTCTGTTTCTAATATGAGTCATAATGAAGAGATAGTGTTGTACTGAAATAGCATTTAAATATCCTAACTCTGATCTTCAAAGCTGTTAGGATTCTAGTTTACTAAGATTTTTTAAGTTTTGAAGTGTAAATGACTTTTAAAATGCCTGTCAGTATGTGAACCTTTTAAAACATACCATTTTCTCCCTACTGCCTATGTTTTTTAGTTCAAACTCAATAGAAAATCTTTGTAAAAAAGGTTAGCATCATTCTGCAGCATGCCACCAGAGAGTAGGACATTTTTGACTTGTCAAATTGCCAGGCTAAGAGCTCAAACCCAGGTGGCTTTAAACAATTTTAATCAGATAAACTTACTCTAAAATAACTCTTAAAATCAAGTTGAAATTGTTAGGTCATACTGTTATCTGAAGTGACTGCAGAAGTAGTTCAATTGAATCCAATTTAAGAAAAAATACTTTTTCATTTTAACTGCAATGTCATTATGGACTGTGAGAGTCTAAGGTCATATAAACTGGCAGGGCCAGAGAGAGAACCAAGGAGGAAAAAATGCATTCAGTTTTTTAAGTGATAAGAAAATTTGTGACTTTGAGTAGGGTTTCATAATAGCTATACTTCAGTCAAAGTTCAGCTTGAAGGTAATGGAGTATAAAATAATCTCCCATTGAGGACTTGCCATGTGAAATGGCAATAGATGAAAGTAACAGTTTTTAAAACCGCTGAAGCACAGCCACAAGTGCAATTTGAGGGCTGGCATCTACAAATAGCCTGAGGGAAAGAGAGAAGTAAATTTAGATTGGTATATGATGTAAATTGGGGAAAAAAGGAGATTGAGCATCACCTTCCAGTAATAAAAGTTGGGCTATTCAAAATTCATTTTTTCTTCTCTGATATCTGCTGATGTGCTTGAGTCATAGAGTAAAAGTAGATCTCTAGAGAAGTCAAGAGGTGTTTATGGGCACTTCTGGAACTGATTTCTTATAGTCTTCTCCAGGTGCTGTGGAATCACTGAGCTAAACTTCTTACCTGGGCATTGAGCTCACTCCAGATATATTTGATTTTCATTTGTGTTTTGGCACATTATAACAAAATATCAGCCCTTTCAAGCTTATCGTTTATCAACTAGACACAGACTATTTGATAAGATTGATGTAAAATTTATTTTGAAATACAGCAGCAAGGTTTTCATATTTATTATTTTCAAAAACATACTTCTTTTAGGTAATCTTGAAAAAAAACCCCATCTTCCTCTGACATTAAAGTAGGCTCCTTTTTCTTCCATTCTGTATCATTTTGTGCTACCATAATATAATACATGGATATTATAAACCACATTATTACCAAAGCTTCTTTTTTGCCTGGAATAAAATCTGTAAATTCCTTACACATTTTCTTGTGTAAGCTCTGTCATTCAGACTGTGAAACACAGACTTCCTGATTAAAAATTGCATAATTGCATGTGCTATTAATAGCTCTTGATTCACTTTTCCTTTTTTTTTTTTTTTATTGCTTATTTTTCTAACTCATCTCAACTGTTAACATACAGGAAATTCTGAGCTGAAAGTTCTGCAATTTAATTCTACATTACATGAAAATATATTATCTTCTGTTTACTTACTTATTTCATTTGATGATCCTTATTTTATACGCTGTGGAAAACGTTTGGGAAAACAGTGAAGTATTTCTATTTTTTTCCTATATCTAATTAATTATTATATAAATACATGTTATATCTTCCACAGGTCACATTTTAAACTCCTATTTAACTGACTTCATCCATGTATGGAAGATTTATGAAACCTTTCCTTATCCTTGTTCTTTTTATTGTATCTTCCCCATTCTACTCTGCCAACCATCAGAAAATATGAAACACTAAAGTACAAAATACTGTTTTTATCTGTACAAGAAGTCCTCTAGAAATGTTCTGGAAAATCCCTCCTTGGATATCTTCAAAATTCAACCTGCTCCAGGTAGCCCTCCTTGAGCAGGTGTTGGATCAGATGGCCAACTTCAATCATAATGTGATTCTGTGAATCTGGGTTTTACAGAGTAGCCAAGATCACTGCTTCTTTTTTTAATCCTCCTTTCCTAGTATATCTGGTTTTCTTTTCCTATCAGCATCAAGTACTGATATAAATAATATTTTGAAGGAACTCTTCACCTTAACTTTTGTAATACTTTAGACTTTGCTCTTATCTATGTCGTTGCATTTGTTTCACTGAGTTTTTTTCATATTAATCAGCACTAAATTTCATTATATTAACTAATTTCTTAGCTTTATGTAATTCTCATGCAGCTCTTTTGAGATAGATTTACCTTTTCCATAACCATAATATCAACAAATTTTGACACCTCACTCTGTTCACTAGGTCAGTTGCAAAAATATTAAAAGACCCCACACAAACCTCTGAAAGACATTTCCTTTCTCTGACAAGGCAGCAAACTTCAGTAGTTAACTACATAAAATTTAAGTAGGAAATTACATAAATACTGGAAATATTCATGGTTTCCTAAAGTAGATTTGAAAATTTTGAATATCACATAAGATTACTGATTTATTGCTAGTCATTTTTTCTTTGTTCTAATACCTGTTTTATGCATTCTTCACTTGAACCATTTTCCCAAACTTTAACTCTCTAACGCTAACCCCAATTCCTAAACTAATTTCTACAAAAAGATCTAGCATAAGAGCCTTCCAAGACTCTGTCTACAATGAACACAGTTTCTGAGAACTGTTACTACAGACCCCGAATAGCTGATCTGCAGAAGATAGCATTTGTTTGATGAGATCAAATGAAGCACTGAAAACTTTTTGAAAAAATCTCATTGATTATTTTCACCTTTTACTCATGAGCAGTCATCTTTTGCTGTTCCTTCTCTTCTGACTGTGGCATGTTTACCACTGATTTAAATATTGGACATACAGATGACAGGAACGGAATTGTATCTATTTCCCTTGCCAGTGGGGAAAAGAATACTTTTAGGAACAAATGTGTAGCATTTTTAATTTCTTTTACCTCGATATCTAATAATTTTTATAGTCTATTTATTCTTTAAATGGTAAAACTCTACACCACAACTAGAAAGCTGTAAATCAGAACTTAATTTATGTCAGTTTGGAGTGCTTTGTACAAAAGATTAGAGTTCTGAGGCCATTTGCGAAAGGTAAATACTCCATAAATTGACATTGGTTTTAGCTATACAGATCTCTTTTTTTCTATAAGTTCAAAACATTAGTATATTTTCACATAGACAACTAAATAACTTTCCGGTGGTAATGATTTTCAGCCATAAGTGACCTGGACTGAATTTGAACTTGTGACCTATATGTGTGCTGTGGATTCTTAATCATAATAGCAAAGCACTATAGAATAAATCCTCCACCTAATTTTCCATTTCTGCTTTTTTTTTTTTTTTTTTTTTTAAATTAAGAAGGGATTATTCTGTTATTCTACTTACCTCTACTAAGGGTAAAAAACAATAGACCTAAATCAAAGTATTATATTAAATATCATTTTGAAATTATTTCTTTTTATCTTGCATTAAAGTAGGCTACATCAGGAATCAGAGTCTACAGGGAGTTCCATCTGATTATCAGCTGAGGATTAGATTGAATAATACTGAGCACTTATGTAGTACTTCGTATGTTCAAAGTACTGCACAAACATTAGCTAAATAAAACAAATCTACACCATTAAGGAAGCTATATTCTGATGAGATGAACAAGTATGCAAAAATGCATGACAAATCACCTAAATGTCTCTCGTTTGGAAAAGGGAATTTTTGTCTGAACTGCAGTTCATACTGTTCCAATATTTTGTACTAGATTTTTTTTCATTAGCAAACTGAGCAGACATTTAAGGTGTCTGTTCAGGGTGGGTGAAAATATATTGTAGAAAAACAGCCTTGAGGTTTATGACAAATATTCTGCACAATATTATTATTACGTGAATTAATACAGGAAACTTCAGCTTTAGCATTTAGCAGCATGTGGCAAAGAATTTTAATTTCCTTGCTATAAAGGTTAAGTGTTCCTTCAAGCCCACTTGTTAATATTCCAAAACAGAGTAGGTAGGGAACTTCCTCTAAGAAAGCTACTAGTGCATTCTATAAATATTTTAATAGAAAAAATCTGTTGATTTCATAACCCTAATCCTAACAGAGCAGTCAAGAATGAATTTAATTAACTGTTTTTAAGAACACAGAAACTTTTGATTTCTAAACAATTATTTATTTATTTATTTTCAACAAAGAGGCTTTTGAGTAAGCTATGGGAAATTTGAATATGAAATATTGGCCAAAGTGTGCATGAGGATTGCTAAGGCATTTTTTTTACCTGAACTAGGAGTTGAAGTCTAACACATTCTGACACACCAGCTCACCAAGGCTGATGTATCTGTATTAATCACATAATTTGAAGCAAGTTGTAATGTTTATGTCATTAGGGTCCTAATGTCAACAAATAATGTTCAGAAATCAATAACCATATTCTTTTTCTGCAGCATTCAATTCCTAGTGCGTAGGGCCACTCAGCTCTCAAGAATATGAATTTAATTATGCTAATGGCAGTACACGTTGAGTGATGCCCTGCAGTCAGAAATTAGTGACGGTGAAAATACTTTTTATTGGATCACTTCTCTGAACAATTTTAGGCTATTGGGGAAAGAAGATGAATTGGGCAAAAAAACTATTGGAGATCTCTTTTCAAAATATTTCATTACTCCCTGAACTCCTACGCCTTTCCAGCCTGATGGAAATCTCTTTGACTTGGTCCTGATGGAAATCTCTTTGTTTGTATTTGACCCCCTGCTTTTTCATCCAGGTCCTGTAACTTCCTTACTGGTAAGATCCTGAAGTCTTCTTCTTTTTATACTTCTTCCTAGAAGGCTTAGACACCCTGCCTAAATAGAAAGAAATCTGTCTTTGTAATCCATTGGAAATAAGCAGGAAATGGAAACCCCTCTTAGCTCTGGGTCATTTTGGAGCAGGTTTACACAGCTGAGTATTGATAGTTACTACTCTCTCCACCCACTTTCTTTTACTGTAAGTTATATAGTATAGGTATCTTGTGGAAGACAAGTCATTTTTGCATGGCAGTGTTGGCTTGGAGTGCAAGAGGAAAACCTGAGTATGAGCTTCACATGATCATGTACATGTATGCCACTTAGATCTTAGTCAAACACAGAGGACACTGAAATAACCAGCAAAGATAGCCCTTATGGTCCTCTTAAAAAATAAAATAAAATAAAAATAAAAAAAAGGCAAATGCATAAACACAGCACAATCAGAATAGATTCATAAAAGGAAGGACTTAGACCAGCAGGCTGTTTACTTTGGTAAGTAATTCTTATTCTTTCATCAACCTGGAACTGTTTTTGAAAATTACTTGCCTGCTTAAAAGGTAACTGATTACACAAATAGAACACTGTACACTGTTCACACAAATCTATGGTTTTTATCACATTTGATCACTGCTGACAAAAGTTAAAGTAGGAGTCACAGGAAAAGTAGTTTTGTTTTTTTTTTCTCTTTTCATTTTTTTTCAGTGAATTCTATCCTCTAGTGATATTTTTGTTGAGTTTTGGGTCTTCCTCTATTTATTTTCCTTATGTTTCTCTCTTATGAACACATTTGATAGCAACTACAGTGCAGGGCAACTCAGAACTTTCATTTTCTGGATGTGAAGATAGACTAGAAATAAAAGAATAGAAATACAGACTAGATAATCTTTTTAACTTTTATACGGTATAGCTTGAAAAAACAGGCCCAAGATCTCAAATGATAACTGAAGGGGATGCATATGGGATAGAATTGTATGTTAAAGCTGTCTTTATTTTCTGGACAAATTTTATACTTTGCAGGTGGCAAAATCTATAAATATTTGCTTTTATTTCGAATTTCTAAACTATAGTCTACGAATTCAAGGAAAATTCATCCCATGGGGAGCTTAAAATTTACTTACATCACTCACAACCCCACTGGAATAAACCATATCTTAACAGACAAGAAATCAAATAACTTAATATGAATTAGTAAATGTAAATTAGGAGGTGAGTCTGAGGAGATCAAGAAAAATATACAAGTAAAACATTTCAACAGTAGAACAAGTAACAGGTGGACAAATATAGTTTCAGAAAAGCTGCCAAATGTTGGAAAGTGCAATGAAAGTGAACACAATGCAAAGTAATTATAAAATGCAATTTCAGAATGAAAATTAATGTGGAGACTGCTAGAGACAGTCTGAATAAGAGTAGTATGGCTGCAAGGGAAGACTTGCAGAGGACTTCATACAACAATGTGATTAAAAGTCGTCCATAATTTACTTTTGGAAACATCAAACCAAGCACAACTCCCATTATGACAGTTGTCAGATGAAAGTAAAGGCAATATTTCTTCCAATTCTTCTTTTTTTTTTTTCTTCTGGCTTTCAACTTCCTAAGCCCCTTATTGTATCTGACCTTACTGATCTTTTGTGTTATTGGCAATTCATCTAGGGCTATGCTTGTTCTTTTGTGGATATGCTCTTTTGAATTCTTGATCTTGTTTGTGTCACCTCTTAGTTTGATTTCTTATTTCACAGTACTTTTTCTAATTACATGTCTGCTAAGATAGATAATGGGATTAATTCCTCTTTCTTTCCTGAGTGAAAAATTCCCTGGACTGAGAAATTTTCACTTTCTTTTTACCAGTTAAATTCTAGAGAGTCTGGTAAAAAGAAATAAATAAAAATAAAGCAAAACAAAAACAAAAAGCACAGAGGAGATTGCTGAAAAACTTTGTCAGATCAATCAGCCCTTCAGATCAATCACTCATTACTGTATTTTATCTACTGGAGTGACAATTTTGTTTGCACTTACAAGAGAAAGAAGACACCCAGTAACTTCTCTAAGAATACATCATGTTTATTTACTACATCATGTGAGATTTAACCAATTGCTTTGTGCAGTGCTTTAAGATCCTCTAAAGACTTGTATTGTTTAAGTGGAGTGATATATATTTCACATGTAATTATGTCTTCTACATGTATCAAAGATTGATGTTCAACATTTATTTTTAACATCTGTTGATACAATTAAATTCTAATTTAAAAGTCTGTAAACATGCTTTCGAATTATCTTGTCTAATACATATATATAAATGCTGACAACAATTATAAAACTGAAATTTATAAGTTTTTGTATTTCACTAGTCTGTCACTGTTTCAAACAGAGATGCAGGTGGTCCTATCTTTAGAAATCTGCCTCACTTTGCATTTGGGTACACAGGAGAAAAAATGGAGGATATTATTAAATTATGTGTTAGTTCATATCCAGTACAGTTCCTTTTTTTTTCTGAGTGTGTTTTGTAGTAAGGAATTTCATTAGATATGTCTGAATATGTTAAGTAAGATCAGTTGTTCCTGAATCTGAACAACTCAAAAAATACGTCTTTGAATCTGCTCAACTTGCATTCAGCTTGATGTGGATTGGAGAAGTTCTTAGAGAAAGTCTGTGAATGCTCAAGGTTGTGATTTAGGTCTCAAGAATTCTGAACTGAGTGAAGAAGGGTTATGAAACCGGCTGTTCCAATATTAATTGAAAGTTAACAACTGTTTTGTATTCAAACCATCTTCAGGCCCTATCATTCAATTAGTTGATTTCTATATCGTATCTTATATGTCCTTCTTTGGACAAAAAGTTGATGTGTTCCTGTTGAATGAAATGAAACTTTAACGTGAACAAATAAGCAATCAAAAACTTGGGAAAACCTCAGAAATAAACAAAATAAATGTCACCAACCCCAGGGTACAAAATTTAGAATTTGAGCATAAAAGTTTAATAAACGTAATCCTGAAGAAGTTTCGTTATGCACTCCAGGAAATGGTTTGACTCTCTGTGTCATGGTTTTATTTTTTATTTTTTTCTTTTTTGTTCTCAGTATTCCACATCATAACATCATGTAGTGCACTGG